>OY757187.1:115920791-116430791 GCA_963583895.1 Melanophora roralis | reverse complement strand
TTTCATTTCAAAACTAAAATAGAAATAACTTAAGGTTAATAACACGAAGAATCATTAAAAAAATTTTAAACTTAAATTTGTCAAAAAAGTTACTTTTCTGCAAAAATTATTTCATTATCAGTACTTTTTGAATGGTTTAGTGTGTTTGGAAAATTCGAACTTCTTCCTAACCTACAAAATAAAAATATTTCCGCTAACATTTCTGTATAATATTCAACTTATAAAGGCAATGTTTGTAGTCAAAAATACTACTACCCTTCAAAGAGTAGTGATGATGGAATTACGTAGCTGGTTTCGAAAATGAGTCCACTCGTCTATTTAGGATAGAAAAAATCTGCTTTTTTTAAGTGAAGTTTCTTTCAACATTAATGAAAAATATTAATTTCTTTCAATAAGAAGGATTTAAATAATGAAAACGAAAATTTTTCTAACGGCAATTAGTTTAAGAAAAATTCAAAAGTGTATTATGGGCATCTTAAATATTTTATTCTTAAAATATTAAAAAATGTAGAAAAATAATGAAAAAAAAATTAAAATAAAATAATATTCAAAAAACTAACATAAATTGGAAAAAGTTATATATTTCTCCATCTAGTTGAGTTTTGATCTTAATCAGAGTAAATAAAACCACATTTCATATGTCTAGACTAATAGTCTCAAAAAACAAAAAAAGTACCACGTATAAATACTACAAAGGACTTCTTTGCCACCTATTTGAGTTTTGACCTTAAATTGGGTAACTAATCCCATTTATCATATCTAAGACTTGTGAGCTTAAAAAAATCAAGAGATGGCAAAAATGTGTAAAAATACTTTTCGCCGTCTAAATAACTACTTACCTCAATCCCATGTTCGTTAGTTTAATATTTGTCTTATAATCAAAATTTTTTTTTATAAAAGTACTACAAATTTAAAAGAACTGAAAGAAAGTGACTTTGATTTACGCCAAAGCTTTTCTGAAACAATCTTGAAGCGTTTTCGCACTGTAAATCTTATTTTTGGAGTGACCAGGCTCATTTTAACTTAAACGGCCACCCCAAGAAGCAAAACTGCCGTTACTGGCCTCCCAAAATCCGCAACCTTCGATTTAAACCTAAAACCCATTGCATTGCCGGAGGGTAACTGCTTGGTGTATCTTTTCCATGCATGAGGTAATTGGAACTTTTTTTTCGGAAACTCTTGAGACCAGGCAACGAATGTCAACGGTAAAAATTATCGACGCATTATTACGGATTTTTTTTGCCAAACCTCTGAGTTTATCAATTGTACTTTTTACACAAATATTTTTCGCAGGACGAAGCGACTGCCTCACAGCCAGAGTTTCGATTAATTTGGTTTGGAAAAATTTCCACCAAAAACTAATGGCAACTTTTAATCTCTTGTTGAACCAATTAAACCAAATTTTTTGCAGACCTGTCGAATGCAATTTGGTCTTTAATATGACAATTTTTTTTATTTTAAAAACATATTTTTCCCTATTTGAATTGCGACCTCCTAAAATCTTATAAGTCCAAACGTCAAATTTTTAAGTTTCTAGCTATATGCGTTCAAGCTCTACAACGACGAATGTGTCAATCAGCCAATCAGTGAGTCACTTAATTACGTTAATGCTTTAAATTTTTATAAATAAATTAAAAGGCAGTTAAAGGAATAATTCGGTTTAAAATTTTTTTAAGGGAAACAAAAAGTTATTTAATAAAATTTTCAGTCTAAATAAAAAAAAATTTAAAATTTATTGTTCTAAACTCTGTAAAGTTATTTACAAAACAAATTGTTACGCTTTGTATTTTTGAAATGGATATTTTAAAATATATTTTTTTTTTCATAATTAATGGTTTTGATAAGCTTGTTCTTAATTTAATAATTTTCAAATAAATTTTATGTTTATTAGAAAAAGGTTTACATTTTTTTTTATTTTTACAATTAGTCGTTCGACAATATTTATTATTTTTTTTTTAAATTTTATTATTTTTTTTTTATGAATAAAAGCTTAAATCAAGGTTTTAAACCTTTTCAAGAGTGTTTTTTATTTATTTATTTTTTTTTTTTAATTTAAATTGTCATACTTTAATATTTCCTTGTTAATAATTAATAAAAAAAATTTTTTTAATCTTTTACTTACTTTACGATAATCCTTTCAATTCAAAACATTACATTATGTAGCTTAATTTATTACAGTTTATTGTATATTATATTTTTAAATATTTTTAAAATTTTGTAAAGCATTATTTTATTAAAATTATTATTTTTTTCAAAGGGGTTTACATGAATGCACATTTAAGTTTTATGTTTTATTGTTATATTTTTTTTTTATTTTATTTAAAGTAATATTTAGTAACCTTTTAAAGTTTGCTTTTAATATTTTTTATTTTTTTGAATTTTTTTATATAATTTAATATTATTTTAAAATATTTTATTAAATATATTTTTTAATTTTAAAATATTAACTATTTCGTTTAAATTTTTATTTCGGTTTATTTAAAATTTTCAATGTAAATATAATTTAGCAATTTAATTTTGATTTATGAATTGTATATATTAATGCCAACTTATATGTACACATTGTTTATTTTTCACTTTCACTTTTTCCTCAAATAATTTATATTATTTCTTTTAATATAATATATTTTTCCACTTTTCATTTATTTACACAAGTACACAATTGTGTTTAAAATTTCACCGCCCTAAAATTACAAACGAACACTACGCGTCGGAACATCATATCAAACTGAATTTGCGAATCTGCATAAGGCGAATGTAAGTAGTTGTTATGTTTACGTTCAGCATCTGTTTGAACAATTTGGAAAAACACAAGACCAAATTGACCAAGTTAATACAAACATTCTAATACCTAAACATAAGCAATATAACAGAGTTTTCATTCATGTAAAATAACAAAAACAATTAATTTTTCTCTCGTCAAATGTTAGATAACACCATCAACAAATTGTTGCTGCTCTCATATTGGGAAAATGTTAAAAAGTCTTTTGTTTTGGGATTTTTTATTTTCATCTTTAAAATGAAAACAAAAACCGAAACACTTATAACTTAGTGTCTAAGGTCTTGTTAGAAAACAGGGAAAAGAATTAAACACTTTTTGTGATTTAATATTTTTATACCATCTCTGTTAGCAAGTATCACTCACAAAATGAGTGGCAAAATGAAGAAAAATTTTAAATAAACAAGAAAACACACGTTTTGTGTTGTTGCTTTATTTATGTTTTTTAAGAGCACGTGCGCTAGGAAAATGTTAAACAACATCATGAAACCAGTTTTCCTTTTTTTTTTAGAAAATATCTTATTTAAATGCATATTTGTTTTAATTTTTTACACATTTTTTTATGTCATATTTGCTAGGTTATTGTATGAATTTTTTAGGTAGTAGTAGCATCAAATTGTGAACATGAGCATAGTCTTTGGGTACTAAAATGAACGAAATTGATATTTTTGAATGCTTGTATGAATAAATAAATCATTGGCCTACTTAACAGTGGATGACTACTTAGCATGAAGTGTAAAAGCAAATATTCGATATTGCAATTAAAATGCAGGAAATTGTATTAAATAAAATTTTTATACAAAATTAAAATAAAATAAAATAAAATAAAATAAAATAAAATAAAATAAAATAAAATAAAATAAAACAAAATAAAATAAAACAAAATAAAATAAAATAAAATCAAATAAATTAAAATAAAATAAAATAAAATAAAATAAAATAAAATAAAATAAAATAAAATAAAATAAAATAAAATAAAATAAAATAAAATAAAATAAAATAAAATAAAATAAAATAAAATAAAATAAAATAAAATAAAATAAAATAAAATAAAATAAAATAAAATAAAATAAAATAAAATAAAATAAAATAAAATAAAATAAAATAAAATAAAATAAAATATAATAAAATAAAATAAAAAAAAATAAAAAAAAAATAAAATAAAATAAAATAAAATAAAACATAATAAAATAAAATAAAATAAAATAAAAATAATAATAATGCTGAGTTTTTTTTTATATAAAGTAATTTCGAAACAAACATGGTATAATGCATTATCAAAATCAGCTACGATTTTTCGTCAGTACTATTTCTATTCGGTACTACTGAAAGTTGAATGTAAATTTTTATATTTCACTAAAATTTGAATACTGGAAATATGTTTATATATTATATTGCTTAGATCAAACTAAATATACATATAACCCTATGATCTCCTATTCGCATTCTATTTTCATTTATCACTAGCAGGCGCGGATTAAGGGGAAGGGACGTTTAAAAAATATAAAAAAACTGCAAAATTTCCTTGTTGTTCCCAAAAACTTAGCAAGTCGATTTCGAAAGGCAAAAAGGTACCAATATACAAAAAAAAATTATTGTTTGTTAAAGAAGCCAGCACATTACAAAAAAACTTCATCCTAAGCGTAATGCAGGCATTCTAAAATATATAGGAACAAAGTTGTTTCCACTATGCGGAACACGAAGGGTGGATCGTCATGATTCAATTTTACAATTTACAGTAAAAATCTATTTGAGTTAAAAGTTTTAGTTAAAAATTTTACCTGAAAAGCCTAGAATTGAAATAAAACATAATTTTAAAGATGCCGAAGTATACTACCACATCCTAACTTTATTTATTTAATATCCCTTAACTTCTGCCTCAGAATATTACTATGTATATTTACTGAAAATATTTTATATGTCTTCGCAAAATGTGACTCAGATATTTACCCAAGTATGTGAAAAATTTTCGTCAGTAATCCTACGACTGAAATGTCACTTTCCGCTCTTTTATTTAACCGGATAATTTTATAACCCGGCTTTAAAAGAAGTCGGATGTTTTCGCATATTCTTTTTTATGTTTTAAATAACCAACGCTATTTTCAAACATCCAAATGTAAATTAGTTGAAAACAATCTACTAAACATGTCATGACATGTTAAACCACACAAACACATACGCACGCCCACACGTGCGAACAGAATTCCGAAAAGAAACTACAAATTCCTTAAGCTTAATATAATAACCTTTGAATATAAATTCTGATTATAACGTCATAGATTAAAGGTGAGATGGATTAACTGGCCATACGGAAGACATTCGATAAATCAAACTTTCAAAGCATACTTTTGGGAGGCTTCTTTTATTGGAAAATTTATATTTTCAATCTCTGTTTTTGTTTGTAACCGCAATTCGCTTAAGGTTTATTTATTTTAACAAAGATAAGATATAAAAAAATAAGAAAATCAAACAAAAATCACGAAACTAAGCATAAAATGACTTATTTACAATATTTAATTTAATAACGATACAACCGAAAATGTTGACACACCAAATACCAACTAAGATAATAGGGATGACAAACAGTTTAATTTAATACGAAACGACATTTAATATTAAACAGAGGAAAAACCAAATAATTTAATAAATAAAGAAAAAATGATGAAAATAATATACGACTTAAATACTCATGTTAACAGAGCACGTGCTTCAAAATTCATACATGATTAAATTTCCAAATTACATACATAGTTGTGAGAACTTAATAAAATAGTTAAAAAGATAAAATGAATGTCCTTTTGTCACCAAAAATTATGTGGGATGATTTTGTAGGGGGCAAAAAAAAAAAAGAAAATAATTGATGAAGCAAAAAGTTATGCTGAAATAAAAATATAAATAAATCAAATACACAGTGACAGTGTACAATGACAGGAATAATTAATGAAATCAATTAAAGAAGAAGAAATGGGAAAAATGAAACTCTATGCTTGATGTACCCAAACCCTAGTTTTGGATGAATTGTAGTAGGATTTATTCTGTCTAAGCATCATAAGCTAAAAGGCATTAAATAACAAATAATCCCTCGGCTTTAAATACTTTCATTTTGTAATTTTTTTTGAGGAGGCTGTAGAAATGTATAAAGGCTGCTGAACTACTTAACCAAAAATGGAAAAGATCTATTGTTAGAATATGGATGTTCAACGTAACGAATTTTTAGTGGCTGCAAGCTAGTAAGGGCTAGCCCTAGGTGGCTTGGCAGACTCTAGATTGCTCCAGAACTTTGAAAGATTAAGCCTTGGAATCATGATTGGGTTCGTAACTAAATACCGTTTAGTTAGCCAAGTCAAGTTAAGGGGATCGAAGGAGTACTTGAAAGCATCAGAGCATGTAGTCTGCCACCGGTCAATATAGAACCAGTGAGTAAGGCTGTGGGGGAAAAAGTAAGAGGTTTAAGCTCAAAGCAAAGTTGGGTTTATCATGAGAGTCTGGTAGCTCAAGGGTAAGCAATGGGGTGGGAGTTTTAGACGAGTACTTGAGTTTACTTTGTACTTTCGATCTTAGATTATCGTTTCTTTTTTTTTTAGTTTAAAAATTTTTTAGTTTAAAAATGGTTTCTCTCGATTTTCGGAGGGAAATAATAAAAGCCTTTCCAGATATTTTTTAGGCGAAAATTTTCGCTTTTGGCAGCTGTGAGAGCTTGAGAAAATAGGTAAGATGCCAAAAATGATAAATATGTTATGTCGAATAGCAAGAGGGTAATCTAAATTTTTATAAGATGGAAACAGTAGTGGTTTGTATCTCCTAATGAGATTAAAGCAAATAAAAGGCTTATGATGTAATGGGCAACTGCTTAACCAACAGACGCGCAATATACCTTGAAAGAAACCTTCGTTTCTTATTCCAGGATATTTTATGGCGGGAAAATGCTTACTGGCATGCCATTAGGTAATGCTATTGATTGTGTCCAACTTCAAGATCCATATTGGCTGCATTTTAAGATGTTTCAAAGATCTAAGGACAGAAGTTTCCATGCACTCCTGGATAACGGTGCTTAAGAAATTTCCCAGAAAATGGTTAACATGTGAGCAGTAAAATCTTTCTTTAGTTTGATTTTTTGGAGCTTCAAACAAAAAAATCCTTTACTGACGAGTGCAATAACTGAAAATGAAAGGATTTCCCTGCAAGTGAGTTTACTTTAAGCGTTAATGAGCACCGAAAACGTTGAAAGAACTATGACTTGGGGATTTGCATTTAAATTGTACCAAAAACCTTTCGTGCAATGTTTCTCTTTTCAACTCGCTGAGGTCCTACAAGAATACAGAGATGATATCATGCCATCCAGGAAATATGATGAAAAGGATATTGAGCTAATAAAATGAGTGACTGTGATACCTTTTACAGGTGCCGTGAAATAATGCAATAGTTTAAATGCAGATTTGCTGTAAAAAAAGAAAAACGTCCCCTGACCCCGGGTTTCATATCAGTAAGTATAAAAGTAGTTGAGAGCATCCAGCATCAAAGCCAAGTTGTCCAACGAGATTTGGGGAAGAATAAACAAATGCACAAACACTAGATTTCACAAGCTTTTGGAATAGACTTATGGCCACTAACCCAGTCGTGTCATTATTACATTTTTAGGAATTTTAAAGCAAAAATGGGTTGGTGGAATATTATTGATATGACCGTTGCCAAGCTCAAACCCCTCTTTAATACTTCCAATAGCGGAATAAGGCTGATCGGTTTTAATGCTGCTAGAAATATGTTGATCAAAAAACCAAAGAATAAAATTGATCATGTTGTGATAGACGTACAGACTGCATCCATCGCATTGAATAAGGAACTAATTAAGCGTTGCTGGGAATTTTCAAGAAAAAATTAATGGAAAATCTATTGCCCAATACTATTTAATCGGAAATAATCGTCAAACAAATGGTAAGCAGGGTGAGCTATATTCCTAAAAAAACCTTGAAATCATCAGCATATAAGATTGACACTAGTTGAGTCATGTGGCCTCAATGAGTACAAAAACCTCAGCTTAAAATGGCTTTTTTTTTGGCAACTATAATGGAAGTTACACGTGGAGAAGGCCAAACTATGGTGACAGGACAAAATATATGACTGGACAGACCATGTACGCTGCCAAAATGCTTGAATGTATACCCTATGCAATTCAAGGGCAATAAAAATTTCTAAAGCCACCTTAAGTTAGTAAGTAAGTAAGGGTTCTAGGGTTAGCACAATATCCTTCAACGCCAATCAGTGCAGAGCGCAGTATTTAGCTGGAAGGAAATGAGAAAAACTTTTTTGGGTTTTTTATTTCTTGTGTTTATCTCATTGGGCTTCATAATTTTTCCTGGCGTTATTATTCTTTGGCAGCTTCTTAACTTTTTTTTTATAGATACTGATGTCATCGCCTAAAAATGGCGATTCCTAATTTAAACATAACCTTCGACTAACAAGACCTACCAAGGATCTGCCAACTTCCTCGAACTCCCCACCAAGAGCTAGCTTGGTTCACTACAAAACTTTTTCTTGAAAAATTGATTTAAAAAGACAACTTTTGGCTTAAATCCAATCCCAACCAATACCAAGAAGGTCAAGCATTACATTTTGCAGGATAAAAATAAGTTGTGGAGTTGCTGTTTCAGTTGCTGGATCCTTATTTAGAGAAAAAATTTAAATGAAATTTTCTTCGAAATTAATTTTTATTTAATTTAAACTTCAGACACAATTATTAATTTCCTTATTTAAAAGTTAATAAAAAAAATTTGAAATTTTAGTTTTTCAGATTTTACCTTAACTCAATTAACTTTATTTTCTTTTACAACAGCCAGTTTGCCTATTTTGCCATCAACATAAAATTATTTTGTTATTTTATTAGTTTCCCCTACGTTACCCTCACTTTGCTTCATAAAATTTTAATGTGATTTTTCTTTCCTGATGAACTTATCATTTTTTCTATTTAAATTTCCTTTCAACATTAATTACGTGTCCAGATTTTTAAGGCTAAACTGTTGTGATATTTAGGTGAGTGTTTCAATACTATTTTATTTTAAAATATTGAAAATTTATTCTGTTTTCCTTTAGGGCTTTTGTTTGTCACTAATAACCGTCTGCCTGTTGTTTTGATTTTGTAATTTGATTATGGTTGTTGTTTTGTTGTGGGGATTTTAATTATCATTGGATTAAATTTGCTTAATATTTTCCTTAATTATTTTAAAAGTTAGAAATGCGACAAAGTAAAACGAAAAATTTACAATTGATGGGGAAAGAGAGTGTGACAATATAACACAATTTCTAGAATTAAGATCCTTTTTGCATATTTATTCATTTAGTTATACTTTGTATGAATAAAGATTTAAATTAAGAAATTTATTATAATTCATTTAAAGATAATAAGATCTTAATGCTTAAGCGATGATGTTGGTGAATTTTAAAAAACAACACGAGAGTACGATTAAAAATACAATTATGTTAAAAAAACATTTGAAAGTCATCTTTACGACTAATTTACAAGTGTTTTATGGTCTTTACCTTAAAGAATTTTTCTTTAAACTTTAGCTTAAATTAGGGTTATATCAATAGTTAAGACTAGTTGTTGGACTTTTCCCCATTCTCTGGATATTCGATTGCTTTGCTTTCAGCAAAACAAAAAAAACCATGGAGTTTCCATCATTTTTAGTCCACATATAAACTTAGTAACTCTAAGAATATTTTTATAAAAGTTACGAAACATAAATAAAATTGAAAAAGAGTCTTTTTTGTTCCACTAGTAGTGAGTTAGTTTTATAAATATTCTCAGACTTTAGTGGCTAGACTATTGTTGAGCATGCACCAACATGATTATGTAGAAAAGTGGTTTCGGCTGACTATCTCGCTCAGCGGTTTCGAGTAATTGTCCCACAAAGCAGTTTAATTACGTGTTTTCAGATAGAATCCTATAGCTGGGTACTAGTGGTTTTGTAGCTTTGAAATTATTATTTTACATTTTTTTAAAGTGTTGATTTATGAAGTTGCCCACATTGTTATAAGCCCCCCCCCCCCCCACACAAATTTAAAACCCGCTAATTTTAGCCATAAATGCATAGCTGAGACGAAACAACTAAGCCTGACCTTGACTGACTAGTCTATCGACAAAAATATTTGATCAGAATAAGCGCCTTGTACCACAGGTATCAGTACTTACATCAACAAAAAGGTGAGAAATAGGAACAAGGTCCTTAAAGCTCTTGCTGGCACCTCTTGGTTAAGAAAACTATCATAGCGTCGTATAAGGCCATTGGTCGCTCTCTTCTTAACTATACCGTCCCAGTATGGAATTCATTCCTTAGCGACACATAATGGCGCGGTTTACAAACGGCTCAGAACAATGCACCCAGAATAGCCACCGGATGTGATAAGATGACGAGCGTGGATCATTTACATGAGAATACCAATATGCTGCCGGTCAGACAGCACAATGCGCTTCTGACAAGGCATTTTTTTTAAATGACGTTGCCGAGTCAACCTTAGCTGATGGCAAATAAAGTGGTATTAATTGATATTTGGGCATTGGGCAGATTTTGGGTGGAAGCCTTTTCGGACATTATCGAATATATGCTTTAGAAAGCAGGCTCTCTGAACTAGATTTTTCAAATTCTTTCAAAAATTTTACTCGATTGCGTAGTAAATTAAAAATATTTTTCCCAGCTGCTTGAGGGCGTTTTCTTATCTATTCTGAATGCAAATTGGTCGAACAAACAGCTGCAGAAGTGAAGTAGATTAAAATGCAGTTAACTTGAGTACGCTGTTCCAGAGGAATATAAATTAAAGAGGAACTTTCAAAAGCAAACAAAGAGTCTAAGCTATATGTCTGGCAGCAGTTTCTATCAACTGGTTCTCTTTCGAAATTTTTTTGCTTTCTATTGTAAAGAATTAAACATCCAACATGCTTACGCTACCAACATAGAAAGCCCTTTCTAGTCTGGTGCTTCCAAAGTGCCAGATCTGAAATTGTCTAGTGCTTAATAGGGGTAGAGGAGCAGCTGGACGGTCTTATATTAATCTGTATTTTGACAGTCTTTGCAAAGGGCATTAAAAGACATTCCTACCCCCTGGTACGGTTTCCAAATTGACAGAGACCAGTATTTGCTGCCCCTGAGTCTCTGAGCCTTTAATTCTTTCCAAGACCTTTGGAAATCAGTATCAGCCAGGTTGTCCTTATAGATTTGTTTGTAGGTTCAAAGTGGTTTTTGTTCTCGCGGTGCTTAAAAGAAAAGTAGAAATTGCAACAGAAATGGTCAATTGTAGCAACATCAAGTTTAAAACCATATTTCGCCAGATAATTTGCTGTTGCTTGGACTAAACCTGCATGCTTCGCCGATATGTAAGTATTATTACAATATATTGCTCCCAAGGATGACAATAACGCGTCGAACTTTATTTACAACTTTGGTGTCTTAACTGACTTCTGCCTAAATTTTCTGGCGAAAAATTTTTAAGGAATATTTTAGTCATTGAATGTTTTTTCAAAAGACAATTTTTTTTTCTTGAAAAAGGATCAAATTGGGACTCTTCTCTAAAAGTGATCCCCACAGAACCCCATAATATAACTTAGACTGTAGGAACTCTATCAGACATCAATCTTAAACTTTATTCAAGATAGTCAGAGTAATGCTCTCTTTAAACATTTATCAAAACTTTGACCAACAACAAAAATTAAAAAAATCACTCAAACCAGCTGAACTTTAAATTTACTCTATTTTATCTTACTTCGCCTTTCAGAATTAAAAGTTTGCTTTATGCTCCAAAAATGTTATTGGACAGCATTATTTATGAAAAATGGATTTGTTAAATGCTTTTCTTAAACAAAACTTTTAAGATAAAAAAAATTTTTTTTGGTATAATTTGATAACATATGTATGTAAAGGACCTTTTCTATTGTACAATTTGTAAACATGTAGTAACTGTCAATAAAAACTTTTAAAAAGCGTTTTTGATCCCATAATTAATATGTTCCCCACCCAAGATATGACGTGAGTTTGATACTCATATCTTTAAAGAAAAAACACATATAAACATAAACATGTGTATATGTGTGTGTGCAGTTTGAATTGAATAAGTTCTAATTGAATTTTATCTTTTTACAAAACCGAATAAACGGAAGTCCTTAGGTGCCCTTTAAACGCACATTTCCGACAACCCAAATAGCATCAAAAATAACCATTAAATATTATTAATATTTAAAAGTTAAAGTTAAGGCAATAAGAAATTAGGAAACAATACTAAAGGGCAACTTTCATAATGTAATTATTATAGTTTAAGTATTTTATTATTAATTTAGCGATAGATATAAGAGAAATATTATATAAGATTGAACAGATATAATATTGATGTTCTGACATAAAAATGTTTTATTTAGTAGAAAGTAAGTTTAAGTGGAAACTTTATTAATAATTATTAGCCGGAAGCCAGCAATGGTACTACAGAAACTACTGCAAACATTTTAACTAATGAATGCCTAACTTCTGGTTGTTTTATATTTAGTTTGTGAAACAATAAACTGAACCCACACATGGCAATGCTTAACAACAAAAAGCTAAACACAACATTGCTTAGCAGAAGGAAAAAAGATTAAACAAGCATAGAGGATGAAAAGGACATAATTTTATTTTGTTTTTATACAAAATAATTTATGATAAATTAAATTTAAACAAGTTTTTATTCAATATTTTATTTCTTAGACAGCAAAAGTTGGTTTTTTCAAATTTTCCAGAGGGCTTTAAAGGTCGATTCAATAAAAAGGTTAATAATTCAATATTTTTCCCAATGGTTATTGGTTTTATTTGCCCCTTTAGCCAGTTTGTAAATTGTTAAAATCACTTTAACTTTTTTTTCTATAAATTTTTTCCTTTTGAGTAAAAAATTTAATTAACTTTGCAATTTAAAACCGTAAAAAATTTTTTAAACTCTTTTCCCTAAACTTAGCTTAAGCCAATTTATCCTTACTTCAGTTGCTGTAACGTACAGAACTGGCCAATAATAGAGCTTTTCAAAATTTAACCTAAAATTTGTTGTTTATGATTATTTTTGAAAATCAGGTCTTCTTTACCTCAAACCCTGTAGGACATACACTTAAGCTGGTGATAGGCTTTTGTACACTTCTAGCAAGCAAAAAAAATCTTAGGGAAAGTGTTCACAGAAATTTGATGATGTGGACGAATTTCTTTCACACCTTCCAATCTATATTTTTCAGGTAAGCCTGTGCAAAAGCAATACAGGAATCACTCCATTGTTTCGATGTTTTCTTGCGTGCCCTACACTTGCTGTCCTCCGTCCCCCCAATACAATGGAGGAGCGCTTGTAAGCTGGAGTGACTCGTCGCCACACTCAACATCTTGCCTAGTTCAGGCTTCCCAAGTTTCTCCTTAATCTTCTTACTGTCTTATTTCTTCACTGCCCCTGTGATCATTTTCCGCCTACTTTTTTAACTCGGCATTTGTCGCAGCAAAGTGCTTCGTTCTCGCCAGGTAAATCTCCCAACGTCCGCTTGCCTTATTCGTCTATTCATTTGCTATTACACCTACTGATGATCAAATACTAATACTATGCGAGCCTGTCCATATTGCAAGTAGTCAGTCATCTTTCCCTTGCATTGCAAAATCGTCCTAGATCCGGTGTTTGCAGACATGATTGCCCTTATGGACGCTTGTCTTTTTGGGTCAGAATAGACATTCCGTAATTGCCCAGCCCTCCCCTTGTAGGACAGTAGCCAGGGAAGCGGATGTAAGCCTCGGTCTCTGGGTGCTCAACAAAGATGCCCCGTTCCGTTTTTCCCCCCCATAAAGTTATCCTTAAGGTTACACGTATATTTACCACAGAGTTCCATACAACCAAGGCTGCCAATCTGGTGTCAGCGCAGTGCAATTAACCAGAAGTATACCATCGGGCAACTTCACTGTGTCGGTATAACCCTTTAGTGCTTTAAAACTTTATTAAAGTTTGGACTAAAAGTCCCCATTAATCCATTTCCCCGTCACCTGAAGGCATTCCGCCACAAGTGCCGCCTCTTTTTGCAAGCGGGTTTCAATGGACTGGACACTCAAAATCATCTCTAAAGCGTTAGTAGGACTAAGCCCAATTGCCATGCCTATTCCGAGACAATATAAATCCGTCAATCCATTCCCCCGTCACCTGAGGGAATTTAGCCACAAGTGCCGGCTCGTTGCATAAGAGGGTTTCAATAGGCTGGACACTCAAAATCATCTCTAAGGCCTTAGTAAGGGTAGTCCCAACTGACCTACTAATCCTGAAACAAAATGTTTGTTGCTCATTCTGTAGGATTGTAACTAAGCACTTTCTGTCTATAGATGACCGCCATAACACCCAAGCTTAGGTTAGTATCAATCTTATTACGCTCTCGTATAGCAAGTTACCATTTTTTGACTAAAATCTTCCCATTTTGAGCCTTTAGTCTTGCTACATATCGCCTAACATCGGTGAGTCTTCGCTGCTCTTTCCTACAAGTGGTGCTTTAAATACAATTTTCGATCCAGAATTACTCCCAATTACTGACTCTCGGATATCGCAATCATCCTACCTATGAAAAGAGGCTGTTGATTTTCTTTTTGCTGTTAAAAAGAAAAACTTCAATTTTGTCAGGATTCACAACTCAGCTCTCTACAAATCGGACTTGGGTCCTTTCCCCTTAGGGGCATATTCACAAGTTCCAACTCAGGTCTCTACAAATCTGACTCGGATCATTTCCCCTTAGGGGTATATTCACAAGGTCCTAATATTTATTTTTTAATTTAAAATCTAACATTAGCTGAAATTGAATCTTCTAAATAATTAAAATTCAGCTGCTGTCTTGGCTTTTAGTTAATATTTTGCCAAAATATTTTTCTAATTTATTTCCAAAATAAAAAAAAGTACTTATGAACATTGGCATAATGTTATGGTATATTTTTTATGATTATCATATCGATGCCTTGATTTAAAAATGGAATATTGAGATTTTTTTTAAATAGCTTTTTTTGCTTTTTCTAGCAAACGAATATCAAATTCCTGACAAATTGAATGTTTGTTTTAATTGAAATTTAAATCTGTTGCTTTTTTTATTGAAAATTGCCTAAAAACTTTTTATATGCAGTTTTCACAAACTTTTTGAATATCTTTTCTTCCTGTTAAGTAACAAAAAAAATTTATTTACGCCCTCTCTATATTAAGCCATCGATATTTGTATATATATAAATTTACATACAATTTAATTTTGCCAGGCGTTTAGCACATTCATTGTTACAGCATAAGTTCAGGTTAATGTGTAAAAGAAATTTTCTTAGTCCTTATTTATTTACATTTTCTCGTAATCTAGTAAATAGTTTTGCTTGTTTGTGTCCGAAGCACTTAATACATTTTGTTTTAATATTTTCTAAGAATAGAAAGTATTTTCTTTTGTTTATCCTTTTAATCTTTTAAATATATTAAGACAAGTAACCAAATAACACGTATTCTATGAACTTAATATTTTGAGGTAAATTCTACTACAATATAACACATATTTAATCCTTTTTTTAATAAAACTAACAAAGTATATTGTGAAATATTATTAAATTACTTTTAATTAAATTTAAATTGAAATATTTTCTATATGGCTGTTAAGATAATTTTTTTATTATTACTATTAAGGATAATTATAAACTTAATAGAAAAGGGTTACAGTATGCTGTAAAATTAAGTTATTGATGACACTGTTACACAAAGTACCAGGTCCAGATTCATTGAAGTAAATAGAGAATAAAAGTACCTTTAGTTTTTCTGGGGAATTTTTTTGATGCAGCAAATTTTTTTAAATTTAACACCTTCAACAGTTTTTTTAAATAGATTTATATTTTTATTTCAAACATTCATATTTGGCTACACTTGAAGCGAAGAAGCCTGCCTTTTAAAGGCAGAATATTGCTAAAAGCTTTTAAGCAATTATTAATTATTTAAGGGCCGATGCTGATTTTAAATAATATACTCCGGCGGAACACCTGCATCCGATGCCCCAATTTTCGATGACGCTGAGGCATAATTGAGGTTTTATGCCGTAAATGTGCCGAATTATCTCATCCATTAGCTGTTGAATTGTTGCTGGCTTATTGACGTACACCTTTTCATTCAAACAACCCCAAAGAAAGAAGTCTAACGGTGTCAAATCAAAAGATCTTGGCATCAAATTGGCATCGCCACTACGTGAGAAAACAAGGACATTTAATTTGTTGCGCAAAGGAGCCATTGTTTCGTTAGCTGTGTGGAAAGTGGCACCGTCTTGTAGAAACCACATATCGTCCACATCTACATCTTGAAATTCGGGCCATTAAAAGTTCATTATCATCTTATGATAGCGAACACTATTCATAGTAACTGCCTGACAGGCTAAACAGTTACTTTTTTTGGATGCATTGATTTTTCGACAAGCTCTCTTGCCTAAAATGCGGCAATTCTGCTTATTAACAAATCCACAGGGGTGAAAATGTGCCACATCACGAAAGATAATTTTCTTTGAAAATCAATCATCCATGATTGCCATTTTTTGCCACCATTCTAACTACTGACGACGTTTAAAATGGTCAAGGGGCTTTAGTTCTTAAGTCCATCGCACCTTTTAAGCGTGGAAGTGCAAGTATTTATGCATAATGTTCATTAACGATGAGCGTGAGAGGTGTAATTGTTGGGCACGTCGACGAACAAAGTTGGACGGCTCTTCAGCCACACCATCGCGAACAGCAGCAATATTTTCTGCAGTTTGACCTGCACGAGCATGCACTGGTTTTTTTGAAGTGCACGATATGCATTTTGATTTGAACGGCCTTTTTTATAATAAATCTAAATAACTTTAACGCATTGCTAGATTGTGAATTTTTCTATGACTAAAAATATGTGCAAAATTATATCAAAATATATTTTCAAAGTTACCATCTGTAGTTTGTTTACTGCACAAAAATCTAATATACCTACCACCTATGTGGTGTAGGTATAAAACAATCTTTTAATACTAAAAAGAGATTTAAAAAGTGGAAATTCAAAAAGAAAAGCATTTGGCAAAAGAAGTATAGAATGTTTTTTATATCATTCCCCAACCCTATTATTCTATCAATCATTACACGCTTTAAGGTTCTGTATTTTATAATTTGCAGTAATAAGGAAATATTTCAGTTCGTTATTCCATTTAAATTTCTGCAAAACTCATTTGCGATCCCTTAAAGCGTACACATGTGTTTTGGATCCTTATAAAAAGGAAAGTTTTATCCTTGAAATCAATTTCCAATGCCAACTTAAATCCGACTGACCACCTTTTGATGTCAAATTATCAGAAATATGCAAAGTCAGAATTATGTTTGGAATCAAACAGAAAGGAAAATGACCGACCAAAATGTTATCAACAACCTGAAATTGCAAAATTTATTTCCATATATATCACACTAAATGTGGCCAGTGTTGCCACAAGACTTGGCATGGATATTTTGAAAACAACAGGATGAAGTAGGTCAAGCTTTTTTTGCGCTCAAGCAAAGAGAGGGATGAGGCAACCACGAATTGTATACATTCCAAAAAATTTTTTAAAATGAGACATCACGGAAACTGTACCAGCTATCGATTTATAATTTTGTAAAGTTTATCTTAGTATAATGTCTACGTTTAAAAAAATAATTGATGTGATAGGAGTTATTAATATTATAACACTTTAAAAATGTTTAAAATGTATAAAATTTTTTTAACCTTATATTTTGGAAACTATTAAAGCTTTAGAATAAAAATTTGCTTTGGAAAATTTCCGGCACTATATGTTCGTTATAAAAAAAAATTGGTTAGAAAGAAGAAAGGGAAAAGAAGGCCCAATACATACCTTAAAATCGATTATCGACTTCAAACCTGCTATAAAGCAAAATAGTTTAATACTTACGTTTCTAAGGCCTAATAAGGAAACTTAGATACAGGAATTAAAAATTATTGTAATTAAACAGGAAAATTCTTAAACCAAATTAGAAATTTTTGGAAATGAAACTAAATAAAAAATTTCTGAATTACAACTGGAAAGTTCTGAAATACAATTAGGAATAGCATAGTTGCGTTTTATAATTTAAACAGAATAATTAATATTGTTTAAAAAAATTAAAAATTTTCTAAAAAAAAAATCAAGTAAGAGCAATATATTCAGCTGGGTCAAACCTTATACAACCTTCACATTGGTCTTTTAATATACCCAGCGAGCCTTAAAGTCCATAGAAAACTTTACAAAATTTTAACGTTCGTATGGATAATAGATAAGGAACGTTTGAGGTCGGCAGTTATAAAAGTTTTCGACATTATTCTTATTAAAAGGCTAATAAAAGTAGTTAATTTTTATGGGATGTTCTAGTCCCCCTGCTTCTCTCCAACTTTTTTTTTCCAAAATGTATGAATTATTTGATTATTACTTTTTGTAGACTTTTCGAAGTCGATAGCTGTTATAGTTTCCCAGATTGCTAGTTTGTTTGAGAGTTATCTTTTTCCCTGCCCCTGCCCAAAAACTTTTTTTTGAATGTAGGTCTTATTATCCTGTTACTTTTTGCAAAATATTTAAAGTCAATTTCTGTTATAGTCTCCGAGATTTAGCGTATTGAAAATTTCATAAAAATCGTCAATTTGTATGGAAGCTACCCCTTCTCCTGGCCCCACCCAAAAAATTTGTTCTTCAAAGTGTAGACCTTACTGTCCAATTACTTTCTGCAGAACATTTGAAGTCGAAATCTGTTATATTCCGAGATATAGAGCATCGAAAATTGCATAAAAATTGATAGTTTGTATGAGAACTTCCCCTTTTTCAGTCCCCACCCCAAAAACCAAGCGTAGGTTTTGTTGCCCAATTACTTTTTGTAGAATATTTGATGTCGATAGCTGTTATAGTTTCCAAAATATAGCGCATAAAATATTTCACCAAATTTGTGCAATTGTAGGAAAACTACCACTTCCCCTGATTCTATTTGAAAAAAAATTTTCTATTATTTAGGTGCCTACTTTAAGAGTATCCGTGCCAAATATTGTGGCAAGATTGACTACATTTACTAAGATATCTAGGGATATATGCACGGATTTTGCCCTAAAACAATGGGTTATTTTAAATTTTAGTTTATATCTCAATCAATAGTCAACCGATTTTGCTAATTTTAAATAGCGATTGTCTCCAGGATATTTTCAATAGGTCGACAGCAATAACTGGTCCTTTTCTTAATTTGATCCCGGAAACTTGATTTCAGTAGACGGACACGGCTATTCAACTTCCCTATCTTTACGGATTCAGAATATATATTCTTTATGGGGTCGCAAATATATAATAAAGAAATTAAAAACGGAATGACAAACTGATATAAACCCTTATTACTTATGTGAAGGATATAAAAATCTTGTCTTAAAAGCATTGAATTATAGTTAATCAAGATATTGGCAAGTTAATTTATTGTGTGTTAAAAATATTGGTATTTCTACACATTATAAATTAAAGAAAAAAATTTTAATTAATTTGAAGTTGACTTAATTAAATTAGATTCAGAAAATCAAATTAAAATTAAAAAAAGGATTGATTGCTCTAACTATTTAAACATTTTTTTTAATTTTTAATTTAACTTATTTGATAGATAATATTTAACCCTCAACCACATGAAGGGAAATTTATCCTCTAAAATATGCCAAACCAATTAATTTTCTGATACTAATTTTGAAACAAGGAACGTGTTTTTAAACCATTTGCATACAAATGTGTATAAAAAAAACTTCAAAATATTTATCCCTTTCTTTTGGGCCCTAAAAAACCAAAATCCTTTTTTAACAATTTTTACATGAGTTTTAATTACGTGTATGTAAGTTAAACTTCTACTTTAGTTTTGTTCCTTTCTTAACTTTGTTGTAACATTGTTAAGCACACTTTGCAGTTGATTGTTCCCTTTTTTAATTTTCTTGTTTTTTTTTTGTTGCTCGAAGCAAATAATTTTATTTATACAAAGTTCATCAAAATGGGGTTTATGTGTGTTTGTATGTGTGTGGTTGTTAAAAAGCACTATTTCTTTACAAAAAAGAAAATTTTCGCAGGCATTTAAATAAATTTGCATGTTAAAAACAGTGTTTGAAAAATACACAGTTCGTTAATAGCAAGCCTCGTGGCAGTTAGAATGCTTTAATGTACCAAACTACACATTGTTTCACGTTGTTGCAATAAAATGAGATCTTTTATTTGCTGTTGGATATAAAGAAAAATATTTATTTTGTATTTTATTGACCGCTAAAACACAAGCACACAAAAAAATGAATGTATTTTTTTTAAGTTAAACACTTTTTTTTAAATAATAAGAAATTGCACATAAGTACGTACGACTTTTGGAGTTCAACAGTTGAAAAGGGATTTGATGTTGACCTGACCATTTTATAAAAATTATTACGATTTTTATATCTCTCACATAACTAATAAGGGTATATATAAGTTTGTCATTTCGTTTGTTATTTTTTTATATCCATTAAAATATATATTTTCTTGATCCTTATAGATAGTGAAGTTAATCTAGCGATGTCCATCTGCCCATCTGCCCGTCTGTCCGTGTTATGGTTGACATCAACGTTTTGAAGCCCTCTCATATCGTATAGACCGGTAGGTGGTATATAATTATCAGAAATATCATTATTGAAATCCAACAATATTGCCTGATAACTGACTAAGATTTAAGCAAAAAACCAAGACTACCTCTGTTAGTTTCTCTGAAATTTGTACATAAAAATCTCTACAGCTACCCCGGATCTGCCCCGTACAATGTGCAATGTAAAACCAGTCTCCATAAATTTTTCCCCACAAATATTTTCGTGAAACATATTTACACCCTATCTTCGCCCCCTAACAGGGTTGCCATGCAAAGATAAATTTCTAAAAAAAAATTTTTAATTGCTCCCACAGCTAACAGGGTGTTTCTTCAAAGGTAAATTGCAAGACCGACTCCAATTAACTTTTTTTTTTAAATATTTTGGTGGAACATACTTACCCCCTATCTATATACCCTTATATGGTTGCCATACAAAATTTGGCAAAATAGGGTCAACCCTAGGGGAATAAAATTAATTACAGATCCCCATTAGTTTTTCCTCCCGAATATATTCCTAGAAATACTTACCCCCTATCGCCCTCACCTAAGGGGATTGCCAAACAAATATACAAAAACGATGTAAAAATGCCCACAACTTCCTCAGGGTCGGCCTTAGAGGAATAAAGTGTACGACCGTACCCCATTAGTTTCTCCTTCCAAACATATCCTTGGAATATACTTACCCCCTGTCTCCTGCATTTGAGGGGGCTCCCATACAAAGATTGGTAAAACTGTAATAAATCCTCTTCTAAAGCTACAAGGTGCCCGTGGACAGGTCAAGTAAAGGAATGATCTTAACTCATTTTTTGTTGCAAACAATTTCCTAGAACATACATACTCCTACCACCTCCCCCTAAGGGGGGTTGCCATACAAAATGTGAAAAAATAAGGCAAAACCCCCAAAAACTTCCCCGCAGTCGCCCTTAAAGGAACAAAATGTTTTACAGACCCCTATTAGGTTTTTCCTATTCCTAAAAATACTTATTCTCTATCTTCATCACAAAAATTTACAAAAATTATATAAAAAATCTCCCAATTTTCTCAAAGTCGGCCTTAAAAAAATAAAGTGTGCGATCGAACCGTAGAAGTTTCCCCCCCTAAACATATTTTTAGAACATATTTTACTCCTATCACCATAGCCTAAGAGGGCTCCCATACAAAGTTTGGTAAAATTTTAATAAATCTTTCACTTCTGCTTGCAGGGTGACTTTGGATACGTCAAAGATAGGACTGACCCCAATTAATTTTTTCTTGCAACATACTTACCTCCTAAGTTCACTTCCTAAGAAGGGTTTTTTACAAAATTTGAAAAAACTAGGGTAAAATCATTTACACATACATATGTAGATCAAAAGTAAGTCGAGGCGGAATTTATATTTTTCAGGTTAACATGTTTAAACATATACAAATTTTTTTCTTTTTTGATCATTATCTGAAAAGATATTATTCTTCGCTATTCAAAGCTTTTGGAGAAGCAATCTTTTTTGCCTAAATTTAAAAAAAATTAAAATTTTGAGCTAAATTACTTTTAAATTACATGTGTAATATTATAATAAAGAAGACTCTAAAACCATTCGTTTGCTATAATTTTAATTTTGAGAAGACCAATGTCATGTTTTTTGACTGCGAAAATGCTCATATGCAATGATGATATTAAGCATCTTCAAAAATATTGATAAATACACAGCATAAGTATTGAAATAACAAAATATATTAAAATGTTAATTTTCACTAATAAAACAATTTTCAACATTTTTCTTTAAAAGCAAATCGACTTTTAAATTAACCATCAATTTGACAATTTAATGAAATTTATTATTTTGACATCATTAACAAGATTTATTTAATAATAAATTAATGTGTTCAAAGAAGTCACACACCTACACTTAATTCATAAATTAATATGCTTTAGATAATGCTACAACACTTAAGAATTATTGTCAGATGCTTATGGTATCAGTTCAGTTATTTTATTTCAGCAACCTTGAGCCTTCATTGCCCCCTTCCACACACATAGTACCAGTTAACAATTTATCAAGTACTTTTGATTTAACATTTTTCTGTTCAACAAGATGACAAGTTATTTACATTTCTAATTAATTTCATGAAAGCTTAATGTTATTGTTATTCACACAAAAAAAAAATACAGAGAAACGTCTTTGTTAAACACTTTAGTGATAAATGAATAAATAAATTGAAACAAAAAGTGATGTGATTTCCGTTACAGTAAGAAGTGCTTAACGATTTAAATTTTTTAAAAGCATTTTATCAGCTTAAGTTTTTTTTAATTTATTGACAGGTTTAAAATTTTGGCATAAAAATTATTTTTGAAAAATAATTTTTCGAAAGCAAAAGTACACTCTATTATACCGACTGTACTCAGGGTTATGCTCTGATATTACTCAATCAATGATGTTATAGAAAACTTTAATTTCTCTCATTTAAGTTATAAATAAATGACTAATGTATGATAATATAGGACTGTTTGTGATGAAATAACAAAAATAATATTATTTAATTAATCTTACGAAGATTATCGAGATGGTATTAAATGCTCATCCTTAATATTGATTTTTGATGCAAATTAATTTCATAAATTTTTAAGGCAAACTTTCTACAATAGTATTAAAGGGGAAAACTATATTTTATAATCACGAAAAATTTTCTTTTAGCTTTAATTCTTAATAAGTAACCAATTTTTTATTTTTTTAGCGTAGGGTAAGTTAACGGCAGTATAACCAAGTCGTAATCAAATAAAGGTGTTAGATTTTTGAAAATTTAGAAAGTTTTAAGTAAGCAAAAAACTAAAGAATTTTTGAAAAGGAGACATTTTTAATATTTTGACAGAATTCTATGCACAAAGCAAAATCTTAGAAACATATTTCGGTTTTCTTTTTTTTAAGCTATTTATAACATCGTTTAAGCTTTTTTCCAACACATCTGCTTATCTTTTTAATTTTTCTAATGCAATTTTTTAAAAGTGATTGTCTAAAATAAAACTTCTTAAAGAAAGTTAATTAAGTCCCTAAACTTAAATCCGAACTAAATTACGCAACTGTACAATATTGATGACTAAAGGAATTTCTTACCAGAATTTCTGCTATTTAGCAAAAGATAAAATCTTATTATTTTCTTTAATGTTTTATATTTTAAACTTTTAAGGTTTTTCGATTTGTTTGTCTTCGAATAACATTTGTGCGATAAAAACTTTAAAGGCGAATTTTGAAAACAAAGCAAAGTTTTTTTAGGGAAAAGTCTTTAAAACTTATATTTTTAACAACAAAAGACGAAATGACAGACAATAAATGAAAATAAAATCATCTAAAATTTAACATGAACCTTTAAAATGAATGGACTGATTTAGGGAAAAATCACATAAAACAAAGGCGGAATGTATTTCCATTAACTTCATCACAGCAGGAAAAAAAAGAACAAAGCAAAGCGAAAAAAAAATCGTTTTATTTTTTATTGTTATTTTTAACCAAAAGGAACTTAATACTAAAGTATATAACAACAATAAGAACAACAACAATAACAAGACAAGAAGATACCAATCAAGTGAATAAACGAATGAATGTCCATTTTAACTTGTCGCAATTTAAAAACAAGAAAAGTAAGAGAAGAAAACAGGCAAAAATGACGACATCATAATAAGTTAAACGTTTCATGTTTCCCTGTTTAGTTATGGAGTCTTTTTATTTTTGTTTTTATATCAACACTTTTAAGAATTTTATGACGAAATAAAACTTTTAAATGTTTTGTTGTTATTGCTGTAGCGCCCATCTTGTCACAACAACAATTATACTAAGCATTGTTGTAAATGATTGTTTGTAACTGCCGTTATTAGTTATTTAAGAGAGTTGATTATACTCATTTAAAATGCCTGTAAACTTTACTAAAAGTTTAAATTGTTAATTTCTAAGTAAAACGATGTCATTTTAGTACGTAAGCTTTTAAGTTGTGTTAAAGTTTTCTTTTGTTGTTGCTTTTTAATTTGAATGAAATTTTGAGACTAAACAACGACGTACATTGCGTTTACACAAGAGAATATTTTAAATTTTAAATTGAAGTTAAAGGTTTAAGAAAATTATATTTTTTTAAAGTTGCTTAGTTATTTTTGACAATCAATCGTCATTAAAAAAACTCAGCTGGTTCTAAGGGAGGAGCAAAAGATTTGTTTTTTTTTAAATAGCCATTTCAGCTAAACATTGATTTCCCGTAGCATTTTCATATTAAAAATTTTTGGTATACATGGCCCTAATAAAATAAAGTAAAACGCGAAAAATAAGTATTTTCTGTTACTTAAAAAAGAAACAGATATGATAATAGTGGCGCTATTCAAATTGTTATACATATAGTGTCAACATAAAAATTGATTTTTTTATATTTCCAACTAAATAAATTATTTTCCTTTAATACGTTGTTTATCCGCTTGGCATTTTTGTAGCGATAAACATTCACTTGCTTAAAGCAAAAAAAAAAAAAATTAACAATTTTGATTTAATGATTTTTATTTTTTCTAAGCTTTTAAAGAAAATGGACCAATGTAAAGTAAATGATTATAATTAATATTGTTTTATATTTTAATATTATCTAATTAATTTATCTTTAAGCAACAAAGATTTTTTACATCTGGCTATAAAGCGTTGTTTTTAATTTCCGGTACATTAATTTTCATTAAAAAAACCTTTTCGACTTTGTTTTTTCTTCACTTTAAAGCTGTAAATGTGTAATAAGCATATGCCTTGTTTTAATTAGCATTTTTTCTGGTGTCTGTTTTTTTTTGTTGCAATAAAAAGCAAACAAGAAGTGCTTAACTTTAATGAAAACCATTATATTGGTTATTTTAAAAAGTCGTTTTGTGGTTTAAAATAGCAGAACAAGGAACAAGAAAAACACAGTAATTTCACTTTGTGTTAAAAAATATATGTTTGTAGCAATAGGTTCATGCATGCACAAAAGGCAGTCAAATAATTTTTGTAAAAAACAGATTAAAAGATGTAGGTGAATAGCGTAGTACTCCTTAAAGCTTAATAAGGAGGGACTACTCGCCAAAATACAAATTGAATGCAGGCAAGATATTAAAGTCCGTCAAACCCGACCATATTATTTCCTACACCAATATAAATAAAATAAAATAAAATAAAATAAAATAAAATAAAATAAAATAAAATAAAATAAAATAAAATAAAATAAAATAAAATAAAATAAAATAAAATAAAATAAAATAAAATAAAATAAAATAAAATAAAATAAAATAAAATAAAATAAAATAAAATAAAATAAAATAAAATAAAATAAAATAAAATAAAATAAAATAAAATAAAATTAAATAAAATAAAATAGAATAAAATAAAATAATATAAAAAAAAATAAAATAAAATTAAATAAAATAAATTAAAATAAAATAAAATAAAATAAAATAAAATAAAATAAAACAAAATGAAATAAAATAAAAAAAAATAAAATAAAATAAAATCAAATAAATTAAAATAAAATAAAATAAAATAAAATAAAATAAAAAAAATAAAATGAAATAAAATAAAATGAAATAAAATAGAATAAAATAAAATAAAATAAAAAAAAATAAAATAAAATGAAATAAAATAAATTAAAATAAAATAAAATAAAACAAAATGAAATAAAATAAAATAAAATAGAATAAAATAAAATAAAATAGAATAAAATAAAATAATATAAAAAAAAAAATAAAATAAAATTGAATAAATTAAAATAAAATAAATTAAAATAAAATAAAATAAAGTAAAATAAAATAAAACAAAATGAAATAAAATAAAAAAAAATAAAATAAAATCAAATAAATTAAAATAAAATAATATAAGTATAATAAAATATAATAAAATACAACAAAAAAAATAAAAAAATAAAAAAAATTAAGTTGAATTAAATAAAAATTAAATAAAATTAAATTAAACAAAAAAAATAAAATATAACAAAAAATAATAAATAAATAAATATAAAACTAAAATAATTAAAATATAATAAAATAAAAAAATATCATAAAATAAAATGAAAAAAAATCCGTATAATAAAATTGAATAAAAATCAATAAAAAAAGTAAGTTTAATAATTATGTAAAAAAAAAATAGTAAAACAAAATCATATTTAAATAAAACAAACAAAAAATTAATAAAATATTTTTAGGCAAACTTAAACCAATTTTTTTTTTCATATTTTTTATTATTGAATCTTCCTTCGCCTTTGGCGAACTAACAATTAGTACTCAATCTTAAACCAAATGAAAATTTAATATTAAAAAATTAATTTGTTAAACCTAGTTTTAAAAATTAAAAAACCATGTCTAAAAAAAATCAATTGCTTTAAAATAACAAAATTAATATTTAAAGCTTAGAAATAATGCACTTTTAGGCTATAGTTTTATCTAATAAAAATTAAGAAAACTTTAACATAAATATATTTTGTGAACTAAATTAATTAAAATGTATTTTTATTAAGATATATGTTATTTATAAAGGCTCCTACCACCCTAAAAACCCCAAAGTCTGCTTAACTTCCGTCCTGAACTAATAATTTTTTCTATTTTAATTATCGTAGATAAAAAATGCTCAATAACAAAAAAAAATAGTGCTTATTTTCATAATTTTGCTGAATGGGCCAAAGCAAGTTTATTAAATGTTAAATTATTGTTAATTTTAAAACAAAACAACATTTGTTATTTTTTAACAGCTTATTTGCCAACAAATCAATACAAAAGCGTGTATTACTGTTGACAGGTGGACATAAACGAGCTAAACACGTTTAGGTTTTTTTTTATTTATAACACATCTTGACATGCTTTCATTATCGATTTTTCTCTATTAAAACTAAATGGTTTGAGTCAAGAAAAAATTTTACAGAAATAAATATCGCCATATACAGACACAAAAATATTCATTTACAAACTGTAAAATAGGCAAGATTTAACTGTTATTGCAATTGCTTTTGTAGCTTATGTTGTTGTGGTGAATATTAAGACATATAAATTATAACAAAAACTTGTTCGTGTATGAAAACACGTGTATTAAACCTGCTTTACATTTACTTTTATCAATGTAATGATTAATTGAACTTTCGTTAGTGTTAGTGTCAGTGTGAAATTGTTACCTGTTTGTTCGTTAAAAGGACACATCTAATTTGGTATGAGTATTTAAATGTGTTTGTGTTAATATTTAAATGTGAGTTTCTAGTTCAAGTCAATTGTAATAGAAAGGAATTAAGGATTTGTTACAGCTGTTCTTGTTTGCTTGTTATTATGTGACAACTTTACATTCCAGGTAATTACAGCTTTAACAAATTATCAGTTCGCTGCTGTTGGGTTAATTTAATCATTAACAAAATTTTGTCAAAAAATCTTTAAGAAATAAAAAGCAAAAGTTATAAAATAAAGGAACGGAGTTTAAACTGATTTATTATTTAGAAGAAATTTAAAATATATTTTTTAAATAAATAAATATTTTATGTAATTTCTAAATAAGTTATTGAAATTTTCGCTTAAAAACAGTTAATTTCAATTAAAAAAAATTTCAATAAAAGTTTGAATTACACATAAGCTTATTGTTTTTGTCTCTTTTGTTTCAACTATCGTGCCTCTGTCGCAAACAAAAATTTTTTCAAAGGGGTTTAAAATGTCAAAAACCAATTTAATAATTGCATTGAAAATTGTTATCTTGAGACTTTATGCGCAAAACAAAAAGCGTAAAAATATTAAATTTTATAGGGACATTTACTTTTTAAGCTCCTGCAATATTCTTTAAGTAATGTTGAGCTTGGGTGTCATAAAAAATTGTAAAATTGGCACGATTGTCATATGTTTTTCGTATATAATACTGTTGAAGTAACTACAGTTAAATAGTAACTGTTAAGAAAGATTTCTTAAACGGAGTTTTTGATGACTAAAAACGAGATAAATAAAAATTTTTATTGCGTTTACTTTTATGAAGATTATGCACAATCATACACACCCAATTATAAAATCAAATTCTTATTTTTTTTTATATTTTTTCTTATTTAAGTATTTGTTTAAAACAGAACATAAATATTTGAGTTAATATTTTATAAACTTCTTATAGTAATTTTTTTGAATGTTGTTTTCACTCAATTAAATAAGATATTCGTTTTTAAATATATGTGATACGTAACTCTTATATTGTGAAATCGGGCAGGCTTTTGTGATTTCAGGCCTAAGAATTTTAAAACAAAATATTGAGCTGAGTCGGACATATACATATAAGCCATACCTCCTTGATGTCAAGGTTAAAATTTATTTACATAAAAATTTACTTTTTAGTTAATCCTTTAAAAAATTACTCTTTATAAGGTCTCGTTAAAAGATATTTTTTCACAGTATTTTTTTTCTTTTAAAAATTATTTTTATCAATTAAAGTTTTTTTTTTGGAAAATTTAAAAATTAGTTTAATATCTATTTTTTTGCTAAAACTTCTTTCTCTTTAAATTATGACACTAAATAGCCAAACGAACCTTTAAAAATTTACCAGGCTTTCTTAGAATTAAGGTAATAATAGCCACTAATACTGGCCTGCGCTACAGGGTGTCTGGGGGCAGATTTATATTTTTCAACTCAAATAAAAAACTAATAATAAATGACACGAAGCTTAATAAGGGGCATTATACGATAAAATGGAAATGCGGATTTTATTTTTAAA
Organism: Melanophora roralis; assembly: GCA_963583895.1. Lineage (NCBI taxonomy): Eukaryota > Metazoa > Arthropoda > Insecta > Diptera > Rhinophoridae > Melanophora > Melanophora roralis. The sequence continues at coordinate 116,401,701 of OY757187.1, read as the reverse complement.
AGAGTATGTCCATTAACTTGAACACTTTGTTTAAAACAGAGCTTATGCTGCAGTAAACTTGGTTCAACAGAGCTGAGTTTTCAAATATTTTCCTTAAAAGAAACAAGAGACTGCGGACTTTCATTTAAAGCCGTTTGCTTGGGATATCCCTATTAAAAAAAATTTAAAGGAGCTAGATAGGACAACCTCTTTGACCAGTCGATGTCTTTAAAACGACTGATTAGTTTTTGAAGGAAATTTTCTCGAAGCAAATTCATCAAATCTTTGCATGTGCGTGCAGTCGCCCCATTCAATTCAAACTATGTTTGTTAACAGTACGATGCGTTAATAGTTTTAACTGCTTACATTTGTCGCCTGATCCCGAGAACTTTCGAGAAAAATAGTTCAATTATACTATGCATGGACAAAGAACACCAAACAGTTACCCTAAGACAATGCAATGGTTTTTGATGTTCTAATCGAGGGTTGCGGGATCTGGGAGACCAGTAGCGGCATTTTTGTTTGTTGTCGTGGCCGTTTAAGTAAAAATGTTGCTCCGAAAAATGGGATCTACAGTGCGAAAATACCTCAACATCGTCTGGCATAAATTTTTTTGTAAAAAAGTCACTTTCCTTCAGTTCTTGAACGCTCTGAATCTTAAAAGTCGCAGATTTTCAAGTAAACTGCTTTCAACCAGTTTAGTATTTTTTTGGGGAGTCCTTGAAGATTGACTGGGCCCTGGTGATAGGAACCATGTTTCAATAACTGATGTGCGCTGAGGTCTTTTTTTGCTGGGCTAATGCCCAAGCAAACTACTGGAAACGGTAATTGTATGGTAAGGCTAATCATTTACTGGCCTTTGATTTTTCGTCTTGAGCGGTCATACATATCTTAAAAAGTCCACAAGAAAAATGTATTCTGGTTTTGTAAGGTAACCTTTGATTGATGTTAATGGTTTTATAAATTAAGTGTGGAAACATTGGTCGTTCGAGATGAATAAATGGGCTGGAAAAATGTGGAGTGAAAAGAATTTTCCATATCTATTATTGTCTAGCTTATAAGCAAATTGTGGTCTATCATTATATATACATATATATGTAAAAAAAGTTTTCTTCCCAATACTACTCCGTTTTGCAAAAATTTTACAGTATCAAAACTAAGAGATGGAAAATTGATTTCAGAAGTCGAATTCTCAAAGGAAATATTTCTTACGGCTAAGTAATGAGTTGAACAAATAAATTGCCAACTGACTAAACTCTCAAAATATCTTACGTAATACATATCAGCCTGTGGAAACTCCCCGTGTGGTTCATATCTCTTTATTAAAATGGCGGTAAGAAAAGTTTGCCGGGTTAAGCTGCTGTTTTATTGCCACCTTTTCGAAAGTTTTCTATTTATATTTTATTGTAGGGTATGATTAACTCAAAAGCTCTGCATAACTTTTTTAATTATAATCTCAAAATATTTAAATAAAATCTAAGTTACTTAAATATTTTTAGGCGCTTAGAATTTTAGAGCAACATAAAACTTAAACAATTTATCTTATTCAAATGGATCAATTAATTTTATTCAAGGGGTTGAGTTAAATCCCCCATTAAAAAAAAGGATCTCACCACGGATATAATTAAATTCTTTAGTATTAAAGAAAAATTATTCTACCACTAACCACATATTAACCATTATCAGTTAAAAGGCTATCAAATTGAAACATCCTTTAAAATGCCCAATTGTTCATACAAGTGCTGTCAATCTGCCTTCTGCCCTTTTTGTTAAGTTTGGCAACTTTTTTTTTTAAACTTTAAAGGCTTCTGTGGCTTCCTTTTTTTGTTGTATGCAAGTCATATGTTTTTTCTTCCTGGAAGTTAAAAAAACAAATTGAAAAATTTGCAGAATTTTTTAGACACAAATTCATTAAACATTTAATTTTTATCATTCAAAATTTTTTTAACAAAAACTTTTTCCAAAAAATAATGTAAAACTGACCCCTTACGTTTTTGGGCTTGCCTTAAGATTTCAATAATTCTTAAGCATCAAAAAAATCGATTGCTTAGCATAGCTAAAAAACTTAAAAATGCTTTGAAATATTTTTAGAAATTTTTTTTTTAAAAATAATGAAACAAATTTATATTTTAAAGAAAATGTGTTTAAATTTTATTATTTTATTTTCTTTTTTAAAAAATCTCAAAAATCTATATATTTCAATTTTTTTATATTAACATCGACTTTTTAAAACTACTAAATTAAATTCGTTTAATTTTTGTCATTTTAAACGTTAAACTTAATGTAAGCAGTAGTATTTAAATTTTTAATAAAATTTAAGTCCCATATAAACTTCCATGACAAACTTTTGCCTTCATTTACTACTTGCTTTGTTATGCATGTTGTGTGGTATTTTGTTAAGTTAAGTGTTGTTTACCATTTAAAAGCATTTGCTTGGTTTCGTTAGCTAACCAGACAAATGTTACATTCTGTTGATGATTATGATTGAGTAAATGTTTAATAAACTGTAGAATTTAATTAAAATGTTCAGCTGTTTTCATTACTTTAATTTATTTAAAGGGATCAGCCGTAGTAAGATGACTAATTTTTATGCTCCCAGTTTTATTTAGATTTAATTTCATGTCTAAGCTTCATTGCTTTAATAAATTAAGTTGTTTAATGTTTTTAACAAAAAATTATGGAATATAGCTTTTCAAGGGCTCCCTTTATTTGGGCATTTATAAAGCCTAAGAAACATAAGAATATTTTTAAAGTTAGATAATCATACATATTAAATTCTTGCTTAAAAATGTTAAGATCTTTAAAATTTTTAAAGGAACTTAGTTTAAGGAGCATCAATCATTTTACTTATTTCTTAAAGATTTTTGTTTTTATTTAATTAAACATTTAAATTTTTTAAGGCCAGATATATCTTCAAGTTTGAAAATATGAAGTTGGTAAATATATCACTGGTTTACTGATAGGAACTTTTGCAATCTGCAAATTAAGTACCAGAGTACCAGCCCATGTAAATAATTTTTTCTCTACACCTTAATTTAACAAACAAGCTTTGTTTAGTTTTTTGCCGTTGTTGCGTATAGCAGATTTTAATTTATAAAACAATTAATTATTACGTATACGCATAGTAGACTGGCTTAAAGTTTATTTTGGTGACGTATACTTAATAAATATTTTAAGAAAAATCATACATCCCGTAAACGCCTTTTAAACAAGCTTTAGGTGTACGTCTTATAATGAAATGCACATTAAATCTCTTAATCTGTAACATATAAAGCTTATATTGATAAAAAAAAACTTTACACCCAAACGTCATCATTATAATACATTATGAATTTCCTTTTGTTTTGCGGTTTTTAGCTCAATTAATTCAAAACAGGCAGCCAACCCAAGAGGGATATACATTTCATTAAGGTATGCCTTTTATAACTAAACTGAAGGCGTATAAATGCCAAAACTTAAACAATCAAAGTTAAATATTTAATTAAATATTGTTGGAGTTTCAAAAAGGCAAAATGTTTTAATTTTAATTGAAAATCAAAGCTTAAATTTATTTTTTAATTTAAAAACTAAAAGGCCATTTAGCACGTGTTCCCAACAAAAAGCTTAGTATGATTATGACCCTTACAGTTCAGTGGATGTTGGGGGCTTAAACAATTCATTTTGACCTAAGCGCATGGAAAAGGCAAAGAATTTTTCCTTGATTTTTGTGAATAAAGTAAACAATCCAAATGAAAAATACGAAACTAATTGGCTTTTAATAGAAGATTTGTCTTAAAGGGTTTACAGGAAAATTGTAAGTGAGACAAAAATTTAAATAAAATCAAATCAAATAAAATAAAATAAAATAAAATAAAATAAAATAAAATAAAATAAAATAAAATAAAATAAAATAAAATAAAATAAAATAAAATAAAATAAAATAAAATAAAATAAAATAAAATAAAATAAAATAAAATAAAATAAAATAAAATAAAATAAAATAAAATAAAATAAAATGAAATAAAATAAAATAAAATAAAATAAAATAAAATAAAATAAAATAAAATAAAATAATATTAAAATAAATTAAAATAAAATAAAATAAAATAAAAATAAAATAAAAAAAAAACAAAATAAAATTAATTAAAATAAAATAAAATAAAATAAAATAAAATAAAATAAAATAAAATAAAATTAATTAAAATAAAATAAAAAAATTGTATAAACTATTTTAAACCGACTTTTATGGTTTCTGTTATCACTTCTATCTATTTTAATTTTATTAAAATTTTTGAAATTTAAAGCATTTAGAAATAATTTTAAATATACAAATAAACCGATTCCGACGTAAAAGCGTATTTAGAAAGCAAGCGATGTTTCGCCATCGGCATTTTGTTGTGCATTACTTTTGTGAAAAAGCTGCACATATATTTTATTTAATCCACTATTACCTAAAATTGTACTGCTTAAAATACAGTAGTTTTGAAAGGGCTCGAATGGCCAAAATAAACATAATTAAAATTATTTCAAATTTTAATCCATCTTTTCGGTTTATCTAGCATTCACGTTTTAACTTATACCCAAATATTTGTATAAAATATTTTGCCCTTTTAAAGACTTTATTAAATCTTTTATTGCTTTTCTTTATTTGTTATATGTATATTGAAAAACTTTCATACTTGATTTTTTGTTGGAAACATTTTTAATTACTTTTAGAAGCAAACAAAGAAAAGAGACTTTGGAGATGTTAAATTCCAATATATTGGCAAATACTAAGAATTGTAAACAATTTTCGACACTTATCATCAGCACACCACCTGAATATATTAAAATTAAACGTGATGATAAATGTTCTTTTTACTTTCTTTCCTTATTCTGTAAGTCCTGGTTAAGGCTTTTTGATTTTTTTGCATTGTTTTGTGATTTTACTTATTTGGTTAAGCAAGTAAGAGTAACAAAAAGAAAACCAAATTGCTCTTGAACGTAATTAAAGGTTGTTAAAACACTTAGATAAGCTTTTTGTGAAAAAATCAGCAGCTATTTAGAAACATTTTTTGTAGTAAAATTAGGAAAATTAGGAGGCTTTTGTTGGTGGTATTTATGTTTTGTAAAATCTTTTTTGCTTACTTTGTGTTAAAAAATTAATACTTCTAAAAGAAACCGAAAAATTAAAGTTCAGTTTTTTTATATACACTTAAGTTAGTTTTAACTACAAACAAAATTGCTTGTTTCATTAAAGAAAAGCAATCTCATACATAAGAACAATAATTTTCTTAAGATCTTCAAATAGTTTTAAAGCCAATTTTATTAAAATGTACTGAAAAATATGCGCTTAAGTGTTAAGTTTTTAAACAAGTAAGAAAGCTTCAGCCGGTTAAGCCTAAAATATATAAAAATCACTTTGTATCCAGTCAGTTGACTTCTTGCCTCAATCGGATTAATATACTTTAATTTTGAGACTGATAATTTGAAAAATAATAAAAAATTAAAAAAAAATACGGTTTGTTCTTTTTTTGCTTTTAACCTTTAATTAAGGGCAATATTGCTTTGCTATTATAGGCCATAAATTTACATCGAAATAACATCATTTATGGAAATGTAGTGTTGTTTCTTCCCTGTACAAGTTAAGGTAAGAGGTAAGGAGTACGGTAAGGATAAAAACAGATTTGCATGATTTTGTAAGGTAAGAGGTAAGGAGTACTATGAGGATAAAAAAAGGATTTGCATGCTTTTGTATAAAATCTTTGCTAAAGTTTTAAACTTTTATGACTTTTAATTTCAATTTAGGGTAACAGCTTCCTATTTTATATTTATAGTAACATAATTTTAAAAAACAAAAAGAGTACCAAAAATTTTAAAAACTCAGTTTTTCAATACCAAATTGATTTTCGACCCCCATCTGAATAGCAGTTGATAACTTAGTTCATCTAGACTCATAATCATACAAACTTTAAGAAACACAAAAAATGCAGAATATTATTTTGCCCACTTAATTGACTTTCGGGTTCAATACTTCCGCACTCAGTCGAGGTTTACAGATGTTTATTTTCATTTCGTGAAAAACAACTTTTTGTTAATTTTTTTGACTTCTTGCCTTTGTCGTGGATAATAATTTTTATTGCGTACTTTTAGACTTATGTTAAAAAAATTTAAAAACCACTAAAAATGTGAAACAGGAACTTTTTCTCAAAAAAGTAGGAAAAAATTTTGAAAAGTTAGTTTTCCATGGGTAAACCCTATTTAACATAATTTCTGTTATGTAGCTGTCGAACACAATCAATAAAATAAGTATGTAGTACCAAAATGCCAATTTAACACTCCTCGCTTAGCCTTAGGCCTCAAAATTTTAAAGAGGTATCAAAAATGTTAAAAGTTCCTTTAAAACTTTCTGAACGCATTTAAAATTATATTGCGGCTTTAAATGGTTTACAAGTTACAAAATGGACCTGAGAAGCACTTTAGAACAATTATTTTTTTCTGCGGATCTAAAATTAGGAAAGAGTGCTTGCTTACGTTTTCTGAAAATTTTTTTATCATGTTAAGTTTAGAAGTAAACAGATTACTTATATGTAATAAGGACACTCTCAAATTTTTTTTAAATCTTTTAAAAGAACTCGCGTTGTTACAAAATGGACACAAAAAATATTCTTTTCAATTAAATGCTTTTCTTTTTTTCACTTTAACCTAATGTTACAAAATATTTAAAGAAGTTTTTGTTTAAAATTTTCTCAATGTAGTTTAAATACGAAACAATTTTTATTTGTTTAAAAGTAACAACAGTACCAAAGCAAAAAAATATATCTCTCATCATTTTTTGACTCTTAATGTACAAGTTTTTAAAAAAATACAAAATAATTATGTAAATTTTTTATTTCCAATTCTTTCTTTTTTCCTGATTCATCCCTTTTGGGTTCGAATTGGATTGTTCTTTATATTGGAAGAGCTACCAGGAGTCCCAACTTAAGCCTCTAGCTAAACGCGTTTGGACTTCGTGATGATAAGGTTTTAAAGTCAGTCAATCAGTCAGTCACTCCATCATTCAGTAATTAACGTAATTTCCATATGTCCGTTTCTATATATTTCTCTCGATACTACTTTCGTGAAATACAGTCTTTAAATTGGTCAAAAGATTAGATTGCATCATGATTCATCCCAGAAGCGATTAAAGGTCTTTAATTTTTCTCAACTCACTTATCTTATAACAAATATAAATGTATTATATAATCAATTCCAATATAACTAAAGTTTATACAAAGCGCCACCGCAAAGAAACTTAGTCATGTTAAATATCCTCTTTAGTATTTAAACTAAAACAAAGCATAAATCTAATAACAAAACAAAATTGTTTTCAATTAATCTTTATATTGTTTCCTACACATTTCAAATATTAACATTTTGATTTGTTTTGAAGCAGCTGAGTTGTATTCATGCATTCTAAATACATCCATAAATCTATTAAACTACATTATAATGGATACTAATAAAGGTGTTATTTATCACTTTGACTGTATTAACTTGTTTTCTTTTTGTGTTTGTGTCTACCAAAATCATTTCATAGAAAAAAACGTACGCTTATACAGCATTTTTCAAAAAGAACATTACTAAAACTATACACACTTTACGATAAATAAACAAAGCCATTGCTAAAGGCAACATATATGAACGAATTTATTGATAAGATTATAAAAGAAAGCCAAGAAACAAACACTTGTATACTTCACTCCTGACAACTTATCTTCATATCTGACTGAACATTAAGACATTAAATAGGAAAAGACATTTATTGTTATACTTACGGAAATTTAACAATATAATATGTATGTGTGAGTGTGCACATTCTTCAAAATAAGGGTTCAGTAGGTTTTTAACTTAAAGTTAAAAGAAAAATTTTGTTAAAAACTTACTTTAATTAAGTGGTTCTTTTAACAAAAAAATTAAGCATTTCATAAACCTCTATTTTACACAAAAATTTTTTATTATTTTTACGTAGAAATTGAATATTAAAAAAATTTTTTTTCTGTGTTTTGATTTTCTGTTTTCGATAGTTTACATGATTTTCATACCCACACCACACTCAGAATCACTTTTGAGGCGATTTAAGAATGTTCGTAAGTCCATTCTTGCAATCAAAGTAAAGGTTTCTCTTTTAAGGGCATTTTAATAAAATATGGAACAAATATGTTTTGTGGCCCTGGCAGTCTCTTGTTTGTGGTAATGGCCAGTAAATTTTTTTTTGTCGTAGACCCCCCATCAGAGAAGCAAGCTGATCGATAAAAATTTTAGGCGGCAGCCGCTTAACGGCTTCGCGCCGAATTTTTTACATGAGAACAAAGTAAATATTTTTTTAGAAAAAAAAATATTTTTTAACGTACTAAATTTATTTTTTGAACGTTTTAATGTACTTTAAGGAATTCAAAGCTGCGTTTCGTCTGCATTTTGATCAGATATTTAACCTTAAACTAAAATTTTTCCATGACTGCAAAATGTTAATTTGGGTTAAAATAATTTTTTATCTTTCAGGTAAAAAAGTTAAAGAAAACTCAACAAAAAATCTATAATTTTTAATTACAAGATAGAATATGGATTTTAAATTACTACAGATTTTTTCACAGTCATCCAAAGCGAATTGATTACAAGGTGGTGGTGATTTCACAACAACTAGTTTGAGGCGAAGGAAATTTTCGTATTTGCTGTGACTTTTGTTGGCTAACGTGCCAGAAAAGACATGAAAATATAAACATATTTGACAACTCAGCCTTGATTTATTAAAAAAAAAGTGATTTAGCTGTACTGTTAACACCATCTGGTCAATGAATCGCCTTGTAGTCATTGGTGCTAAATTTGGCTGTACGAAATCTTTTATACCCTTTAAAGATTTAAATTGGATGATTATTAAATTTTTAAGAGAAAGCGTATCAAAAACTTCACAAAATTGGTCAAAAATTTCACACCGTTTGTATAGGTGCCGTCACTTACCCTGCTTCTGTATAACAATGCCTTTTAATTCTAAATATTAGCATTCTTCATAGCAGGCTTAAAGTCAAAAGCTGTTACAGTTTCGAGATCTAGGGGCTTAAACCTTTCATTTAATTCTTTGATTTTAGAGTGACTACCCTTACATTTGCTCTACTCCAAAAAAAGTCAAAAAATTAGCCACCAGTCTAAAAGGTGTCCATTTTAAGCTTTGTGACAAAAGAAGCCGTAGTTACAGAGATACAAAAGTTTAATTTAGCCTTTAAAACAGGTTATGTCTGATTTTAAGTCCTTAATTTAAAAACCTTAACTAAATGTTTTCTTAGAAATGCTTATGATTGTTTGGCTCAGTAGATTTTGGCCGGCAACAGAAACCTTATTTTAATAGATGGACAGACGGACAAAGATATATCAAATTTCTTATGTAAAATAATCCAGAATATAAACACTTTATGGGGTCGCAAATGAATATTGAATAAATTGCAAATGTCTTAGAAAATTTTTATATACCATAATCACTATGTAAAGGGTATAAAGAAAAAACCAAAAAAAATATAGATGACAAGGAGTGGCTTAAATTCGAGCCGCTGATCAGCCGAGCTTTTCGGCGGCAGCTAGCCACCAGCTGCGGCTTGCTTCTCTGGCCCCCATACAAATGACCTCCCGAAATAAGCATTCTTTTACCTTCTCAAAAATTTTCGTACATGTTTATTTATATAACAACAAATATTTTAATGAGCACAAATATTATTTGTCTATTCTTTTATATTTCCTTCATGCAAATGTGGTCTTTATTATATGGTTGGGCTTGACTTACTATAACTATAACATTCTTTCTTGTTTAATTTAAATCAGGATAAGAGTTTGGAATAAGTAAATATATTGTTTGGCAAAATTCTTAAAAACAAAATTGTATTTTTTACCATCGCAATAGAAATCTCTTTTAAAATATATAAAAACTGCAAATTATCCTAGTTTTTTCTTAAATAACAAAGCTATAATATTAAGTTATGAGCAAATTAAACTAAAACAATAAAAATGGAAAACTAACGAAAAATTGGCAAATAAATCAAAATACTTTCAACAATAAAATTTGTCCCCTAATGTACTATAACTTCATTTTAATCCAATAAAAAAATCGTAAAATTTAACGACAAAGAAATAATTGCTTAATCTTTGCATTTCTTCAAAATAAGTTGAATACATCAAGTTACGTATAAGTTTTAATTAAATAAATCTTAATTTTAAACTTTAAATTAAAGTTCACTTTATCAGCTAAATATTTTTATGTTTAAAAAAATTAAAGAAACGCAGTTCAGTTAAGATATTTAAAATTTCGATGCTTTTAAAACATGTGCATATGAAAAACTAAATTGACAAAAATAAAATATGTTAAAATAAATATTTTCCTCAATATTAATCTTCATGCAAGGCGAAAGGAAGTAAGCAATATTTCGCTTATTTTCACTTTAACCTATGAAGAGTTTTTTTCTTTAAATTAATTTTTTTTCTATTTTTTGCCTAAAGCAAACCATGCAGCCTGATAAGGATTTATTGAATAGCGTCAGCGTGAATGTCACTTAATAATTTTATTACAACAGCTGCACTTCAATATTTAGTCAAAGGGATTTTAAGTTTAAACCTACATATATGCTTATATACAAAAGCAGAAGAAAAGAAGGAAAAAATTTAAAATAGTATTTTGCGAAAAAAACGAGTTTGATAATAACTGAGGCTCCATTGTCAAAACTGTCCATATACACTAGGACTTCCTTCCTTTTAACGTTTCCGCCTAATAAAAATCCGCTGACCTAGAAAATTATTAAGCAACTATGTTGTTTAAAGAAAAACTAAATTAAAGCTTGTGTTCAAAATATTAAATAACAGATATTAATTTAATATGCAAAAATAAAATAAAGATTTAACTATAATGAAATGCTGATGTTATGTTTATAATCTTCAATGCAAACTATAATACTACGTTAAAAAGTGAATATTTTTTTTTTTATTTTATTGTGAAAAGTTCAAAAGAGTTTATTAAACCCACATTTAATTATGTGACATTTATTTAATTATCAGTTAATTGGAAAAACAATTTTAAATCTCAATTACTACAGTTAATATTTATATTAATGGGAATTTTTTTGAATTGCATGGAAATATAAAATTAATGAAAACTTAAGCGAGCTGTTGTACAAACCTTTTTTCATTTACAAGTAATAAATGAAAAAGGATATGAAAACCAAAATATGGATGCGGCAAGCTTACAATGAGTTTTACTTGTTTAAATTTATTCTGCATAAAAATATTTTTTTTTCAATTTTAATCATTTTGGGTAAAAATAATGTCTTTAATTGATGAAAAGATTTAAAAAAACTAAGTTAAATGAACAATGTGGTAGGCCATAGCATTGACTCTGGTGATATGGTTAAGATTATGGTAGATATCCTCTCGGTGTTGTTTGAAGATATGCTCTGGAATGAGGTCGAAATATAATGGTTGAAGTGTGATTACTTTCTTCGACGAAGACCTTTACTGTAGTTTCTCAGGGATAATTTTTCCACCACTGCACAAAGATTTAAGTATGCCAGGGTTTCTCGACAATTTATCTTCGTTAATAAAAGGAGAAAATCTATAAATTTTTATATGTTAATTTATTTAAATATTTTCCAATTTTTGAAAATCTCAGCCTTTTTCTTAAGGCAATACACCTTTGTTAAGATTTTGTTTTTAAATCCTTATACTACTAAGAGGGGCATAATGCCGACAAAAAAAACTCAAAAATACTTTCAATTCAGATTAATTTTGCTCCATCCTTTCCTATTGCTCAGCCTTCCTTAACCTTATTTAAGTGTTTGCAACTTCGATTTGGATTTTACCCTAGAGCCTTTCTAGCAATATCATCTCTTAGAACCATTCATTTCCATTTATTCTTTTTTGTTTTTTCGCTTAGTTTCTGCTTACTTGCGCTAAATATTATTCATTTGATAATATATTGGGGCAAAATGTTCTTAAAATTCTTATGACATTTTTTTCGAGAGAATGTCTCGGCGAACGCTACGTTCCATGTTTCACAGGCGCATAAAATAATAAGCTTGAAGTTACATCAGCAACTAAGTCTGGTTTTAAATTAACTCAGAGCATGTGATTTTAAGTCGATTAATCTAAAAAATTAAGCCAAATACCCGAGTACTGCTTAAATCATCTATGCTGCTTTCTTTGTAAAGATTCTTATATTTTATTAACGCCAATGCCTATAACAATAAGGCTAATTAGCATATATTTCAAAATTTGGAAAGAGGTCATAACTCTTCTGAAAAAACAAAAGAAAATATTTTGAGTAAAATCGGAGCTAGGAAGAGAACGCCTCCATGTATTCTTTTCAAGAAAATAGCGCCATAGATAACCAATGTTTAGCAAGATGCACGTTTCATCTAGAGAGACAAAAAAAAATATTATTTGAAATGAAATAGGACCAAATAAGGAATATCACCAATAGCGGCACGCCGCAAGAACAGTTTATTTTCAAGATGGAGATTTGTTGCCGAAAACGTGACTTTCATAATTTGATTGTGGGGAAAAAAGCTTTACTTATAAAAAGACGAATGTTTTTCTTTAAAAACTTTTCCGCTTTCTGCGATTGTTAACTTTAACCTCAAGCCTTTGTTGTTCGAATTCAGTTGCCCTTTGAAGTCTTTTAAAAACTTCAGTATATCTCTCCTGTTACTTCAGTTGATGAATTTTAAAAGCTTTTGTCATACTTTTGACAGCAGGAAGACCACTAGACTTTCACGCTTAAAACCTGTTGTTTTATTAGATAAAATGTATTTGTAACTACCTAAGGTAGCAATTTCCCCCGAAATGGGCCAGAACCATTTACTGGTGCCAAAATTCAGTTTTTTGTACCTTTTAAACCCCCTTCATATTTTAAATCTGCAAGTTTGGAGACTTAAAAAAGTTTCCTTATATTTAATGTTTTAATTCGAGATCGTTATCTTTTAATTAATTTTTTTTTATTTTCTGTTGTGGTTACGGTAAATCATTTCTAGGGTGAGCAAGTGAGTGGTCCTCTTGCAAATTCCGCGTGGATGGATATTTTTGGGGAATTGCAGGGGCTAGATGGTCTGATGAACCTAGGTGTGGAACTACTCGGGTAACCTGGCTGAGGATAGATCCGGGCCGTTCAAGGTCCCTCCTTGATTTGGATAGGAGATGAATAAGGGACACTGTCGATTTGGCATCCATGCCGAAAGACTGGGATTGCCTTGGAACGACTTCTGTAGAAGCTGTCAAGACGAAGAGAAGACTGAAAGTATACAGCACCTCTTGTGCTTTTTTCCGGCACAGGAGGACACTCGGATCAGGCACTTTGGTATCGGCAGACTGAATGGCCTGTCGGACGTGGCCAACATTGGCATAACCAACCTGTCGGCCTTCATCAGGGATAGCGGTTGGTTCGGGGACAGCGGTCAGTATGGGACGACTACCGCTGACCATACCTGTTAACTTTCCTTCCTTCTAACTCTCTATCTTTATTTCTAATGATATAATCTAATTTATCTTTTTCTTCTTCTTTTCTCTTCCCCCAGGTATCACAAAGGGACCGAGGAAACGGACTCAAAAGGGCTGCAAAGCTATCACTTCATTGCTTCCGCAGCCGCCTGTTCTACCTACCTACCTACCTAAGTGAGTGGTTTTAAGTCCTGCCCTATATTGTGGGGGTTTTCGGCTAACACTTACTTGTTGTAGTCTGGTCTGGTGCTTACTTGTAATAGTCTGGTCAGATGGGACCATTTTCTTTTGGCCAAGGATAGAGAATTACATTTTGCACGTTTAAAGAGCGAATTTAGCCGGTTGTTAGCTCTAAATACGACTTCAAACGCTTCATGTTATGGTAAGTGGGTTAAACTTGGCGAAAACAGCATTTGGGATAAACAAAATGGTTTTTTAAGGTTTTTCGGTTTAAATTGGTATAGTATAAGCTTGAAAATCTTATTTTTGTTTTATAGTTTCTTGTTAGGTTTGTCAAAAATATCCATGGATTAATGCCTTCAATCTTCAAATTTCCTTGGTATGCACATTAACACCAATTGAATACATTTACCATAAGCTTCTGTCAGTTTTTGAGAGTAAAAGGATCTTCTGTCACGTTCTCTTTTAAAGTATAATTTTTTAAATTTTTTAAAATTCTTTACATCAACATTAAATGTTTAAATGCTTTATGTATCTTTTTTTAACAAAGATTTTACCTGCCTTTTTTTTAATCTGTTTCCCCATTTTTTTAATCCAATGATAAATTATCTGCAAGCAACAAACAAACAAGTATTTATCTTCACAAAATGGTACATTTTTCATTGTATTCATATCTAAAGTACATTAACAAAAATCCTTTTGTGTGCGTTAAAAGTTTACTAAATTAAATCCACATTAACTGGAAAAAATTTTTACAAACAATACAGCTTTCGTGGCTAAAGATGTTTGTGTTATTACACATACATATAAATATACTTATGTGTATATTTAAACGATTATTGTGTTGTTAAGCTGCTACCACAAATTGGCTTTTAGAGGTGAAACAGAGAGGATGGTTGTAGATTTTTGGTTTACCAGATATTAAAAAATAACCAAAGATGTGATTGTAATTTAATTTGAAAAAAATTAATCTTAAAAAATGGAAAATATGTACAGAACAAATAAAATTTACATCAGGTTTAAAAAATGCTTTAAATATTTAGCTGCAAAAACCATTTTAATTACTTTAAAGTCTGCTGCCTTTCACCAGTATTTCTTAAAAAAATATTTATTTCAAATATTTCTTAATAATAAGTAAAAATATGTAAACAAAAAAAGTATTAATTTACGAAGCAAAAACTTTTTCAGATTTAAGGATAATATGAACTTGTATTGGTTTGTTTGTGTTTTAATATACACTGTGGGCCCGGAGCATAAAACAAATTAAGGTAAAAGACAGTAAACAAAAGTAAACAGAATAAATATACTTATAAATTTATGTTGTTTTATGTTCGTGTGTATATACATATAAACAAAGAAATAAACAAAGAAATACAATCATTTGTTATATAAAAAGCTTTGAAAAGAATATAATTTTTTTCAAATACTTTTGTAAGAAAAATATGTAAAAAAAATCCATTTTGTTTAACCACACAAAAGAATTTATCTCAAATGCATATACATAAATGTTTGATTTAAATAAAACACACAAATTTAAAAAATATTTATGAATGTGGAAGTGTAAATCATTTTATTTATGCAAATTAACGTTTAGCCTACTTTTATTAGAAGCGCCTTGACTGACTTGATGAACGTAAATATTTTTGAAAGGATTTACACTTTATTTATCAAACAAATATTTGTAAATTTTTTCAACAATTGCAAAAGATTGATATCAATCCTTTTTTTGGCACTTTTTTTTAGTTTTTTTCAGAAAACTTTGTATAATACATTAATAATAAAGAACAAAAGTTTGAAAAAAATTTTATTCAATGAGGATGTTGTAAGAAAAATATTATATGTTTTATGCTCTAAGCACGACTAGGGCGAACGACGAATTTCATCTTAGAAAATAAAACCCATTTTTGTATAAAAAAGCACACGAACAGTGCGTCGACTTAAATTTGTCATGCAAAACGAACTCTGCGATAGGTTTACCTCTTTTTCTTACGTTGACGAACAACGAATAATTTGGCACAAAGTGAACATTTTTTTTTAAATTTTTTACTTTGTTTTTAGATAATGGTACTTAATACTTTAAGAATTATTACCACTTTTTATTTGTTGCATATAATACACTTAATATATTTTTAATGTTATATGAATATTTTTTAATAGTTTTTTAATTAATATTTTTTTCAATTATTGCTTCTTTTTAGGAAATGTGGTCACTCTATCACAGCTGCTTAATAATGTATTTAAGTTGACGAATTTACGCAAAGAATTTCAACAGATGAACTCATCGTGCAGTGCGAAATTTGTCGTTCATCTCAGTTGTGTTAGGTTAGGTAAAACAGGCGGCTGCGGAAATGATAAAGTAAAAGTAGTACAGCCCACCTGGGTTCATTTCCTCGGTCCCTTTGTGATACCTAGGAAAGAAAAAGATAGATAAGATTAGATTAGATCAGATAGAAATAAGGATAGAAAGTTATTGCGTATGGTCAGCGGAAGTTTCCCCGTATTGGCCACTGTCCCCGAACCAACCACTATCCCTGATAAAGGACGCCAGGTTGGTTAGGCCAATGTTGGCCACGTCCGACAGGCTATTCAGTCTACCGATACCAAAGTGCCTGGCCCGAATGTCCTCCAGCGCCACACAAAAGCACAGGAGGTGCTCTACGCTCTCAAGGGGTGCTCTACGCTCTCAGTTGCGTTAAGAGCATTATCAAATACTTACTGCTCCAGGATCGCCTTCTCCTTAGTTGTCAGTGCCATCTTAAATAATGTCATAAAGATAATTATCATATGTCTTAAATTGCTGATGGGGGGGCATTGGCGTAGGAAGGTTATTCTAAGGGAGGCATTGCCCTCTTGAATACGTTATGAACCCCCCCCCCCCCCCCAAACTAAAATACTGTTCTAAAAACCATTTTTTGGTTCATGCGCTTAAAGTTCCTGCCCCCCTAGAAAAATTTCTAGTTACGCTAATATAAATAGGGAAACTTGTAATTTAATTTCTGTTTATTTGTCTTTAAGCCTTAGTCCTTATCTTCATGCGTTCTTAAATTTAAAGCCTCTAGCTTTTTCCAAAGGCAAAAAAACAAACCCATAAACATTCCGTAGATATAGTGAGAGAACCAAAAATATTTGTAATTTGACTTATGACTCCATTGCCAAGCTGCCAGATATATTCAGTTAGTTTGGCTGTAACACAGTTGCCTGTATTACATGCGTTCCTTTGCTCTATTTTAGAGTTGTATTTGAATCAGCTACACCTCAGATAAAGGAATTCATCTCTGATTGATAATGGCTGCTTATGTTTTGTTAAAAGTTTAAATATTTCTATTAAATGCTAACGACTGTATTAATTAAAAAAAATCTTAATTAAGGTTTCAAATATATTTTAGCTAAAAAACATTTAAAGCCTAAAAATGTTTTTTTTTTAAATTTTGTGTTTCTAAATCGTGTTTTAACTAAAATTGTTTTAAGGATTTTTTAAATCTGACTATGGCAACTCTATTAACTTTATTTGTTACTTGAGTCATGGTGATGTAAAACAATGGTTATAAGCTCAAATATTAATCGCATCTGTGATCATTCTTTTTTTGTATTTGAGAAAAATATTGTTTTTATAAAATAAGAAGTGTATGAAAACATGAATATTTAATACAAAATAGAACTGTAAAAATAAAATATTAAGTAAAAATAAAAATTTTTAGGCTAACTTTATTGAAGATGAAATAGTATTTGAATAACGAGTTTTCTCTTATTTGTTTTAATTTTTTATAATTCGTTACACATTAAAATAGAAATATTACTAAATAAAAATTAGGTTATATTTTGAAAAATGGTAATTATGAATGAATAGTGACTCCAAAGCTTAATTTTTATTTATTAAAACAACCATATTCTTTCCATATAATACAAACGTATTGATTCTTACAAATGCAAGTTCAAACAAAAGGCGTAAGGCCAATAGTTTCTAATAGTTATTAAAATAAAAATTGAAACAGAAATTTTGCTAAAAATGGGTTTAAACTTGGGTTAAGCGCAATAAAATTACAAAAAAAGGGGTTGGAAATTTGCTTTATGTTGGCTTAAAATAGGGTCGAAGCAATTCTAAAATTTGTGTGTTTACACAAGTCTTAAAATAGGGGCTTAAGCTAAAATCCGTTTATGAATACATTTTTTTTGAAACTCTCTTAATAGAGGTTCAAAATGCTTTAATTCATAATTTCTACCCAAAACCGTTTTTGCTTAAGGAAAACAAACCCCTTTTTAAAATGTGACAGGTGAAAATTTTTACCAAAATATAAAAAAAGAGAGTCAATTATTCAGTATGTAAAAATTTTATTTATATTTATATATTTATTTATATTTCGATAATTTTCGTTTTCTGTTAGTGGTCAATTCAGCGATTTTTTTTAAAAAGAAAAAATTTATTTTTCCCAACTTGAGCTATTTTACGTTAAAATAACCTTATTACCAATTTGTCCCGCTGCCATTGGACTATGTTCTCTTATTTCAAATCTAAAATACTCGAAGAGAAATATAAAAAATATTTATTCAGTTAAACTTATGGGTGTCCCAATGCCATCTTAATTCGAACTTTCTTTTACTTATAAGTGGTTAAGCGGAAAAAGATTACAGTTATATTAATTTGCCTTATTTTCATAATCTCAGCAGTAGCCCCTCTTTTGATATTGATATTTAATTGCAAATATTTATTGCATTTGGCTGGGTGCATATGCGTATTTACCTCAAAAGAAGTCTGAGGAAAAAAAAACAAAAAATGTTTTCAATTTATCAATTAGTGCTAGTGGTGAAATTGAAAAATGAATTGTAATATATTTAACATGGTTGAAGTTTACTAATGCCACTGATTAGTTATCAATCGAGTAGGTTTTTTTTCTCTAATAAAATATAAAAAAGCCACGTATAGCGCCAATAAAAAGAACTCAATAAAAATTCTTTTCCAATTTTCATTAGGCGTTTCTTTTATTATTGCTTAAATATTTTGCAATTTTAAAATTAAAAAACTAAAAAAATACTATAAAATTTAACCCAAAAACATTTTTTGTTGCTTGAAAAAACTAAATATATTTTTTTGACTTTATGATCTTTAATTTGTATAATTTAGCTTTTTGGTTTATATTAAGCTGCACAGCAATAATATAACTTATCACAAACGTGCTTTATTAAATTCAACTGTATCATTCTTTAGCTAAAAAGCAATCGCCAGCAATATTTGTGAATAAAATATTAATTTAAAACCAACATAAAAATCGAATGCCAGAAATATCTTTAAAAAAACTTTTTATTACAAAAAAATCATAAAATTCGATTTTTATTTGATTTAAAAATATGACGTTTTTATTGACTATGCATTTATGTTGGATACGATAAAGTGCTTTTTTGTTTTCATATCCCTAAAAAAATAAGAGAAGAGTCATAAAGTTTTTTTTGAACAAATAATGCAGACATACCGCTTTGTAAAGTGAATTTTTTTTGGTTAAGAATTTTTAAAACAAAATTGATTTCTGTTTTATTTTTATACACTTTCAGGTGAACAAAAAAGTGAAAAAACTCAATTTTCAATTATATTTTTCTAAATTTTTTACAGCAGCAACCTTTGATTTACCTTTCGTATATTGAACAGTTAAAGTAATACTTACATTCTGAAGCAGCAATATGATGCTTCACTTTTCAGCAATATGATGCTACACCTTTCAGACTAATAGGTATGAATAGCCCATTCAAAATATGATTGAATATTTTCTTAAAACAAAGTGAAAGTTTTGCCTCAACAAACCTTTACAAAATAGCCCTGTTTTGTTTAAAGAAAATTCTGTTCCTTCATTATAAAATTTGTTATAAATTTTTCAAAAACATAAAATTTTGATTTGTAAAAACACTGGTACACAGAAAAAAAATTGCCTAATTTTTTCCAATTAATACACTTATAAAAAAGTTTAACCTTTTTTAATTAAATATTTAATTGCCATAATTAAACCAACCTACAAAGATGATTTCGTAGCTCCTTTTACTAGCATGCAGCACATTTTAAGTTGGGTGTACACAAAAAAAAAAAATATGGAAAGTGGGCACTAGCATAAACAGGAATTTAAACTTTGAAAATTTAATGCGTCTGTTGACTAGTAGGAGGGCCTCGCAATCAGAAGGTAACTAGTTCATTACTAGATTTGGTCAATAATTTTTTTAACTTTTTGGTCTTCTCTTATTTTCAAATCATTTTTTATTTGTCTTCTGTTCAGTTTTTTGTTTTTTTCTGTTTTTTGTTTCGCCTTTGCTTACACTTATTCATAGAGCTGGACAAATTGTACGTCTTTCAGCGTCCTGGTGTTCGAGTAGTTGCTGAGGATTGTAATGCATATTAGAATCTTTATTTTATTTACAAAATCATTTAATGGTGGAAAATAAGTTAAGTTTTTAATTAATATTACAAATAAAAAATAATTTGTTTTTTATATTTGGCATCAACATTTCAAAACTTATACCTTTGTGACCTATGAAGCTTAAGTTGAACTTTAATACTAAAAGTTTTTGTAAAAAGACCAAATATATAATTGATTTTTGCTATCAAGAATATACAAGTGCATACCCAAGCTTTTTACTTACGTATATGAATGTGCACACATCGCACGCTAATTCAAAGATAGCCCCAACTCAAAATGCATAAGAATCATTTATTTTTTTGCGAGTTCCATAATAAAATTCCTTACAAGCACGAGAATTTTGTTTTCATTCCAGTAAGCGTATTTTTAAGACGGTGTTTTTTTTGTTGATTTTAATTTGGTAATACAATAAGATCCAATAAAAAATACTCTTATGAAAAAAGTGTTTTAGAGTATTAACTGACAATGCCTTGGTTTGCGATATTTATTACTGAGTGCTTTTTATCCCAAATAAAAATTTATTGCTTTTAATTTTTATTGCAATATATTGGTTTTTATTGGTCGATGATTGTAAAAAAAAATCATAAGAAGTAATATCTTGTTATTTAAGATTTAAGTTTTTGTAAAAATTTATGTATAAATGGCAAACCTAAAGAGATAAAAAATTAAGGTAACATTATATCGACTTTAAGCTGCAACAGAGTCCAGTAAAATGCGTACATTTTGGAAAAATTCGATAACAGCAAAGCGAGCTTTAGCCCTTACAAACAGACCATTTTTATTAAAGTCTTACGGGAACTAAATCCGCTAATGACTGTAAGTTAACCATGAACCAACTAGATTGCAATAACCACATTTTAAAAAAAAGCTGGGAGGGAGTGGAGCTATAGCCCCCCTAAAAAACAATAAATTTAAAAAATTATTGGTACACTATATCTTAAAACTTCTTTAAGCTTTTAACCTTAAGATTGCCACAAGAAAGTTCAGTTACGTTTTTTAATTTTTAAAGAGCAATTTGTTGAATAGAAGCACGTTGAGTAGCATTTCCTATACAATTGGGGAAATTTTGTGAATTTTTATAATTTTTTAGCTAAAATAGCCAATTCAATAAATATAAGATTTAGCACAGCCGACTATAGAGCTTTTACTTGCTTTCTTTGCGTTTAAAGCAATAAATTTATTTTGAAACACGAAACATGATTTAATAAAAGAAATAACTTTCGTTTTGCCTGAAGTCTTAATTTAGTTTTTGTTCAAAGCACCAATACTGCTGCTAGTTATATTGGGAAAAATGATTGAGTCATTATATTGCAATCTGTAGTATGATAACATGCTTTTAGCAAATTATTTATAATAAAATTAGGGAGGAAGGCAGAAGAGGCAACAAATAAGAATTAAAAATCAAAATGTGGCCTGGTTGTTTCCAGCTTAAATATATAGTTTTTGAATATCAGTTTTACATCTAATCGGTGTTTGAAATATTTTTTTTATTCCCAAAAACATAATTATCTTATATAAAATTTTTCAAATAAAGCAAAATTATTTTTTTTCAGTGGGTCAAAATTGTAATATAATAAAAAGATGCTGTTTAAATAAGTAAATATCTTGGAGAATTCCCATTGTCAGAAATATATAAATGTTTTAGGAAGTTTAAAAAGCCTTTTGACAATCAAAAAATAAAATATTTTTTGAAAATTAGTTAAGTCAACAAAGACACTACAGTATTAAAACAAGTTCGTGGATCCTTAAAAGCTTTTAGTAAAAATTTATTTTTTTGTTTAAAGAACTAAAAGAAACAAACCCTGTACGTTAAATGACGAATTTATCCCTGTATTTTAGAAAAACTTTCCCAGGAAAATTTCAGTGCGGACTACTCAAGCTGCAGATAATATTCGGTAAGCTTTATTATTAAAATAAGTGTCACTTGTATTTGGAACTCTTACGTTTATTAGAAACTGTAGCTTGTATACTTTTTTTCTATAATTTAGCGTGTAATTTTGCTGTCAGAGTTCACACCGCATTTGATGCATATAGCTCGGCAATATGTAAAATAGTAAGAGGTTTTAAGCGCTTTTGCGTATTTTTTTAACACGCAAATACGGAAGTCTAAGACCCATTTTGGACCACAACGATCAACTCGAAGTCGCTTTCTGAGTCATTCTTTATTTTTTTAACTAAGAAGATCACATCTTACTCCTTGGAAACATTTGGTAAAAATGTTTTTTTTTTATATTTAAACCGAAAAATCACATTTTTAAAAATTTTCTTATATATGAGCGATTTTACGTAAAACGGTCAAAAAGGAGGAATAAATTGTTTTCCTTTTGTAAAAAAATCGATTAATTTAGGTTTAAAAGATGATTATATAATCAAGATATAAATAAATTTTAAAAAGTTTTGGTTTAATTTATTTAGCAAAACTTCAAACTGTTCAAAGATTGATTAATGGAATCTTTTTCAGGTTTTGATGAAGACGCTTACTTGTCAAAACTTCTAAAGATTTTTTTAAGCAAAAAGTTTGAATACGAATAAAATATTTTTGTCTTCCGTGAACATTAGAAAAATTAGGCCGTTTTCAAAACGATTTTTTAACAAATACTTAAATTCCAGATTCTAAAAATTTAAGTTTATATGGTCACATCCGTCACAGTTCTCAAGTTATCATTGTCAGCAAAGAATATATTCCTTTATTGTCCTACTCACTACAAGTCATTAAAAAACATACCGTTCTTGAAAAGCATGGCCTTTGAACTGCTTGAATTATAAACAAAAATGTGAGCAAAATGGTCACACCCACTACAATAGAATTTCCTTTATGTTTATTTTAACATCATATTTATACTCATACCCTCTAATGCGTTTATGCGGATATTTTTAACGCCCAAAACCGGTCGACTTTAAATCACTTCCTGAGTCGAATTAAGTATGTCCAACCTCCCACTCATCCATCCGTCTGGCTGAGTGTCTTTGAATTATCGTGATCCATTGACAGGTAACATTTCAATTAAATTTTCCAGAAAAACGTTTTTTTGGCGTAGAGACCAGACCTATTATTTCCATGTTTTGATATTTTTAACTAATTCACTGAATATGCATATAGTTCATTTAAAGTTCGTCAAAAACCTCATACAGCTGTTCTACCAAAATTAGAATTTAAAGCCATAACTGGTTAAACTATTTCTCGGTCTACTTAAAATTTTGCGTTTATTTCTAACCTAATGCCCCTTTATGTTAAAAAAATAATATGTAGCAGACTTCCTTATAAATCCAGTTTTTGAAAACGAAATTTTACCCCAAAAATTGCGAGCAACTAGTATTATCAAAATATGCTAACACACGAAAAAATTTTTTTAAAAGAAATAGTTTCACCAAAATATGAAAAAATTGATTACTCCTTTCAAAGGGTTTTCTCGAATATCAAATTAATTATAGTGTGGGGTAAAATCGAACTTGAATGTTTTTACTTGTTTTAAAAAATTATTTCTTAATATTTTTTGACTTTTTATGGCGGATCTAAGTGCAAAATTAAATAATTTTATTTGTCTTTTAATATGTATGACACTTCTAAAGACATTTTAAAATATTCTGTTAAATGTGTTGATAACATCTTTATAAAACAAATGCATTTTTCTTTTTAATTTTTTGAATTTATGTTATTTTTCCAGACAGTTAGATTTTGTCATGTAAATTTTTACACAAAATTAAAATTTTTGTCAACAAAGACTTAAAAAGGATCTTGAAAGAAAAAAAATATAAATTAAAAAAAATAATGAATTAATTATATTATATTTAAAATTAAAATGACGCTGAAATTAAGTGATGTCTTAGTATAACCCACACTAAACAATGTATGTAACTTAACAAAAAAAAAGTCAAATTATTGAGAGGTATTGAGTACCCAAATAAAGGGTATTGAAAAGCAGTAAAATTTGCCAGCAATAGCTTGTTATCCTAAATTTTTTTTTAAATTCTACTTAAAAAGTTTTTAGTGTAATTGTGCTTATTTATTTAAAAAAATCCTAAAATTATAAAATTATTAAAAATTTTGAATTCAGCAAAAGCAAAAAAAAAGTTACAGTAGGTAAAGCCCGTCCATATTATACCCCACTTACTCCAAACTTAAAACAATATACCAAAGTTGGTAGCATGGAGATAAAAATTTTAAAAATTATTCTGATATGATATTTGCCAAAGATATTTACCAAAAACAACAGCCTTCATGCCAAATCCATCAAAGTATCTTTAAGATTGCGAAATGTAGAGTGTACACAAGAATATATGGACAGCCAGCTTGAGGGTCGGACGGACATGCAGGAAGTGATTTTGCCACTTTTGTGGTGTTGGTATAAATAAGTAAATACTTATATTTAATCCACAACTGTTTTAATTAAAACAAGTTTTTAACAAACAAATTTTAATATGCTGACAAAAAGGTGGCACACATTCGCTTCGGGCATCTACGTTTGTCTTTTTAAATTTTTATAAATTATTATGCAAATAAAAGTTCATAAATAAACATGCCTTTCTGTGATTGTCTTACTAAAAATTTTCTAATTAATAGCATTTTTGGCCATCTGGTGTCTGCAAAATATTTGTCATGTTCTAAAATACATAATTAATCTGAACAGTTGACAGCAACTAAGTTCGGTAGCTAAGTTATATGGAAGTAAATAATAAAGTGAATAAAAAACTAGTTTTTCTCTTTTATATGTTTTAATTGTTCGTAACTTTTGCTGTAACAATGAAAAAGTTTAAGGATTTTGTTTGAAAGTAAAGAATGGTATTGTTATCCCTAACTCCCGCTAGTAATAATAAACAATAAACTTAAATCGTGCCTCTTTTAGGCAATTAAAATATAATTTATTGCCAAAACAGGCTCTTAACTCATCTTCTTTTAAATACATTTAAATGGATTTGAAATATCCTGCCAAACTTATGTTAAAATGAGTTAAGAGTTATGTGAACGAAATAAAATTAGAAATTTTTTCATAAGTTTGCTAGTTAAACCAATTAAAAACTCATATCCCATGATAAGAAAAGTCATTAAAGGCAATCGTAAATGTTTATCAATCTAAATTAAATATGTATGAATGGGGCGGAGAACATGATTTAGAAAAAATAAAAACTTGATATTTTGTATATGTTTTTAACACTAATTTTATGTTATATTTCCAGTCATTCTTTTGTTTTAGAATAAAGAAACAGTTTAATATTTATTAGCAAAAAAGTTGAGTCAATGACTTTTCAAAATTTAGTCCGATGGAAAAGTATATTAACATATTGCTTGAAATTATTTTTGTACGTTACATGGCATGACTTTACAGAGAGTAGATACCTGTGTATGTAACAGGGTTGCCGTTTTTACACTTTAAGAGCTAGATCTAGTACCATTTTTTTGTTTAGTCCCCATGGAATATAATTTTTTCTGCTGTTTAACATTGAATTTATTAAATATTATGAATGGTCAACAAAAAATTAAAGTTATTTTGAATGATTGTTCATTTAAGGCAACACCAAATATTGGTTAAAATTATATTTAGCTGATGCTGATGTGATCAATTTATTTTAAAAAAACTAGTATTAGTTTTTTTACTTGTAGAATATTTTAGCATTTTAGAAATTTCATCTTATGGCAACACTATATATAATGGGTAATTTTAAATATTAATGGATGTAGCATGATTGCTAACATTTTAAATAGGCAAAGATTCCAACTGGACTGTTTAAAGCTTTAACGTAAATTTTTCAAAATTTTTAAAAAGTTTATGTTTTTTAATACAATAATTATTTTTTAGTGGTTTCAAAGAATCTTAAATATAAAAAAATTTCTGATGTTAGTTAAAGTTGGCAAAATTTGTGTACTATTAACCGCCATGCTTAAGTTTATTATATTTTTTTAAATAAAAACGGAGCTAATCTTAAAAAAATATTCCTATACGGGCATGCTCATGATAAACCACGCCATATTCGTAAAGTAAACAAAATTATTAAAAATCCTGAAAAATATTTTTTTTGATATTCATTTTAAAGTATTTAAGCAGCCAAATATAAAATGTAAAATACATGTTTTGTAGTTTTTTTAATATAGGGACAGGTAATTTGTAGACACTTATGCGACATATAAAAACTCCTTTCGACTGCATAGAGAAAAATATAAGAATCTGTGGATTGTATAACATTTTTTAAAAAGTTTTTTTTAAGCTTAAAAACACTTATTTTTAAAAGCTGTATTAAGGTAAAATATTTCAAATATTTTTATCCTCAAAATTTAGGTATGATAGGGCACGCGACATTTGTAACGTGACATAATTTTCAAGCCTGGTAAAACTAACATTACATAAACCCTAAAATAATTCAAAACAGATTGTTCAACAATAAAATAAATAAAAACACATAAGCCTTTAATTTTAAAACTTATTTTAAAACTATTTTTTAATTTGATTTATATATAATTTGTAATGTTTAAGATATGTACCTTAGTAAAAGGCATGCAAGTAAGGTTCTCAAATATAAACTACGGCATTTTATAGGCTTTTAATTGCCATTTTAAAATGTTATTCATAAGAGAGATTTTGCAATGTCTCGTTGCCTTAAAAAATAAATTTTCCTTAATTTTTTTCGATAAAGATTATGATAAATCTTTTACTTCATTGACACAAATAAAAACTTTTGAGTTATTGATACTTACTTTTGCAAGCATTTTAGCAAAGCAAAATAACCACCTTAAAAATTTTATTTCGGTTATAATTAGTTTTCTTTTATAAGCCACTCCAACACCATTGCAAGCATTTACTTAACGTGGACATGCACATTAATCCATTATTTGTTTTGCAAAATTACAATTAAAATAGAGAACGCGACACACCTTCGCAAGAAAACAAATATATTAAAGGTGATCCTTTTCCAAAATATTTTTTGCTTTAGCTAGAAAAAAAAAACTTGATATTTTTATTAACATCTTGAGTAATATGATTACAACCGTGGTGAAAAACTAACAAAAAATTAACGCGAAATTAAAATATAAACAAAAATAAACTAAAAATATACCCTTAATTCGATCCTTTTTGTAAATTTTTATTAAATTTTGTTATTTTAAAACTGAAAGAAACATTTTATAATAAAAACTCAATCATAAAGTAATGCTTCAATAAATAATTACAAAAGAAAAAATAACACTAAAAATAACGTAAAAAAAAAAATATATTTATACTCAGTTTGCAAGGAATTTTTCTTGTAACAGCCCCTGAAATAAGCTTTAGTTTTACAAGTTTATTAAAACTAAGACAGTATTTAATTTGAAAAAAATTATTTATATATTAACATTTAAAATTTCGATCTTAGAAGACCTGTCGCTGAAAATGCCCATGTATAAATTTTCTTCCTACTTAGAGTTAAATATTTTTGAATCCCAAAAAATTAACGCCACCCTAATACTAAAGTACTTTTGGTGTAAAGTTTTGTTGGATAAAATAAAAAGCTTTTTTATATTCAGGGAAATTAAATGGTTTTTGTAGGGAATAGTTTTCAGACTTTTACCTTTTCTCTTTAAAAGCTTAGACCTTGAAAAGCTTTTATGGTAACAGCTTTTTGTAGTCAAGCCAAAAACAAAATATATTATTTTTGAAACGTTTTATTTATCTGTAGACCCCATGTTACGAAGTTACCATAATAATTGGAACTTTGTGCATAATCAAAAACCTTAAAATTTATAGTAAAAAAAGGGTGACCTAAATTTGAAAGCCTTTAAAGCTTTAATGAGAAAAAAACACTAAAAAACATGGTTTCTGCTCAAAACTATTACTAAATGATAGTGAGATTCTAAAGCAGTTATAAAAATTCTGTGGGTTACAATTTATTATTTAATAACCAAACTGGTATTTCTAGCGATTTCTATGTTACAAAAATATAACCTTAAAACAAAATGGAACAATTTTTTTAAATATTTGAAAAAATTTATTACCAAAGAAGCAAATAGAAAACACTATTTATTACTCGCATCTTAACTCTTCAACATTTATCTAATTTTTAAATTCAATTAATACTAACCTTTGCATTTTTGAATAATTTATTAATAAATTTCAATACGCGTTTGTTCTTTTTATTTTTAATACTAGACTTTTTATAAGTACCTAATTGTTTTTCTTTCTATTTGTCAAAATTGTTATCCATTTTATCTCTATGTTTATATATGTTCGAAGGTATGTTATCATTGGTTTATGTGTTTATTTTGTAAATGCTTTGCTTTAACAGCATTTGAAACAAGACAATTTGTCATTGTGTGGGAATATATCCTTGAGGAGGTATGTACTTATGTGAGTGTGCGGCTTAGAAAGTATTTAAGTTGATTTATTTATGTATAGATTCTTAAAACATCTTTATCTAGCTTGTTAATACCTAATTTCATATATAAATAAGTAAGAGAGCTATCTTCGGCTGTGTCGAATTTTATATACCCTTAACATTGTTTCTTTTGTTAACCTAGTCACCGGATTCAGGAAAGTTGTTTTCGAACCATAAATATTATAATTATTTGTTGTGGGCTTAAAGTGCATAGCTATAATAGTTTTCAAAACAGAAAGCTTACACTTCTTGAACAATTGTATTGACTTTCCTATCTATGGGGTCGCAAATGGATAATAAAAAAATTACAAACGGAATGACAAACTGATATATACCTTGATCACTATGTAAAGGGTATAAAAGCACATATTTTAACTGACTGTAATTGTAGTCACAACATAGCTTATGAATCAAATGACAATCTAACAACATTTTATAGAGGGCGTATAAAAAGCATGGAAAAATAATTCAGTCATATATTTCTGTGATATAAAATAAGACATGATTAATAAATCAGCTTAAACCTTATATTCAATTATTTTATTTATAGGATAGAAAGTTAAGAATTATGTAGTTTTTAAGAAGAACAGGAACAAAATCTAATATGATTCTATGATTAATTAAAGAAAAGTTTTAGGTTACTCTGCAAGTTTTGTGATTTCTAATTGCAAACCTATATTTAAGTCCTTTAAAGGCACAATTAAACATATTATAAATGACACTGATATTTTATCTGTTTTTTTTAATTTTTTTGTGATTTTTTATGATTTATTATTATGTTAAGTATGTTAAATTTATAAAGACAACTAAGATGAAGCAGATTTACCAGAGCCTCTGGCAAGAATCAAGCCAACTACTCCCACGCTGGTTCACTAGCGCACTTGCTCGCTGGTCTACAAGGCACTCAAGCCGGCAAAGTTGCAGTCCAAAATTCTATCGCCTCTACTGCTTGGAGAAGATCTAAACCTCTCTCTTCCAATTTTCCTATTCTCATAGCTACGACAGTGATTTAAATCCAGGAAACCGAGTCTACATGCGTATTATTCTAAGACGCAGTGAATTGTTTAGATTGACGTCAATCTCTATTCATGTTGATTTTACGTTAAGGAGTTAAAATTTTGGAAAAATTAGTTTTTCATTAAAAAAATCGATGACCTTAAAGAGAATAAAAATATTCAAGATACATATAAAGATATTGCTTCATACTTAATTTTATTTATTAGAAAGGGTATAAAATAAATACATTCTAAATAGTCTTTTTTTTACTTTTAATGGAAAAGTCACACCCATCACATTTTAAAAAAGACGTTTAATGTTCCTAAAATGGCATTTTATAGAAATAAAGTATCACATACGATTAAAGTGTCTTTAATTTCTTGTTCTATTTATAAAATCAAACCACTTTTTAAAAAAATATTTTAAATTAATCACACCCGTCAAAATTGAATTGCTTTGAGCTCTTTTTTGTTCCGGTATATAGACTGAGTTGGATGCTTACAATAAAAAAAGGAAAATATTGCCCTTAAAAGCCTGCCCGTGCCCAGTTTACGTACTCGCTTGCAGCCGTAAAGGAAGTGCTTATAAAGCAGATCCCAGTTTTCACAACTCGTTTGTCTGTCTGTGCCCAGGTATCCCGAACTACATAGCTATGGTTTAATATATTTCAGAACTCCTGTAGTGCCCTTGTTGTCCACCTAGAGACTATGATAATAATAATTTTTTTTTGTAGACAATTAGTTCCTGTTTTTCTTAACACAAATCAAAAATTTATGTTAAAATGAAATATTGATTTTAAGTTTATAAATGGTTTTAAACATAACAAAATTTAAGTGCCAAAATCCTGAGACCCATTTATTACACAAGTCAACAAAATCCTTCTGTTTAACGTTTCATTGCTAAGAAGTTAGAATGGCTTCTGAAATTGATCCCATCATTCACGAGAAACGAAAGGTTGAGCGACGCAATTTTCATTGGGTCATTTTCATATTGATTTAATATCAATAACAACAACAAAAAAATACTTGGCGTTATATCACCTTTATGTTGTGTTCTTAATAATTTAAAACTTGCCTTGTTGTTATGAATTTAATTACAAAATTTTTAAGAAAATTTAAAATTTTTCATCAACTAATCACTCCTTTCATGTCTACCTGTGTATTTCAATAGGCTTAAACTGTACTAAATATTTAATACAATTATCCAAAATATATACTACAAACCTTTGCTAAGAGATAAAAAAATAAACATTTAAGTAAAAACAATTTTTTTCCTTAAATTTTTTAAATCTTAATACTTTATAGAAAAGCATAAAGCAAACTGTTAATGTTATTTCCTAAATTTTTTTTACTGCAAATCAACTAAATCTGGCAATAAACAATTTTGGATGTAAGCAAAGGTCTGTTTATGATCGAAATAAAAAAATCAATTATTTTCAATGAAGCATACCTTTTTCTACAACAGGAACAACAACAAACTAAATAACTGTCGCTGTGTTTATACAAGCGTTAAGCGCTCACGTTTAAACAACAAAACCCAAAATTTTTTCCGTTATGTTTCAACGTTTCCTTAATGCTTTGTATGGGTTGAGGGTGGGGTTTAAGTTATGCCTTAGCAGAATGTGCCACTCTAACTTGTTTCCTTTCTTAAAATGTTTATTTGTATTGGCAATAGAGCATGTATAAGTACGTGTATTTTGTATAAATGTTTGGTTTTGAAATTACTCGTATCATCATAAATTTGATTGTTAACATTCTTAAGGTAAAAGAAGTCAGAAAATAAAATCTTAAAATAATTTTTAATGATTTGTTTCAAATAATACTTTACAAGGATGTCAATGTTTAAGAAAACAAAGAATGACTTAATACAAAGTTTGTGATTCATTCGCTTAAGGGACATAAATATATTTACAAATAGTTTGAATATTTTAATCACTTGCGTCCCAGTTTTAATAACACTCCAATTAGGGCAGCAATAGCAAATACCAAAGTAAAAGTCAGTGAGTCCCAGCCATTTATGTTTGTGAATTTTTGATATAGAAAAGCACTAATATGCATGAGTGTTTATATAATTATTTTTGACAGCTGGTAGTACAAATTATTAGACAACGTTTTTTTGACATTTCCCGATTTTTTTATGCTTGAAAAAATTTTGCTGCTCTTTGTCATCTATTTAAGTGTAAGAGAGTTAGGTCAGACAATGACCAACTAAATGACTCACTTTGCCTGTTTTCTGTGGCAAAACGCCACAAAAGCTTTAACCCCTCTCTATATATATTTATTCTTTAATTTTTTATTATAAAATTAAAATTTAATATTTTATTTAAGTAAATTTCTGAACAACTGCTTATACGGCAACATGTCCACAAGACATTTTTTATTACTTCGCCGCTATCTTATACTTTCTACAAGGTCTAGAAAATCCCTACATATTGTGAATCAATGTTTTTACTTTTATTTAACATTAACATTTCTATAATTGAGCATTTCAGTTAAAAGAAGAGGCGAGTTCGTTCAGTTTTAAGGGTTGTGACCTTTGTTTAACTTGATTTGACTTTGAGATGTTCTTATTCCCTAAAACTACTCTTGTTTTTGTTGCTGTTGCTTAGAAATGTTTGTTTTTAAGTTTTCATAACAAGTATTTTTGTTTTAATTAATTTAACAATTACAAAATGTTGCGGAAAAATTATTAAGGAAAAATCTCTTTATAAACATTACAAACACATTTTTGAATACATAATTTATTTTTAAGACGAAATGCAAAATTAACTTAATTATAACTACAAATTGATATAATGAAATCTGATTCTTTCGTTACTGTGACAACACAGCATGATATTAACCAAACCTGTTTAATTAATTCTGGGAAAATTCTTTTAAGTATAGTAAATTAGGGTAATTTATTGAAAGGGCAAGTAAAATATTTATAGAAAATTTTAAGATGCATTTAAATTAATATAATTTTGTATTTACTCAAGTTTAAGGGTTTTTAATTCATAATTATAATTTAACATTATTTGCCAACTTAGATAACTTAAAAATGACTTGCGATTAATCACAGGAAACACAAAATAATTTTTTTAGAAGTTTTTAATAATTTGATTTTGAAAACTTCTGTAACATTACAAAGACTGACTGATGAATAAAAAAAGTTTTTTTTTAAATCTTTGAGTAAAGGTTTGACAAGTTTTTCCTCTTTTTTCAAATAAGAAAAAAACTATTATATTAAGACTGTTATACTGACGCCGAATCATTTACTTTTTTTTTATATATTCTGCTATGACCCGGAGTTTAACCTGAACTGAAATTTACTGAGTACCGAGCATTCGGTAGGTTTTCATTGAACTGTTACGTTACATCCATATTCAATATTATTTTTCTGCCCTAAACTGATTTAATACATTAAAACTTTTATTATATTTTTATTATTATATTTTATTTATAAATGACTAAAAAAACCTGAAATAAGCAAGAAAGTTATAAATATTCAAACCCGACCGTACTTACACGACTTACCAAATACCTATGGTGAACACACTACGGTTGGTGGGATAAGGTCCTTAACATAAACATTTATTAAAACAGGAAAGGCATTTGTATGAGAACTATGCGAAAAGATAGGCCAGAATTCACCAATTTCAGCAGACAGAGTTTGTTTTAATCTTATCAAAATATCTCTCAATATGCAATGCATGAACACCCAGTCAGAGGAGGACGGGATGAACATATTTTAATCAATTTAAAAATCCATTACCAGTCGACAGCCATAATTAAAATGGAGCTTCTGATTTTCTTAGACGCTTCTTTATAAATGCATTACAGCCGAGGCAAAATTATGTGTCTCCGTCCGACAGGCTGGGAATTTATGTACACGCAGAGAAAAAACATGGTTGAGTATGATCGTTGAAACATGATCACGGAAAATTTCTTTGTCGCATGGCTACAAAGAAAATTATTTTGGCTGCCTGGTGGTTGTAGAACGTTTTATGTAGAGAATTAAATCATAATTATGATTAAAATTATCATTTTATTTTTTTGCATCCTAAAATGGTCCGCAGAAATATTTAAAGATAAGATTGCAGCTAAATAACTAAAAATTTTATTTCAACTTCTTCAGCTGCTTTTGTATAAATTTGCTACCTGGTGTTTGTAATTGCGATGTCCAAGGAAATATTATTAAGCCCAAGGTGGGGTAAACCATCCAGTGTTTATCACGATCAAATTGCTTTGCAGAATAATAACCATTAATTTATGGGTCACTAACTCTTCCATAAAAAAAAAAAAGAACAAGCCATGTGTGTCTTGCATAAATTTCAAAAACGATTATTTTTTGTTGGTGTGTGTTGGTGACGAAATAAATAATATTTAAAGTTTTATAAAATCTAAGAACTTTTTTCATGGCATTTAAAGGGCTTATGAATTAATCGATATGTGTTTATTTCCCTAAGAATCTAACAATTATTGCGCCTTAAGTTTTGCATAAAAAACCAAAATTTAACTTTATAGGTAACGGAAGTTTCACTATAAAATGGCAATGAAATTTCACTTAATAAAATATACAAAATTATGTTGGATATTATCAAAAGCTTTCTAGCCTGCCTGAATAAATAAGCATTTCCATATATGGTGAACGTGCGCTGGGCAATTCTCTTGTGACGGGTGTGACAAATGATCTCACATCTTTGTTTTAAACTCGACAAATTCAAAGCTTTAATAAAAAATGCTTCGATTTCCAAGGATGGTTTATTTTTAAGCGTTTAAAGGTAGAAATTTCTTTATGATATACAATGACCCCTTGCAAACTGTGACGGGTGATGGAAAAAGTTTTATTTATGTATGTAAATTTTGAATTTTCGTGTTGTGAAAATATTCTCAAGAACAGGATTCTTTTCATAAAATACACGGTAGCTTTTGTCGCAGATTTTACTTTGTTTCTTCAGAAAATAATTTTTGCTTAAAAAACCTCTTTAAGAAAATGTGACGGATGTGATATTAAAACGTAAAGAAAAAAACCAAATTTTAGTTTAATTTTTAAATTTTATTTTTTTTAAGATTTAAATTCATCGAATTAACAAAAACGATTTTCCCCATTTTGTTTGTCTTACTTGGAACTTCCATTTTATGCTTTGTTTTAATTTTTTTTATAAACAAAAACCTTATCAATAACAAGTCTCAAATATAGAAAGTCGGTATTTTTTGGCTAATTGTGATATATGAGCAGAATATTTTTCGAAATAAACGAAATTCTTGTCTAATCAAAAAAGCTCAGCTTAGAGCTCTTTTATATTAAGGTAACGATATACATTTAGTGTTACTAATTTTTACAGAATTACTAAATATGTTCAATTATCTTTTTAAATCATGTTTGTTATAACTCTGTAATAAATTATTTGCAATTTCTCTTTCTCTTTTGATTTTATTAATATTTAATAGTAAAATAAAATAAAAATTTCATATAACATTAAATAAAATAGTATTTGATTTCTTTCTATTTAACGCTTTTTTAATTTGCTATAAAAAAACTTAAAACTTTAAATTTTATTGCCCTCCCTTATGTGCATGTTTCGTCTATTTACCAAATGTTAAATCATATATTTTTAATATTTTTAATTTTACGACAAAATAAATTTAATATTAGCACTTTAATGTCCTTGAAATATATTGCAGACATTAATTTTATTATAAAAACCACAAATGTTTACATGTAAAAAACAAACAAACTTACACACATAAACAAAAGTAGCCTAAAGTAAAGAAAGTGAAAAAAAGAAAAATATTCTAAAAAAAAAAAAAAAAAAAATACAAAAACCATATTGTCAATCAATCATCATTATATTGGCAGATAACTGAAAACTGATTGAGTGTTTT
Organism: Melanophora roralis; assembly: GCA_963583895.1. Classification (NCBI taxonomy): domain Eukaryota; kingdom Metazoa; phylum Arthropoda; class Insecta; order Diptera; family Rhinophoridae; genus Melanophora; species Melanophora roralis. The sequence continues at coordinate 116,366,480 of OY757187.1, read as the reverse complement.
TGCCTTGTGGTTACGAATAATACATATTTGGGTATTTAGTAGCAATCACGCATACATACATAGAAACACATTCAATTATACCTTAAAATAGGTAAAAGAGCTAAAGTGGTAAGCGCAATCAGCTGTAATATGTAAATATTTACAAAAAGAAAATCCTAAATCTTTAGTAAAATAATATGAAAATTTAACCTACAAAAACAAAAAAATTAAAAAAGGCAGACACACACATACTTAAAATATCTAGCCTTGCATGTTTATTTTGTTGGGAGGGCAACACAGGCCAAAAAGTACTTTCACGTTTTCCTTATTTTTTTTGTAGACAGGTTTATAAAATATTTTCGTTAATAACCGCATACTTAACAATAACAAAATAAAATTGCCAAAAATACTTCTAGATTGTTGTAAGCAACAAGAGTAAAAACTTTGTCAAACAAATCACAACAAAATAAGCTCTTTTTTGTAAACAAACAAGCAAAAGCTTACAATTTTGAATTCGCCCTACTAGGGCGAAAAACATTTAAGCTTTTTCCTTTGAAAGGAAACAATAAATGAATGAATGCAAAGGAACAACTCTGCAGAATCTATTCATTGAATACAGTTTACGTGGGACTTTTAAAGCGTTACAGTTGGAAAATCGGATAAAAATTACTAAACAAGCAAAAGAAAGGGATTACAATAAATTATCTTTGCAAAAAGGAAAAATATTAAAAAATTTGGAAGATGTGACATAAAGTGTTTTAAATGGAAACTAATAAAATTTAAATAGGTTAGTTAATTTAAATAAGTATAACACAAGGCTTAAAATTAAATAAATTCAATTAAATTTTTTTTAAACGAGCTATTCATTCTTGCATTGTTTTTAACCTAAAACTTAAAACAACAACATAAAATACAAACATAAAACAAAAAAAAGTCAGCATTTTGTAACGGCAAAGTAAGAAAAAAAGTTAACACACAGCTGTATGCATGTATGTATATTTGTGTATGTGTGTCACAGTTTTCAAATTAAGTATCTTAAGCCCTCATGCAAGCACACATACAGACATTCTCAATACAGAGGGTATCTTACAGCAAAGTTGAAAGTAAAAGTTTTTAAATGGAACTGATAAGAAAGTAAAAATTATTAAAAAACAAGTAAGAGCGCTATATTCGGCTGTGCCGAATCTTATATACCCTTCACATTGGTCTTTAAATATACCCAGCCGAGTAATTTTGTACTGCAAATAATATAATAAAAAACCTTGTGCGAGTTTTAAAGCCCATAGAAAAAATAACAAAATTTTAACGTTCGTATGAACAATAGAAATAGATGAAGAAGATTTGAGGTCGAGAGTTTTTAAAGTTTTCGACATTATTCATATTTAAAGGTTAATAAAACTTATTAGATGTTCTAGTCCCCCTGCTCTTCACCAAGTTTTTCACCAAAATGTATAAATTATTTGATTATTACTTTTTGTAGAATATTCGAAGTCGATAGCTGTAAAAGTTTTCCAGAAAAAGCGTAACGAAAATTTTATAAAAATTGTTAATTTGTATGGGAGCTACCCCTTCTTCATCCCCCACCCGAAAATTTTTTTCTTTAAAGCGTAGGCCTTGTGTTCCAATTACTTTTTGTAGAACATTTGATGTGGATATCTGTTATAGTTTCCGAGATATAGCGTATCGAATATTTTATAATAATTGTCGATTTGTATGGGAGCTACCCCTTTTTTTGCCCCCACTCAATAAAATTTTTCTTCAAAGCGTAGGCATTCTTGCCTAATTACTTTTTGTAGAACATTTCATTTCGATATCTTTTATAGTTTCCGAGATATAGCGTATCGAATATTTTATAATAATTGTCGATTTGTATGGGAGCTACCCCTTTTTTTGCCCCCACTCAAAAAATTTTTTCTCTAAAGCGTAGGCATTCTTGCCCAATTACTTTTTGTAGAACATTTCATTTCGATATCTTTTATAGTTCCCCAGATATAGCGTATCGAATATTTTATAGTAATTGTCGATTTGTATGGGAGCTACCCCTTTTTTTGCCCCCACTCAAAAAATTTTTTGTTTAAAGCGTAGGCCTACTTGCCCAATTACTTTTTGTAGAACATTATATTCCGCTATCTGTTATAGTTTCCCAGATATAGCGTATCGAATATTTTATAATAATTGTCGATTTGTATGGGAGCTACCCCATTTTTTGCCCCCACTCAAAAAATTTTTTCTTTAAAGTGTAGATCTTTGCGTACAATCACTTTTTGTAGAACATTTTAAGTCGATATCTGTTAAAGTTTCCGAGATATAGCGTATCGAATATTTGATAATAATTGTCGATTTGTATGGGAGCTACCCCTTTTTTTGCCCCCACTCGAAAATTTTTTTCTTTAAAGCGTAGCCCTTAGCGTGCAATTACTTTTTGTGGAACATTTCATTTCGATATCTGTTATAGTTTCCGAGATATAGCGTATCGAATATTTGATAATAATTGTCGATTTTTATGGGAGCTACCCCTTTTTTTGCCCCCACCCAAAAAATTTTTTCTCTAAGGCGTAGCCCTTAGCGTGCAATTACTTTTTTTAGAACATTTCATTTCGATATCTGTTATAGTTTCCGAGATATAGCGTATCGAATATTTGAAAATAATTGTCGATTTGTATGGGAGCTACCCCTTTTTTTGCCCCCACCCAAAAAATTTGTTCTCTAAGGCGTAGCCCTTAGCGTGCAATTACTTTTTTTAGAACATTTCATTTCGATATCTGTTATAGTTTCCGAGATATAGCGTATCGAATATTTGAAAATAATTGTCGATTTGTATGGGAGCTACCCCTTTTTTTGCCCCCACCCAAAAAATTTTTTCTCTAAGGCGTAGCCCTTAGCGTGCAATTACTTTTTGTAGAACATTTCATTTCGATATCTGTTATAGTTTCCGAGATATAGCGTATCGAATATTTGATAATAATTGTCGATTTGTATGGGAGCTACCCCTTTTTTTGCCCCCACCCAAAAAATTTTTTCTTTAAGACGTAGCCCTTAGCATGCAATTAGTTTTTGTGGAACATTTTAAGTCAATAGCTGTTATAGTTTACGAGATATAGCGCATAAAATATTTCACCAAATTTGTGCAATTGTAGAAAAAATACCCCTTCCCCTGGTCCTATCTGAAAAAAATTTTTCCATTATTAAGGTCCCTTCTTTAGGAGTATCCGTGCCAAGTTTTGTGGCAAGAGTGACTATACTTACTGAGATATATAGGGATATATGCACGGATTTTGTCCTAAAAAAAATGGGTTACTCTGGGTTTTCGCTTATATCTCGGTCAATAGTGAACCGATTTTATTGATTTTAAATAGCGATTGTCTCCAGGATATTTGTGATAGTTTGACACCATTAACTGGTCTGTATCTTTTTATTTGACTCCGGAAGCTTGATTTCAACAGACGGACAGACGGACAGACGGACAGACGGACAGACGGACAGACGGACAGACGGACAGACGGACAGACGGACAGACGGACAGACGGACATCGCTAAATCGACTTCCCTATCTATAAGGATCCAGAATATATATACTTTATGGGGTCGCAAATGAATAATAAAGAAATTACAAACGGAATGACAAAGTGATATATACCCTATCACTATGTGAAGGGTATAAAAATTAAATGTAAAAATGTGAAAAGTATCTAGGTATAAAGAAAAACTTTTTAACTGAAAAAATGTTTAAAAGAATGTTTTTCAGTAAATATGCAATTAAAGTCAATGATTATGTCAAACTATATACGAAGGATTTTATTTGAATTCAAACTAAGAAAGAAGGCACAAAAGTAAATGTAAGATGGGTATTTTCAAAAAAAATATTATTCTTAAATTTACAAGTATCTGTGCTTATGTAGCTTTGCTTTTTTCCAACAGTTGGGTTTTTTAAAGGCTGGATTAGAGCCTTTTACAGGAACTGTCGTTTTAAGTAAAAGGGCAATGATTTTAAAATGCCTTTTCTTAACGTTCCTTATCACTATAAATTTGCGATATAAATTTCATCAAAAAGAAAGGAATCAAGTGACACTAAAAAAAGAATCACGTTATGATTAGCATCAGCAATGTGCCTATTTACAGTGAAGATTTTCTTACTAATTTTTAAAATTTTTTATTGTTCTAAATTAATTTTTAAAAGGCAAATGAATGACACACGAATTTAGTTAAAACAGAAAACCATTAAGCATATAGAGAAAAGCTAACTTTGATGGACAAATAGCACTCATTAATTGAAACCCTTTTTTTCTTTAATAACCAGCAGTGCATTGTGTTGTTATCATGAGGGTATAGTAGGTTATGAGGATAAAGAAAGTAGTATTTTAAGACAATTATATCAAATTACTTGCACTAAGCAGTGACAGGAAAGACACATTATTGAGAAGCTTGCTTTCTATACGAACTGTGCGGTGGGGAAAAATTTTCTTCGCGGTGCAATTCACTAGCCAATGTACCAGAAAAAGTGATGCTCTTCTTAAAAGGCCCTTTTTGGGTTTTTGTAAAAGAGAAATTTTTATTTTATTATCAAAAATAAGAGTGAAACGTCATCGAAGAATACTTTTATCTGTTTCTCTACAGGCTTTGGAGCACCTGGCTTCACGTAAGAGTTGTTGCTCATATTTTGTAGAATTAAGGTGGGGCAAATATTGAGAAGATTAGAAAAAACAAAGTTATTTCTTGACCACTTCAAAAACCCAATACACTTGAATGCTTCTCAAAAAATTTTAGTCAGCGGATATTCAATTGATTTTTCATGTTCAGAACCTCAAGGGTTCTAGCTCTTTAACACATACACTTCCTATAAGGACATACGATACAGCGTGGTCCACTTTATGTTCGGATGTCAAAAGACAAATTTGGGTCCTAAAAGCTTTAAAATAAACCGCCGCTGTAATTTGCAAAGTAAATGATAGGATTCAAATGTTGACATTGAATGTTATTAAGAAACCTAAAAAAAAAAGGAAAAAGCGACTTGCAATTTCAAAAAAAGTCGGTAATAAACGATAAATTTTTCAGAAAAGGAAAGGGGCTGCAAAAAACTATACGGTCAGTCACTTGGTAAACCTGAGCACAGGTAATTAACAAGCCGGCTGTTACCCATTCTTCTTACAGCCTTAAAAATGTTGAACAGCAACTAGTTATTGGCCGGCAATTTTTAGGATTGTTAGCCTTTCTCTTTTACGGAATTCCAGCATATGGGAAATTCTTCGGCTTGGTACACATGACTTGAAAGGCTAACTAAAGAACCCGCTAGAGTCATTTTTTAAATCCCAGTACTCCCTCCGGCCAAGAAACCTTACTATTGTTGACACCATTCCAACCCTTTTTACCAGATGGACTTGAAATGACATGTTTAAAATTGTACCAGAAAACCTTTCAAATTTCGGCCGGGCTGGTTTTGCTGCGGCAAATATAAATTCCTTGCAAGTATCTCAGCCAACAGAGTCAGTGAAGAGTTCATCATGCCTAAATAAAGAAGGAAAAGAATATTCAGACTAAAAAATTAGTTGTCTTAAAGGTCACGTGCACACTAAGAGAGCAAATTTCACATACATGCGTAGATCTTTTTTTTTTTTATAAAAACCACCACTCAGAGGATGGCCCCTATGCATGCATTGCATCGGGAAAATTAGTTATTGGAGGGAGAATACAGGGAGTAGTGCTTGTGGACATTTGGTTTTAATTTCTCGATATTAACTGTGACAGGAAAAACACGTTTAAGTAGTTTGTTATTCATAAGAACTGTGCGACTAAAGAACGAATCTGCCCTGTAATATGTAGTGCGTTTTACTCTCCAGTTGACCCCAAATAGGTGTGCTCTTATTGAAGACGTGTTTCACACAAAAAAGCACCGGTTTAACGAGTTCCCTGATTTTTTCGAAGCACATTTCATTATAGTATCGATAGAAAAATAAAACACACCCCACATTGCGATGATGCTCAAGTGGTCGAGATGGTTAGATACCACAACGTCACCAATGAGTTCCGTTGCCCGTTCCTGTACGTGATCAAGAAGCTCCAAAAAAATCTTTGAAGAACCTGCTCATATATTAAAATTGTATTTCATTTTCGATCGGATATAGGTGGTGTATCAGGTAGCGTAAAGTCATTCTACACCGTTTCAAGAAACCCAAAGACTTGGACGCCTCCTTCAGCAGAAAAAAACGTGCTCCATCCAGGGAACGTCCCACTGGATTTTCATGCCGAGAACATTAAGCGTTTCCGTCTCCCTAATATTTAAACCATCCATTATAACAGACGATGCGGTGTGGTCCAACTTGTGTTTGGTTGTCAAGAGACCGGCATTAAAGTCGACCCTATTCGCTAGGCCCCAGTCAAGGATTAGCATCGGATCACGGTTAAGGTTGTCATTCATACTATGCCTCATGGCCCCAATCTCAAAAGAGCTAGACTTGTATCGAAATGAGTATGAAAGGCATGAACTCCTGTCGTCTGCAAATGAGTAGATATGACTTGAGTGCGACGTAGGAAGTTATTAAGAAAGATAAGAAATAGAGTAGAAGGTCCTTCCTTCTAGCCTTGTGGTATCCCTGTTAGTTCTTCAAAAAACTAAAAATTCAAAAAAACTGTTTTTGAGCTGGGGCGGTTTAATTCCTTTGGAATTCACAAGGTTTATTGTCATGTGTTATTGTTATATAATTTTTTCAAATCTGAAACAAAAAAAGGAACAGTTTTAAATTAAAATAATATTTAAAATCAAAACAGAATTTTTGGGAATCAAAGACAAGAAAGCAATATAACAAATATCGTATGCAGTGAGTTAACTTATGATGTTTCTATACGCCAAGATTATGCCTTATTTAAAAAATTTATTAAAAAAGAAATATTTTTAATAACCTGCAATTGCCCCCCTTTTGAGTGGTATAAGGTAAAAGAATTTATTACCACGACATATGTATATAAAGTTTTATATTGCAAACATAAAACATACCTCCTCTTTTATAATTTTACTACTTAAATATTACTGATACATATAATATACCTCAAGTTTGTATTTATCTTTGCTTTTGGGTTTTCTTAAGCCTATCAGTTACACATAGAAATCCTTTAATTTCAAAGTGTTTATGGTTTTACTGCTTTTGTAATTTAGGGCATAAGTCTTTGGGAATTTTAAATCTTTCTCTAATTTCAGCGACCTTACCTTCAATTTATTATTTCTAGCATTAATACTTACACACACACATATACACCATTAGAGCGAAATATTATTTTAGTTTGGCTCTGTCAGGCTTAAGTTTTTGTTCTTGTTTATTCATGCATAAACTGTTTACAAAACCGAAGCTGCGTGTGTATGTGTGGAAGTGTGTTTTGCGGTGAAGAGAGAGAGAGTATGTGTGTAAATAAGTGATATTTTTGTACCACGTTATTTTTGTTCATGTGTTTAACTATTTATGTTAAGCTGTTTTTATTTTAAAAAAAATATTTTTCTAATCTTTCGCTTCAACTTTGATAAAAAAAAACTTATAGAATCCTTAACTGTGGGTTGTTTATTAGAAGAAAGAAAATAAATTTATATGAGAAATCAATAATGGCAATCTGTTGGGAATTCTAAAAACTTTGTTAAGGTTTAGGTAATTGAAAGAAAAAAAGATATTGATTTGTAGGTATTATCGAAAAGAAAGTTTGTTAATGGCTAAATTAATGTTGTTCCAAAGTATTAGTTTTTCTTGCGCAAAAAAATTTGTGGGATATCATTTCATATAATGTGAAAAGTTGAAAAATAACTTTTCTTATAATTAGATTAGAAACCAATTGAAATTAAAATATGTTTTCGTGCTAACAGAGTCTTGACTTTTATAGACATAGTTTTTACCATGAAATTACTTCCCTTTTTAATTATTTAAGAAAATAAGTTGAAAAGAAATTTATACAGTGAAAAGAGTTTCATATAAAATAAGAAACTTTTTAAAGATTTTGGAGAAAATTTTGAAATAAAGACCATTTCACAAAGTGATTTAAGTTATCAGAAGCAATGTTGGAATTAAGCACCATCAAGGAAAATTTTAACAAATCGTAGCTTTGATTTGTATAAGGCCGAAAGACTTTTTTTTGAAAAAACTGCCAACTGCTTAACAAGCAGGCATTGCCAAAAAGTTTAACGATTCGGAGTATTTGTATGCACCAATGGTACTTTAAGCTAAGCTTTAAGGTTTGTCAAAATAGGCCCTTGGGTAAAGGGATGAGAATTCCTTGATTTTGACAAAACTGAAAGTAAGTTTTTAAAAAGATGGTTGGGTGGTAGGCGGGGGTATAAGAGTCTGTGAGAACTGTGCACACTTCAACTGGTGGTCAATTTAGCAAAAAGGCCTATTAAAAGCCTCTTAAATTTCAGTTATATCCTGACTTTAGCAAGTCTGCTTTGTAGGGCAACGTATTGGTTGTGATTCAAACCAAAAACCAGACTAGAGCTTCTGTTCAGTGTGCAATTAAATTTTAGTTTGATGCTGTTGCTTTGCTCCTCAATAAGTGGGAAAAAGTCAAATCCAAGGATATGTCTTAAAATCCGTAAAATACTTCTGGTTTGGGGTAATTAACCAAGTAGTCAAAGTGCCTTTAAATATGGATCTGGTTTACCCTGCGTTGACAGCACTGTGAAGTTAAGCCTAAGTCGCCTGTGTTTTTGAAATTATTTGTCTGAAAATAAGTACCATCTTCACAGTGCAAAGGTAGCATAGATAAAGCAGCAGCAGCAGGTTCCAGTGAAAAAGGGTGCCAGCCGCACGTTATACTGAAACCGACTAGTATCTGACTAGTGTCTTTGTCTGGTACAAGAGAATTATTAATAAAGTTCCTGTACTTGTACTAGAACCGATTACTTGTATCCTAGACTTCTTATTTGAGAGTAGTGATTTTGCCGAATCAAAATATTTTGATATCAATCAAGGAATTCTTTTTTGATTTTCGCTCAATGAAATTCGTATGGCCGTGCATATGGAAACCATTTTATATATACAAGGACATACTAAGATAGCTCCATCTCTTTGGCAAGTTAACTATTAACTCTCCACCAAAATAAGCATTGCCAATACGCTTGGAGACGACTGTCGGAAGCAAAAATAGATAACACGTCGTATGGTCACTGTTAGGTGATTTAACGTGGCAGATATTGTCTGAAGGTAGGAATGCTGTAAAAATTATCATTTTATTTTTCAATACACTAGATGAAAACAAAATACTCCAGTTGACCAAATATTGATAACTAATAAAAATAATAACTGTTACAAATTATAGGAAGGTAATGTAAAAAAGCATCTGCATAAAGAAAATGGGCTAAGAGGCAATTTACTTCTGTCCGCTATCTCAGTATTTTACGTAGTATAAATGAAAAACAACCTAAGATATATGGTTGGAAATATCTGTCCAATAGACTTAAGTTTTTAAATCCTTTAGTTAATTTGCTTCAGACCACCTGATTCGAACATTATCCACTACTGGGCAGGAGAAGAGAAATGCTTTTGTTTCTTCTCTGTCTTTTTTTCAAGCAAGCTTCTGCAATAATCATTTGAAAGCAGTTGCACTCTCCTGGTATGGTTGCTAAATTAACGTTGACCAGTAACTGTTGTCGGATTTTGAACTGCATTAATTTATGCCCTGAATTTGTAGTAAGTATAGTGATTAGTACGTAATGCTAACAAAACTGTTTATATTGCTAAAAAAATTTAAGGTTTCAAAAGTCCTTTATTATAAAAGGCTCTTTATTTTTCAATTTAAATAAAAATGTATATAAATTTTTTTTCAATGACGATTAATTTCTTATATTTTTTTATTGTAAATGTGAAAATAATTTAAATTTTAATTAACTTTATAAACACTCATCTGCCTTTGTTTAATAGTTTAAGCTTATTAAACACAAGATGCTAATTTAATATATTAAATATTTATATATATGTTTATAAAATAAATATACATAAAATTGTATGTATGTGTTTTATACATAAACTTTTGTTTATCTTATTGAAACAGTTTACTTTATTTTTCCCACATTTCAACCTTTTGCCTTTCAATGTTAAACCATACATCAACCGCAAAAAGGAAATTAAATTAAGGAAAAACAAAAACAACAAAAACGAAAAAATATTAAATAAAATATTGTTTATCTAAACCCGTACGTAACTAATTCAGTTAAATATATATATATATATATAAATAAACTATAAAAATAATAATAAAATAAAATAAAGAAGAAATAAGTTTTTTCGAAAACTATAAAAGTTGTGTTGCCGTGAAGGTTTTGAGGCTTAAATCATATTAATTACTTATAAAAAGATTTAGTAAATGCAATTTTGTTTTTAATTAATTTTATAGAAAAAACAGATAAAATTTTTTTTAAAAACATATAACTAATGATAAAAGCCAGTTAAAAGTGATTCAATATTTTTGGCTTTGCTTAAAGAAAAAGGAACCGTTGAGTAAAGAAGATTAGATAAGCATTCTTGAAAGTTTTTAAAACCACTTTCTTGCATTAATAGGTTTCTCCCGCATTTTATTGAGAATTTATTTTATAAAAAAGATTAACAAAATATATTTTGCTTAAGATGTAATTTTGTCAACACAGCTGTGAACACTGTCAATTTCTTTTTAATACGAATGTCGGGGCGTAGAAAATTTCATGATATTTTCTTTTAAGTTAGGATACTTCTGGATTAAATAAGCCATTTCATAAGGCATGATAGATTCTTGATTCTGGAGAATGCAACTGTTTGACCATTATATTATTTAAGTAAAATGCTAGTTCTCTAATTAAATTGTTTTCAAAATTTTAAAAACTGCATTTCAAATATTATTATCTGCTCTGCCCATCATATTTTCCATCCAAATTGCATAAAAATATTTTTTGTCAGTCAGTCGATAAGTGCACAAGTAAGTCATTAGCATTTTGTTTGGTTTTATAGAAAAAATTATTAACCTCGGCTTTTGATACACTTAAAATATTTTGTGAGTCAAAACATATTTATTACTGAAGTATTACCTCTTCTTTAGATTCTTTCTTCGCATTGCTGACGATAGATGGCGGGGGTTGGATACGTTTAGGGTCGCCAGGCAAACGTGGCCCTCTTTCGATGTCAGAAGTACTACGCAACTCAAGAACCGGAATCGCGTGGAATTTTCGAAGCTGCTGGCGGTTCTAACGGGTCATTGGATGCTGGAAAGGCATAACAATTCGGCCTTACGTTCAACGATCACTGTCGCAGCTGCAAGAAAAGGGAAAAGGAGGAATCAGTTTTCCATCTTCTTTGCGAATGCCCTGCTCTGGCTGTGAAGAGGCAAAAATTTCTGGGCCATCATGTACTGGACAGCCTAGGAATATATCTGCAATTGGGCTGAAAGACCTGCCGAGATACATTAACGCGACAGGGTGGGTCTTGTATTCCATGTTCCCTTGTACCATGGTTTAAGGGGAACTATCACCTATCGTATTCTTTCTCTGTTTTATGGCTTTCATATTGCCTTATTATTTTTTCAAGAGGCTCTTTAATATACTTTTTAAAACTGAGTTTAATTTGCGGATACTTGGATAATTACCTAATTTTATGAGATATATATTTATGAGAAATCTAACTTATGCTGAATTTAATTTTTGTGTAGAAAAACGTCAAGGTTTTTAATGGTTTATTTTTGTTTAATGATGCATTTACCTTAAAAAAATAAAACATTTATAATTTTATTTTATATGCCTGCCTGGCCAATGATAATCTAAACTTTTTAATATATGCCCTAAAGAGACATTTAAATTGCTTAGACATTATTAAAGAAGAATAAAGTTTTATATAAAAAATGCAGATATTTTTTTTTAAATTTTCGGTATAAAAATTTTTTAAAAAAGAAAAGTTTATGAATTTTTCTTGAATAAATCTTAAGTTTTTTTTTTAAAGAAGTATTTTTTCACACAGTTTAAGTTAAATAATAACTTGACATTACTTGTAAGTAAAGTTGTATCTCTTATTGTTATATGAAATATAAAAAGAATTTCTTTAGATTGTATATGAATATCTAAGAGACTTAAAGATGAAAGTAAAAATTATTAACTTATGCCCATATGTATGTCTGTACTTTCAGGCGTGATAACAGAATCATAAAATTCTACTCTTAAAATTAATTTAGATTTTAATTTAATTATGTATTTAAAGTAAAGCTTCTTACTGCTGTTTTTCATAAAAAAGGTAAATCAATTACAAAATAATTTTAAAGCGTACTATGGGTGCTAAGAAATGTGAAAAATATTCATATATGGAAGTTATTTATATTAAATCTTAAATCAATTACAATAAATTGAATAAAAAATATATAAAAAAAAAATCAAAAGTTAAAATAAAATGTAAACAAATTTAATATAACTTGAGCATTAAACAAACAAATTCAAAATTTTACCTTAATGGTAAACAAACTCCAAAATTTTGTCTTTGTTTTTTGGTTTAAAGACCTCTGCCTCATAAACGAAAACACATTTCGTACTTGTAATTATTGCTGTTGTTAAAGAACATGTCTCTTGTGTAAACGTACATATTTTCATGTATACATATATTTATATATATAATGTATGTGTATATTGGTGTGTATGTATGTATTCCATGCATTCAAATTAAAACCCATAAACATACGCAGCGCATAAGTAATATGTTAATTTTTGACATTACTCATACGCTACGGTATACCAACATTGTACGTGCTTCTTAATTTATAAACCATTTAAAGAGGATATTTATTGAGTCAGACACGAACAAGTAAAATGCGAATGTCTGGCAAAAGCAAACGAAAAATGTAAACAAGCCGAAACCAAACATAATGAGACCACAATAGGGGAGAGTTAGATAAAGACAACGAAAGCTGATGTCTAACAATTTATTTATATCTCAAGTAAACAAAATAAAACTTCTTACTATGCCCTAATAACCGCAATGTTACAAAAATAAGCTCTTGCATGAAAGCGATTACCCAAACACGCACACCTTATAACACCAACATATAAAAATAAAGTTTTTAGCCGTAAATTGTTTTATAAAACACTTGAAAACCTTTGCACTTAAACACAGAAAGTCTCATTTTAGAATCAAGGTAAAATCGCAGAATAAAAATTTACATTCCTAAGGACCAAATGGGGATGAAGCATTTTATGTTATAAAGCAACTTATAAAATATTTAAATCTAAAAATAAAATTATCAGGGCTTAAATGTTATTATTATATGTCAATAACCACTCGTATGGGTTTGTTCATAAACAGCTTAACATAAATTGATTTGAGTTTTACATCTTCCATAAAAATTTAAATTTCATTTTTGAAATAATCTTATTAGGTGGATTTATGTTTAAAATCTCTACTTTATCTTTTTATTCTCATTTTAGTTCAAAATAAAATTAATGATTTAATGGCAATTATTGCCCTTTGGTTTTTGACCCTAAAATGGGTTTATTGCCACAAAAGTTATGGGGTCTTTCCTTCCTATAAAAAATAAAAAAGAATTTAGAAAAATCTCATCTGCTAGTTAAAGGCATTTTTTGACTATATTGTGCCCACAATTAATTAATTTTTTTAAGCAACACGTTACACTATAATTCAATAATGAGCACAATCTAAACTAATCAAAAAATCATAAGCACTTTAGAGACAAAACAAATTTTAAAGCAAACTGGCTTAGACTGTAGTGAAAGTATCAAATTTTCAAATAAACAGATTTACTGAGAATAAAAAAAGTTAAATTTTCTTATGTCCTACCTTTTATGCACTCTGCACCATATTTCTATAAAAATAAATAAACCAGGAGTCCAAAGAGAATTTAAGGCAGAAGTCTTTATCATTCTCTTGTTTATGTTTGACTGCCTGAAAACAGATTTAAAAGATAACCGAAACTAGAGCAAATAGAAAGTCATCTTTAAACAAAAAAAAAAAAAAAAAACGATTGAACCTTTTAACCGCATTTAGGCTTTTGTAAAACGGCAAGATCAACCAATACTTCACAAAAAAAGTGTTGCATTGAAAACTGTCAACTTATGGGCCCGATTAATTTTTTATAAACTCTTGTGGCAGCTTTCTGACTTAATAACTGGTAATATAAAAATATTTAAACGCATATTCGGACACTTCATAAAAGGGGTGTTGTCTGAATATATTTAGTGCCTCTAAGTTTATGTGGACATCTGTTGAAAAAAGCATTCAACTAAACTGAGAAGTCCACATTTTAAGGGATGTTTTTAGAATGCTATCAGCCTTATGGATCATATGGATCACAATTGTGGCAAAAAAGAAAAGAAGAAGTTTTAAATGTTTTGTTAATTTCTTGCAGAAAAAATACTTATTTTTAGCCAATTATATTATAAGTGGATAAAGTGATGTAAAACAGCGCCGGTTAGGTAAGGTTAGGTAAGATAACGAAGAATTGTGACAAGTAAAACTCACCACCTTCCCCCGGAGGCTTCTACGCCCATTGTAATTTCCTGCAAAAGGGCCAAAAAGAGAAAAAGGAAAGACAAAGAAGTTTGGAGGTGGAGCTTTAGAGAAAAAAGAAAAAAGAGCCAGAATGCCATCCGAAAGAAGTTTAAAGAAGTCAATAATCGTTGGCGCTTAACTACCTATTTACAAGGCCACCCAACCGTTTGACGAATCCTATGATGTTTCCAAGCCCAAACCTAGAAAGTTCACAAAGTCCTTCTAAGAAACGCCCTTCTAACCACCTTTGTCGGCTGATTTGCAGCCTAGGACAGTGGCAGAGAAGGTGTTTCATAGCCTTCATCTCCTATTAATACCCGCAAAACCTGCAGAAATCGGGAGAGTTCCTGTCTTATTCGCTCATCATATATCTCAAACTGCAGCGCTCTGTGAGAGCCCTAATAATGCCACTCAAAACTCCTAGCTCTCCTTGTCCTTTGCCAGTTCAGCTTGGGCCACAGAAATCTACAAATCCTGCACTTAGCTTTGTGCCTCCAGAAAGCGCAGACTAAAAGATCTAATAAGAAATTTCTTGGCCCTAGAGTCGATCTAGTACTTCCATTTTTGTTTTGAGTTTTAAGGAATAATATATTTGGCGTGGGATAAACGAGGCTATTCAAAACCCTACATGACAACTTGCAAGTCTAGATAATCAAAACCCATCCAACCAATTAGCAGTTTCTTCACGAGCACCAGGGATTGGTAACTGATCCCCATACTACTAGATACCTATTTTAGTCCGCCATCAGAGCGTTCCAACTCAAACCAGAGCTGGCACTTCTTTTTCACCAAACCATTGGAACCAAGGTTTGATTATTTTTGATAAAATTTGGGTTCTGTATACCAAAATCAGTATTAAATTCAAAAATTTTATTTAAGACTTTTTTAAAAGGATCTGCTTTAAGACTTTAATAATATCTTAAACAATGTCAACTTTTTACATAAATCCATAATTCAATAGGCGAATATAGTTTTTTTTGAAATAAAATTTCAAGTGTTTATTATTACTTTGGCAATAAAAATAAACCGGGGTGGTTTATTTAAAGGAAATAAACCAACGTTTATAAAAGGTATAAACGTAACAATATTGAAATCAAGTTACGTGATTAGATATTTTTGTAATTTAAAAAGGCCAAAATAGTTAAATCAGTAAACAGCTAAAACTTTTTAATACAAACTTACACACAGCCTTAGTAGAAGTAATTAAAAGCCTTTGACTTTTTTTTCTTTTTTTATCCTACATTTTAAAAGCTGACAAAAAAAGAAAAGCACCAAAAAGAAAATGAACAAGGAACCAAAAGGCTTAAGAGATTAGAAACGAATAAAACACAACAAAATTTTTCTTTTTATTTACTCTTTAGCAAATTGAAAAAGGAAAATAAAAGGCAAACTCGCATTTTTAAGGCCATTAAACAAAACAATAGAATATGTCAACCAAAATGTTTATAATTATTTACTTTAAAGAGAAAAAAATGTGAGAAAAGATCCCAATGAATGAAAAAATTGAATTCGTTTCTTAAGTTAATATTTTTTTTTTTAATGAATAAGAACTTAAACTTGTAAATTTGCAAAGATTAAACTTGTGTCTTTTGGATTTAAAGTAAAAAGGGTAAAAGGGATTAAACGAATCAAATAAGAAATGGGACAAGTTAAGAAAAGGTTTAAATAACAAACAAGTGGGTCCTTCATCACATTTGAAGGACCAACTTGTTTGCTATTTAATTACTCTCTTAGAGTTGTGGTAAAATTTGTATTCTTTAAACCATTTTTTGAAAGCACTAAGGAATTTAAAGCATTTTACTACTTTTTCAGTGGTAAGGAAAAATTAAAAAATTTAATATTAATTAAACGTTTAAGGTTATTTTATCTCTAAAAAAAATCCTTTCTAATGGTTAAGCAAACAAAATTTCTTTAACTGGCAGCGTTGGTATTATAACAAACCTAAGTAAACAGCATATTACAAGAATGAATTTTTTCCAAAAAATATTTAAAAAATTATTTCTTCACATAAAAACTTAAGGGAAACATTAATTTGCACTTACCAAAGCAATTTGTTTTTTTGATTTCTACAATCTTTAATCAGAACAGAAAAAACTTGTAAACACAGCACTTTTGCCCTTTAAAATTTATTATATTCATCAAAAGAAATAAACCCTTCAAAAAATAATTATCTAAAAATATTATATTTATTTCGTTTATGTTAATTTTTATTTATTGTTGAACTAATTGTTTTAATACAAATTTTTGATTTTTAGTTTGGCTATAGTTCATATAATTTCTTGTTTATTAGAAGAAATTATTATTTTCCGTTAATGTTGAAAGAAACTTTCAATTTGAAAAAAGCAGATTTTTCTACCGCTACTAGCCTACTACTTTCTACTCGGCTAGTAGCGGTAGAAAAATCAGCTTTTTCAAATTGAAAGTTTCTTTCAACATTAACGGAAAATAATAATTTCTTCTAATAAACAAGAAATTATATGAACTAAAGCCAAACTAAAAATCAAAAATTTATTTCGTTTACTTGTGTACAACTTTACAAAAAGGACAAATATAGAAGAATTTCCCTCTAGCATAACGGCATAAGTTTAGGTTAAATATTGTTTTGTTTGTAAATTTTACTTTTTGAAAAAAAGAAAAAAAAAAGAAAATTTTATTTCACTAAATTAGATTTTAAAACAATTGTTGAAAAACAGCCAGAAGGGGATTTTTTTTTATTCGCATAATAATTCGTTTAAATTGGAAAAACAAATAGAAAAAAGGCACAATAACGTACACCAGCAGAAATAGGATAAACGAAATGCACAAAATAAAAGCAATATTGAAATGCACTTTTCTATGTTCACAATATGTGTTGTGGAACTAAAAAACACAAATGTCAAAGGATTTAATAAATGTTTTTGTTATAAGCCATTTTGTTACACAACGGAAATTCTATTCTGCAGAAATAAAAAAACATGTCCGTGTGTACACATGTTTTGATATGAATTTTTTAGTACGAGAAAAAAAATTCAACCAAAAATATAAATTCTAATATAATATGAGAGATTTAATAAAAGGCAATAAAGGTGATTTTAGTTTATATTTTTTTAAATTTTATCCACATTAAAGTAAACTGTAGATATTTAGTTGAAAGCATAAGCAGATCCAAAAGCCTTTGCTTTTTCTAAACACAGGGTGTCTGCCGGCAAGGTACACTAATTGTTTTGCCACCATTTTGGCAAAAATTAGCCTTGATAGTTTTTATTTGGCAGTCTTCAAGTAGAGATGTGGCAAAATTTATCATGAAACAATATTCGGTAAACCAACGTGCTATAATCGTTGAAACATGGCAACCCACGACAACACTGATTTTTGTGAAAAAATTATAATTAGTGAAGAGGCATATTTAATTTGAATGGATATGTGAAAAAACATAATCGTCGGTTCTGGGCAATGGAAAACTATCAAATTATTCAGCAGTCACCTTTGCATCCATTAAAAGTGACAGTTTAGTGTGCAGCTTGGCCAGGACAAATTATTGGACCTTACTTAAACGGCGTTAAGGTAACTGTCAATTGGGAGCATTACAGTGATATGATTGAAAAGTTTTTGATGCCACAACTGCATACTTTTGGCTTGGTTACCATGTGGTATCAACAAGACGGTGCCAAATCCCTTACAATCAGGATTACAGATGAACTACTGCGAGACTTCAATAAGTTTTTTTCAAGAAATCTTAATGTCGATTGGCCTCCACAGTTGCCTGATTTGACTGCTCCAGACTTTTTTTTGTGGAGCAATCTAAAAAGCACGGCTTATGCAAATAAACAAGCAACGCTGGAGCACTTTTAACAAAATATTCGTGATGAAGTTATTGAAACACCGTGTGAAATGTGTGAGAATGTAATAAAAAATGTGCTATCAGAGGCAAACATTTATCTGATATTGTATTTCATAAATAATTGCCGATATTAAATAATATTTATAAAGATCTATTCTCTTTCATTTAATCAAAAATTATAAACAATAAAATTTGTTTACCTTTCCGGCGGACACCCTGTATGCTTTTGTAGTTGTGGGAAATAATTAATGTAGTTTTCCCAAGTTTTCAGAATTCCTTAAATTTAAAGTTTTTTTAAACTTTTCTTTGTGCTTTATCGTCGAACACCTCAAGCAAACCCTTCAGGTCTCGAAGGCCATCCGACCATTCGTTATAATAAGTTCAAGGGTAATCTACACTCTTTTGACAACTGCAAAAGAAGAAAATAAGAACATTTTTGGAGTCACACAAGCACTTTACAGTAACATTGAACGGGCTCAATAGTCTACAGTACACCCACAGCTTTCGATCATTCCTAAACCGTGGTTGCGGGTTTTTGTCGTAAGCCGCTGCCAAAAATTTACTTGATACAATAGCGGCTATAAATCTCCTTGCAAAAACCTTCAGAACCCAGCCGTTTTGGGTTTGTAAGATCCCGACATAATCCTGGTGGCACTGCCAAAAATGAAATCTACTCAGAACCCAGTAGCTCTGATCCACAGATCAGAGATAAAACTGCATTTTGAGAGCTAAAGTAAAGCCCAAACATCAATTGCTCTTTTCATTGAAAAGCGAATCGCTGGCTTCACTAATTTCTCGCTTGTAACACTTTTCTCAACATTCTTTTTTATCACCAAATACCATAAATCTTCACTTCTATTACGTCGCAGAGCTTAACAATTAATTACTTGCACACTTGAAAGACTAAGAAACACATAACAGTTTGGTCTCTGCCTGACTACCATATAACTTATTTATTTAAGAATTTTCAGTCTGGCAAGACAGGACAAAATCAGCGGCTATTTTGACTGCCAGACCCTCTGCTTAAAAGGCGCTGCTCCAAAATTAACAAACGATGTTGATGCTTTAAAAAATTTCTTTTTTATTTCAAGTTCTACCTCTAAAACAGGACACAAAAATAATCATATGAAAGAATTAATGTTACATTTTTATTATAAAAACCGAATGCTATAAGCAGTCCCAAATTTTCAATGGGCACTTATCTTGCCATGTCCATATAACAACTACAAATATTGTCCAGTTGTTTCTCAATGGGTTGCAGACCTTTTTCGAAAAACTTTTAACTCGTTACACATATTCCTTATTAGGTAATGTATATATAAATAAATAAACTCACTGTAGTGTAGATAATATTTGCAAATTAAGCGCAAAAGCCTCCTTTTTTGCAGAGAATTTTCCGATATGCGTAGAGCGCATTGGCTCGCTTCTGCCCTTTTCTCTACATTGATCTTGATGACAGCTTATGGTTTAGTATTGTTCCTGTTGCGTTCTTTATTCCTTCAGTGGCATATCGGTTGAATGCAGTTTCAGTCTAAAGAGAGAAAAATGGGATAAAATATTGAATAATGTTTGAAAATTGTTCTAATAAAAAAAAGGTAAAATTTTGGTACCTCTTATAATACATAGTGATGACCAAAAATGAAAAATGGCTTGGATTTGGATGGAGTTTTTAAAGGACTTTGTAATTTTTTGTAGAAATTCTAAATTAGGAAATTTACGTTGTTTTATAAAGGCAAAGAATATTCGTGAGGTTTTTTAAGAATTAGGTTGAAATCTACTAACCATTTGATGTAAGAACCATTGAAATGCATATAGACAAACATAAACCACAAAAAGCCCCTTATATAAATAAAAGAGATTAGGACTAAATTGGAATTTGTTTGAAGTATTTTCTTGTAAACTTCTACTGTGCCAATATTGAAATCACTTGTCAGTATTTTACTGGAAGTAAGCCTCGAAGGAACTTCTTCATCTTAAGGCAAAAGAATTTCAAATTTTTTGCTAATATTTTTCTAAATAAAAAAGTTTCAAGAAACCTCTTTAGCACACATTTTGAGGCCAAATATTCATAAAACTTTAATGATAAATGGTTTAACATTTTTTATAAATTTGGGTTTTCTGTTATTCAATTCAGCAAAAATTTACCTAAAGATATGAACAATATAATAAATAGGCCTTGTGATAAATTTAAAGTCAAAAGACATAAATCGTATGAAAAATTTCATAGAATATGCCACTTATATGGGAGAGCTGTAAGTGCCGCCTTGGTTAACTGACCTTAACCGTTTTATTAAACCAGATTAATTTTATGGATATTTTTTGATAGTTTGACAACAAAACTAAAAAACATGATTTGACTTGGCTTCAAAAGCTTGATTTAAACAAATGTGTACGGCTTAACTAAAAGATTTGACTATCTACAAAGAACCCAGAACACATGAATCTAATTGTGTCCTAAATAAAAATTTAAAAAACTGATGTTTAGGCTTACCACACCTTGAAAGGCTGTAAAAGCGACTGTAAAATTCTATATTACATTGACAAAAATGTTTTTCTAAAATAGTTGTTTTGGTAACTTACTTTTATATACCTAAACAATTTCTTGGTATATTTTTCTTTTAAATTTTTATTGGCAATAAGTACACTTTTAGTCTTTAATTCTTTTACATTTTCGCAAAGCCTTTTCTACAAATTTAAAAGTTTATTAACTGCAGTTTATAAGAAAAACATATAGGTAAAACACCCACATGCATGCAATCACACAAATTTCGGAATTCCAGGTTAAACGTACATTTGTGTGTCTGTGTAAGTTACAAAAATACACTTGTATTACATGAATTTTACAAAAGTAAAATTTTTATTTCTCTATGAAAACTATTTGCTTTAGTTTACACATAAGCATGTGGCAGATAAACTGGTCTCTTAGTGCGGATGTTTATTTGAACAAGTGTTGATTGAAATGGGAATGTAATTTGTGTTGTCGTAGCAACCTTATTTCCTAATGTGTGTTTTTCCTTAATGTTTATTTTTTCATCTCTAATGCACTTTTATTTGAAAATGCAATGTATCGTTGTATTGTTTACTTAGTTGTTTGGTTTTTTCTTTTTTTATTTTATGGTTTTAAATTACATTTTGCTGGACTTTCAAAATTGTTTAGAAATGGACATATAAATACTGATACTGACAAGGAAACCAAAAATGGTAGTTTTACAATCAGTGTTTCAAAAGGTTTCTATTATAAAACGAAATTTTAAAAACATTTTCAAATTTCTATTTAAAATACATGTTTTTGTTTTCGTCTTTATTTTTGCTACTTAAAATTATTTTTTTTAAGTCGACTTCTATGAATTTCGCTAAAGTGTTATTATTTAATTCTTTAACATTTCTGTGATACATTTTAATTTAGTGTTTGCATTTTCACTTTTTCAAAGAGAACACAATTATTGGCAAATAAAAAAGTCTATATTTACGTTTTGTTGGTTAGGAAAATATTAGAGTTTAATTAATTAAGGATACATATAATTTAAAATCCATTTGAGTAAGAATATTTTAAGTGTAAATGACGTCATTAAAAATAATAAAAGTTGCTTTAGCTAATTGCCGAACAGGTCTACAAAATCATTATTTAATTAAGATTGGGTAATTGCTTAATAGTTTCAACTCATGGATCTATCGTAAGGTGGATTTAGGCATATTGGGTAAGGAATCTTTAGAGCCATACCGACTTGAAGGAGAATGTAGGGTTTTCTTAGGCGAAAAAATGTGGCTTAATTGAGGGGTGGGGAGTGCGAAAAGGGGAAAGAGGCGAAAGTTTTTGTCCATAGTAAGGCCACATTAAGAAAACTAGGAGAACATAACATCATGACTTAAAAGTGGTGATCAGGACAACAAACAATGTTAAGTTCTAATGGTTGCAAGCAAAATTGTAGAGAAATTCACGAGAAAGGGATCAGCCCAAGTATTGAATTGGGATGAGATAAAGTAATAGTCCTTAGATTTTTAATACCAAGGCTGGTCATACCGGGAACGACAGGGCTTATTGCGATAATTTCAACCTGGTTTGACCTAAACTTAACGAAGTGAGTACCAACTTGCTCCTTAAATAAAACTATTAAAGTTTACCAAAGAGGCATTTGACTCCTTCTATGTCATTTCCTTTCCTCTTTATCAAACTCAGTGAGAGATTGGCTGGAACTTGATGATCTTACAAGTCAAGGTAAGGAATCATCAAGAAAATCTGGCATAATTGTAATACATTTTCGCCGGTCTCTGTCGACTTTGCTACGTTTCCATTTTAATCAGGCTGCATTTCAACAGCTTATTTAAGAGGTGTCGAAGTACAAACTAAAACAAGCAGCATTCCTTATATTTTTGTCCACTGAGGCCAGCAGAAATCTGTTGTAAATGGTTGATGATAATGGATGATTTATCTTTTCTTTTGCAAACTCCGCTTACTTTTTAAGACTGATGCGAAACCTAAAGAATAACCTGACCTGGGCTAGATCTCTGTCTTTCCCTGTGTCATCTGGGTCTTAGCAGATAAAAGGGATACTTTGGCTGCTCTTTGCGATTAACATTGACTTTCCACCAATGCCATTAGAATAAAAAAAAACATATTACTGACTTTTGTACGAGCTGTCAAGATGAAGAGAATTTAGAGAGTATGTGATTAACTTTTGGGTTTTGGCATGGTATTGCACAATATTCGTATCTGGTTTTTCAGAACCAAGGATCGAGTCTATCATCAATTATCAAGAATATCAATTGGTTTGTGATTAAAGACTAATACAGATCAACAAATGCAATACTTAGTTTTTTCTTTCAACTACTAAACACTTATTCTTTTTTTTTCCGTGTACCACAAATATACTGAAGTGGATGCAAATAGCTGCACCTAAATATTATAACATATTTGCAGCTGCCTTTTTTACCTTTACGAATCTTACACAGTAAAAACTGAAAATTGGTTTTAATTATTGAACTGAACAAAGAAGTGTTTTAATTTGCCCTTGTCAATAAAACGATTACAATAATTACCAATATTATAAAAACCCAAAAAAAATGATTTTTTATAATTAAGCACTTTTGATATTTTGATTACTAAAGTCATAAAAAAACTGACGTAAAGCACTTCAAGCGTTGCCTTGAAGAAATATTTAAATAAGCATTTTGATTGAATGAATGAACATGTTAATTGAGAAAATGTTTTAGAAAATTTTAAACTAAAGTGGAAAGATTTCCTTAAAACACCGCTTTTAGTTTAAAAAAAAAAAAAAGTTACAAAAGATATAAAATTTGGCTTAACTCTTAATACGGTTTTTAACTCAAAAAAGCTGCCAAATATTTTTTGTGAATTTAGATCCAACTTGGTATTCCTTTTGCGTTATTTATGACAGCTAAAGAGTATATTTTTTAATATAAAGGAAAACATAAAAATGCTTTTTAAATTTGAAATTCATATTGTATGGACTAAAATAAAGTTTAAACATTTTTATAATTTCTTCTTTATAAAAAAAGTCTAACACGTCGTATTAATGACATTTATGACATCGGTATTTCAACATATTTATAGAATAAACGAACACGTTTAGCTTGAAGTAAACGTGATTACAATGCAAATCAAAAAATATTGGAAACCAATCGATAAATTTATTATTAAGTGTTTATGCATTGAATTTATAATTCTCCTAACAACTTATTTTTTGGGGAATTTTTTTCAACACATTTTTTACTTTTTAATAGATTAAAATAAATTCTAAAAATTCTGAGCTTCTGGAAAAATTTCGTAGAAATTTTTGTAATAATAAAGGAAAAAATTTTTAAAATAGTCTTTTCTTTAGTTTTAATGTTTAAAGAAAACCATTATACAAAAAATTGATTTTTCTAAAAAAATTCAGTAAATCATTATCCGGAAGAACGAAAAAGTAAGACAACATTTTCTTATTTATTTTATGGAGAAAAAAGATTTTTTTTAAATTAAATCTATAGAATACTGTTATTACCTTAATTTCATTTCATATAGAAAAAAACAATTTTCAAAACAAATAATTAAATTTCTAGTTCACTCAACAATAAATACATCTCTTTCCCTTCGTAAATTGTTTGCCTTTTTACCTATTTTAAGCACAATATTAACTCAATTTTATTGCCACTTTTTATATCTATTCTTTCTTTCGTAGTTTAAAACAATAAATATTAAGAAAAAAAATATCAATTGAAAACGTATTGTTAAGTAAAAGTAAAAATAAATCTTTTTTTTTATTTTAATTTTGTTTGTTTTGTAAAAATTTCCTGCAATTGATTGTGTTTTCACTAGCAGGACTTTGAGCGAATATTGTTATTATAACAACCATTATTTGAAGGGACAAACAAATATAAATAATAAAACAAATAAAAAGGAAATTAAGCCAAAAAAGGTATAAATTTTTTTATTACTTCAGCAAACTCGGGCATAAACATTATTTATTTGTCATAAAAAATATTCTTTAAGATTTGCTATTGATTTTGGCATATTTGAAGGATGGAAAAAGAAACAAAATAATTTTATCCTCAGATGCTACAAATTTATTGATTTTGTTATTTTTTTTCTTGCCGCATGTTATTTTATTATATTGTTAGGGAAAAGAAAACAAAGGAAAAACTTATAATAAGTTTAATATTTTCTGTATATAAATGTAAATGTATCACTTTCATGTTATTTTACAAAACAGATTTATCGCATTTGTTTTCTCAAAATTTGTTTACTTAAGATTTTCTTTTTCTTTATTTTCTAAAACACTTTTTGATATTAAAATATAAAATGGTATTTAAGCTGGTGATGATATAGGTTCGGACAACGAGGAAAAGCAGCCATTTTATATTATTACAATCGATGAAACTGTTGAATGAGTAATAACTTGTTTGATTAAAAAACAAATATTATCCCCTAAACAATAAACCAAAAAAGTTATTTAAACAATATAGTCCTTGAATTTGTAGGAAATTTGACTCCTTTTATATTGTTTTTAAGTCAAATTTTTACTTTTTTATTCTGGCTTAAGTTCATTATTTATTTTTTTTTATTAGAAAAAATAATATTTTTTTCGTTTAGTGTTGAAAGAAAATTTTATTCGAGAAAGTAGATCTCTATACCAATAATAGCCAAGTAAAATGCATTTCATCATCAGTTTCCTTTGAACGGTAGTAGAGTTTTTAGTCAATTTTAGAATAGCTTTTAGAGCTGTGGAAGCAGAATTGTAGCTGGGTAATTTAGCTAAAAGGGGTATGAATACCTCACTTACAATTTTTTTTTAATTCATATACTTTAAGTGTGTTGTTATGAAAAAACTTAGGGTAAGGTTAAGCCACCCTAAAAGGAGGGTCTGAAATACATCAGGTCTTAAAAAAGATACATCTAAGCCAGCGATCGGCTTTGGCGATGTAAGCAAATTGCCCAGAAACATCCCTACGGGGAAGTGGACTGGTCCAAGACTATTGTCGTGAACGGTCGCTTAGGGTAGGGACTGGTTCTAGTTCCTGCACTTTATATAAATAGAGCCTGTCACATTTACATTGCGTTTTCATTTGAGGGGGCAATTGGTTCAAAACTAACACTTCAGAACGTGTTACAGGCAAATCCTACATAAGAAAATTTTGCATTAATTGTTTAAGGTCCTTTTCAATCTACGTTGTTTGTATTTACGCGCGTGTGTGTGTGTATATGTAAACAGATGAATGTTTATGTGTAGAGAGCAATATTTTTATTTTTTCTCCTAACCTCTTTAACACCTTTTAACCAGTAACTTGATGTGTGCATTTTTAACCAATCACGACCAACAACTTTTGTCCAATTTATGTTTTGTACCTGTAACAGGACGGGTACGCCGACCAACCGACACCCATTTCCCATAAAGATCATACATAAAACATCAGTCACTTGCCTCTGAAAAGCCGGACAGTGATACGAACTATGTTCAGTCGGTTCAGTTCTTTGCAACTCCTATCTATTTTAGACTTAGGTTGTTATTAAGAACTTTATGTTTTTTTTAAGTTATAAGACTTAAATTTTCAAATTTAAACAAAAAATGCGTGCAAAATGGTAACACCCGTCGTAATAGAATTGCAGGTGGGTTTGAATAACTTTTTAGGCCTTAATTCGATGGTATTGCTTTTGGACTCGGAAGCTTTCTTTTTATTTTAAAAACGCCTTTTGCGATCAACATCAATTTCGTTTTAAATACCTTAAATTTGGAAAAAAAATCTGTAATAATTCAACTACTTATTAGTTAAAAAACCAAAATCTTCTTTGTCATAAAAAATCAAATAAGAGCTTATTTTAATATATGTTACCATTTTGATTTACAATGAAAATGTTAATACAAAAAATCTATTTTCCAATAAAAAAGCAGTACTTAAATTTACATAACACCCATTTGCGAGATAGTGTTCTTTGTTTGAATAATTAACACAAAACCAAGGTATTAAAACAGGAACGCATCTAAGTAGGTGGCGAAAAATGTTGCATCCTTTCTTTATTATGCAAAAACAAAATGGACAAAACCATGCCATAACCTTTATATATAAATAAAATATACACGCGTGAAAACCTTAATGTATAACACATACACTAGTAGCAAAAAACGTGAAACAGTATTGCCAGGGTGTTGGAATCTAAGAACACGAATGGAGGAGCTTAATATTTCATGATATTTTTATATATATTTAATATTTAACATTTTTTACATAATATTTTCTTAAAAATTGGAAATAAAATTTATATTTTAAAAACCCTTAAAACTTATAGAAATAATTAATAAAAAACAAGTAAGAGCGCTATATTCGGCTGTGCCGAATCTTACATACCCTTCACATTAGTATTTTAATATACCCAGCCGAGATATTTTGTACTGCAAATAATATATTTAAAATACCTTGTGGTAGATTCCATAGAAAAATATACAAAATTTTAACGTTCGTTTGGATAATAGAAATAGATGAACAAGGTTTTAGGTCGAGAGTTTTAAAAGTTTTCGACATTATTCATATTAAAAGGTTAATAAAAGCTGTTAAATGTTATGGGATATTCTAGTCCCCCTGCTCCTCTCCAAATTTTTCTCCAAAATGTATGACTTATTTGATTTTTGTAGAATATTTGAAGTCGATAGCTGTAACAGTTTTCCAGAAGTAGCGTATCGAAAATTTCATAAAAATTGATAATTTGTATGGGTGCTTACCCTTTCCCTGCCCCTATCAAAAAATTTTTCCCTCAAAGCGTAGGTCTTGCTGTCCAATTACTTTTTGTGGAAAATTTGATGTCGATAGCTATAATAGTTTCCGAGATATAGCGTATCGAAAATTTTATAAAAATCTTAAATTTGTATTGGAGCTACCCCTTTTTTTGCTCCCACTCAAAAAATTTTTCTTTAGAGCGTATGCGTTGTTGTCCAATTACTTTTTGTAGAACACTTGGTTTCAATATCTGTTATGGTGTCCGAGATATAGCGAATCGAAAATTTCATAGAAATCGTTAATTTGTATGGGAGCTACCCTTTGTTCTGCCCCCACCCAAAAAATGTTTTCTTTTAGTTGTAGTTCTTAGGGTAAGACTATTTCGAGATATAGCGAATCGAAAATTTCATAGAAATCGTTAATTTGTATGGGAGCTACCCTTTGTTCTGCCCCCACCCAAAAAATGTTTTCTTTTAGTTGTAGTTCTTAGGGTAAGACTACTTTTTGTAGAACATTTTAAGTCAATAGCTGTTACAGTTTAAGAGATATAGCGCATAAAATATTTCACCAAATTTGTGCAATTGTACGAAAACTACCCCTTCACGTGATCCTATCTGACAAAAACTTTTTATATTATTTAGGTACCTTTTGCAGGAGTATCCGTGCCAAGTTTTGTGGCAAGAGTGACTATACTTACTGAGATATATAGGGATATATGCACGGATTTTGTCCTAAAAAAATGGGTTACTTTGGGTTTTCGCTCATATCTCGGTCAATAGTGAACCGATTTTGCTGATTTTAAATAGCAATTGTCTCCAGGATATTTCTAATAGTTTGACACCATTAACTGGTCTGTATCTTTTTATTTGACTCCGGAAACTTGATTTCAACAGACGGACAGACGGACAGATGGACAGACGGACAGACGGACATGGCTATATCAACTTCCCTATCTATAAGGATCCAGAATATATACACTTTATGGGGTCGCAAATGAATAATAAAGAAATTACAAACGGAATGACAAAATGATATATACCCTTATCACTATGGGAAGGGTATAAAAAATTAAAAAATAACTTGACCAAAAAAATGTATTTTGTTTAGTAAATGGCAGTTTTTCCTTTAAGTAAATTTTTTGAATTATTATTTGTTATGAAATTTAGTTTTTTCTTAATAAAAAAAAACTTTTATGTGTTTTCTTTTATAAAAAAATTATATTTTTATTGAGCAAACCTGAAACACTGAAATGTTTCGTTGCTCTTATGCACTTGATATCATGCACAAGGCACAAGGTTTGTGTTACGTTAAAAAACTAAAAACAATCCTACTGAGATTTGTTTTAAGCCCGTACTGTCACAAATGTCCAGAAGGCTTGTTTGCAAAAGTTTTTTGTTAATTTTTTTCTTTTGTTGTATTTTTTTATATAAACTTTTCATGGTCACATGATTGTGGAAAAAGTGTAATTTACTTTAAAAATTTTAATTTTTATCTTGATGCAAAATGTGGCACGTTTATAAAAAAAATTATTCAGTTGGCAAAACAAGCTGTTAAGGAGAAATATTAAAAAAGAGGAAATTTTAAATAAAAATATACAGAAAAAATATGGAAAATTACTTTAGATATTGATTTTGGTAATATTTTAATAAAAAAACTATACTTAATCCAACAAGTGCTTTCTCACACAAATTAGTGCAAAAATAATATATTAATTAAAGTTTTCGTAGTGTATTTGATTCATAATAAAGTATTATTTATATTACGTATGATTAACATTTATTACCAATAAGCACCAGAGCGTATACGTAATATTAAGCAGTACTTTTTTTACAATTTACTTGGTTTTTCAATATTAAAAGTGACTTTTTATTTCAGACTTTTTTTAACTACAACACCATCTGAAGACAATATTAATGCTTTACTATAACTTTTGGCAGAATTTGAAGCAAAGGAAAGCGAAAGTAAACACAAACAAAAAATTAATTAAAATGCAATTAAAATTAATAAAAAATCTAAAAACGGAGAAAATTTCCTTAACCAAATTAACTAAAACTAGATTTTAAAATGAATGAAAACTTGCTTTACAGACATTTGCCAGGAAGTCAACGTTACGAAGAGAGTATTTTGCCATCATGCTTTAATTTTTTTCTAAGAAAATAAAAAAAAGGAAAAAGCAAAAACACCAAATCTTCTAAATGGAATACAGAGATAAATAATTGTAGCTGCATCTAAATGAAGTTAACAATCTGTCAATTTAGTAAATTGTTTCTGCTGTTGACAGCCAGTTTCTTTGTAACAAAATCTGCTAAAACTTTTGCTGTTGACGTTGCTGCTTCAGTTCAAACCAAGACTACTTCCCTAACTGCATCTAATAATGTTACTGTAAATTCTAGTATTTTTTACATTAAAAGCATTTCTTTTCCTAGTTCTGAAACTACCAATGATGAATTGGATATTGAGCGGAAATTTGAAAAACTTACAAAACAAATACAACAAGCCACAAATCAATCAATAATAAAAGGCGATGACAACACAGCGAAGGTGAAATCGCAAAAGCAACCGTTTTTGTTCATTAATGAAACATCAAAGATTTTATTGAATCAAGCTGCACAAAATAAAAAAAGTGCAGGAGCGACGTTAGGAAGAAATAAAACTAAAACAAAATTGATGACAATAACAACAACACCAACAACAACACCAACAGTAATAACATCAACTTTATTGGATATACCAGCAAGGCATCTACAAGGACATTTGATTAGTGTTTTAAAAAAGAAACGACACAAAGATAAGCAAGATGGCAATAATATTGAATTAAACTATAATAAAAAGCAAGCGAGTGATTATAATCATGGTTTAACAGACTACATTAATATTAAATTAAATGTCTCCACGCAAACATCAAGCGGATTACAGAGCTTATTGCCCAGGACACCTGCGACACATTTAAGTCAATCACATATTGAAGATTCGCCAAAAAGTCATGATTCGTTATTAAAGCCACATAAAGTTATACCAAACAAACTTCTAAAGTCTTTTCTTAGTCACCAACCTGCTACACGATCATTATTGTTGCCATCATTATCAGCATCTTCCTCAACTGCAGCAGCAACAAAAGCAACCACAACAGCCATTAAACAACAAAATTTAACGCCAACATCAGGTTCTCCATCTACTGCATCACTGCACCTTAATTCTCAAAATAATGAAAAAATATCAAATAATTTCAATCAGTTTTTATCAAAAGAGCAACAGCAAACAAATATCCATATTAAACTATCAACACCTCTACCAATATCTCCATCAATTTCGTTGAAGGGTTTGGCATCCAACAAACGTGTGGGAGTTTTAATGCCTTCTCGTCTGCTTAAAAGAATGAATGTGCAACAAGGTTTTCAAGATTTTGTAGAGTTTTTTCAAATAAACTTAAACAATGTCAGCGTTGAGTTTTTGCCAGATGAGGGTAAGAATTAAATTTAATATTTTTTTAACTGCCTGTTTAAATTTGATATAATTTTTAGTTGTTTTTCAAGGAGAAGTACGCAATTTACATAATTTTTAAAAAGATCTAACAGAAATACAACCAAAATAAAAATGTCAAATTACCATAAATTTTATATTAAAAAAATTTGGTCTCTCTTATAGGCATGTCCTGTTTGAGAGGCCTGCCAAGTCCCCTATTCTCTAACCTTTAAAATATCCTTGGTCGTAGTGCACTCAACAAAAATATTCTAAGGCAGAAGAAGTGCTCCTTAACCTTATTAGGCGGCCAAACTTTAAGGCAGCATTTGCCAGATAAATTAAAAAAAAGTGGTTTTAGGCCGGACTTAAGCCGTGTTTATTAAACAAATGCTACCAGGGCTTGTTTTTCAGCACTTTTCTACTTGCTTTTCGAAAGCATAAAGGACATTTAGTCTCTTCTTAACTCTGTCTTGTTGTTGTTTTTTTTTTGCTTAGCTTTCGGTGAAAGCTCCTTCTGTATTACATATCTTCTAGCCAACTGATTTTCATGATGAGTCTAATAATGTTGCCTAATTTTTTTTTTTGAAATGTTTTACCTTATTACTTGACTTAATGGTTTTGCAATCTTAGGCAGTGATAGGCAAAATGCGTTATCGTCTCTTAAATTGCTTCATTCTCACATATCCTTACTCTGGAGTGCTGCGATTCCATTTGCTGATCCTACTTCTAGCTGTACAGTGACCAGTAATAAACAGTACATAAGCAACCTAGTATCTGCTTCACTCAGCCCTTGCGACATAGCCATAGCCACCGTATAGTCACTTCTATTGCCTCATAATTGTTACCCATTGGTGGTTTTACAGATTTCTTCTTATATGTAAAATTCACGATCTACTACGATCGAAAGCAACAAAGTTTAAAGTTGAAAGTTTTGTTCTATTTTTGAATTTTGTGCCTATATTTTTCTGTAAAGCCACCAGAGTTTGGGTATCGTCCTTATAAACCCTCCCTTTGAGGTAGCCCCATAAAGAATCCATTGAAGCCATATTGGGCAACCTCGCTGGTCACGGGGTATCCCCTAATTGACTGATCAGTTTTTGAGGACACTTTTCCGAAGCAAATTCTTTGAAGCATTGGCTGTGTGTGCAGTCGCCCCATCCTGCTAAAACCACGTATGTGAAGAGTACGATTGACTAGCTCACAGGTTTGGCGGGAAGAGTTCCATAATCATGCGTCGATAATTCTCACCATTGACATTTGTCGCCTGGCCTCGGGAATTTTGAAATAAAAATGTACCAAATATTTCATGCGTGGATAGGGCACACCAAGCAGTTACCATGGGGCAATCCAATGTTTTTTTATGCTTTATTCGAGGGTTTCGGGTTTCTGTAGACCAGTACTGGCAGTTTTGCTTGTCGATGTGGCAGTTAAAGTGAAAAAGAACCTCGTTGCTCCAAAAAATGGGTTTACAGTGCGAAAACGCTCTAACATCGTTTTACAAAAATGTTTGCCTAAATTAATATCTGTTTTTATAGTTCTTGAAAAATTTGAATTTTAAAAGGATGGAACTTCAGATCCTTTCTTAAAATTTTATCAGTAATCGCTTTTGAAAATCCCTGTGAGGCTGCTCTTTTCCATGTTGAAAGTCGTGGATTTTCACGTAAGCTGCTTTTAACCAGTTTAATGTTTCCCGGAGTCCTTTAAAATCGATTGGGCCCTTGCTGGGACATTCATAGCAAAAGTAGTTGTGCGGAAACTTTGTACCCATGAACGAATTAAATTTGCACTTTAAACAAAATTTTCGAGGAGCAATTACTTAAGAATCATTACTCTTAGAAAATTTCTCTAAAGTGAACGCCCGATGCTCACTCGTCAACTGCGACAATGTAAGTAATAAATCCCCACAATCGATAATTCATATGCCACCACTCTCCCTTGGCCATAATTAATTTTTGAAATAAGGGTTTTTTA
Organism: Melanophora roralis; assembly: GCA_963583895.1. Classification (NCBI taxonomy): domain Eukaryota; kingdom Metazoa; phylum Arthropoda; class Insecta; order Diptera; family Rhinophoridae; genus Melanophora; species Melanophora roralis. The sequence continues at coordinate 116,333,561 of OY757187.1, read as the reverse complement.
AAATATTAAATTGCCACCAGAGACGTTGTACAAGGGGGGGGGGGGGGGGGGGCGTTACAACTGAGAAGCCAATGTAACCAAATACAAAAGAATCACTATTCAAAATAAAATCAAGTTTAAAGCTGCATTTTTTTCTTTAAGCAATTTAATTAAAATTGTCTTAAACCATTTGAAAACCCGACAAACTTCTTTCTTTTGCCTTCAATAAGTTTATCAATAATAAATGAGAATTAAAACCAGCTATTTGTTTAGACATGCATCAGTAATCTTGAGTAAATTGTTTTCGCTATTAAATCTATATTTAACTTAAACTCAGTCATTATTTAACTTCCACAAAGTAATGAACATTTGATATAGTAATTCTTAAGATGTATATTAGGCAATAATGGCATGTCATTATCAAGTTTCTATTAGGTAAATACGAAAGTTTCATGCGATGAAAGGCATCACATTTTTTCTTTTCACAGACATGTATCTATGGATGTTTGTATATATTAACACACAGACTCCTACCAAGGGAGTTGAAGGTGTAGATTTTTTGCTTAAATGTTCGGCCATGCTTAACAAATATGTATAAGAGTGTGTTAGTGTAATGCTAACGTCAACATGTATGTTTCTTTTTGTTACACCAGCACAAAGAAGGCATAACAGTGGAGATCCATATAAATTACACATGATTATGACTAGGATGATGATGTTTGTGCATGGATTTGTTTTGTTCCTTTCCCTTTTAAAACATTCGTTTGTTTGTGTGTATTTTTTTAACTTTTGGATATCTGATACTTATTTTTTATATGTCTGAAAATAAGTTCCATACTGACAAAATTACTTTCTTTAAGGTTTCACTGGCTTAAGAACTGACACATAAGTTAGTTGAGTTTTATCCTTCGTTATTATTTCTTGCCAAGTTTATTTTATTTTTGACACAAAAATTAAGAAACTACAGGTAATTTAACCAGAAATTTGTTGTTAAAACTATAATGTCCTTGTTTGTGTTGTAGTTTTGGGAAAAGATGTAGAAAAACTGTGAAAGATTTTTTTGTTTATAATTTTTTGAATGTTCCATTATATTGAAAAAATTTCAAGATAAATATTGTTGATTGCCTAATTTGATTGCTTGTTAATAAGCTCTTAGTGCTATGAACTAGATACTATTCTGAGAAAAATTTTGCGAAATAAACTTATTCTTATCTGATTTAATGGCTTTATTTTAAGTTTAAAAAAGAAAGTACCTAATTCGTATTTGTCGGAACTTTCGTGTTCTTTTCCACAATTGACTAAATATATAATTTCGAAATGTTTAAAAATATTTTAGATATACATATAGTGAAATTTAGCACGGTTTTACGAGGAATACCTCATTCCCACTATCTTGAAACGCAAGGAGCTCTGCCATAAATATGGCTTTCCATCCCTGTCATTTCGGGGAGGCCGCATTTTACTTACTCTGAGCAAAGCAATATAAAAAAGCGTTAAGTTGGGTAATAACATTTAAATAGACAGCCCTCCAGTGAAAAATGAAAAGTATGTGTTTCCATAAAAAAATTTTTTTTTTAATTTAATTTTTGTAACTACTATAACCACCTTTGAAACCATGTGTCCATCTTTTAGAATTGCTTGGATCTTAAAGAATAGTTTCTGATTCTAAATCACAAATTTATCTACAAACCTATTGACGACTTTTGGAAAAACGCTTCAAATGGATTTTGAGGAAGTTATGCAATTCATAGCACTGAGATGGTTAAGAACACAACTACAAAACTGTGAAAAATTGTAAGCAAATGATTGCAGGATGCTGAGTGCTAAAACAAGTCCATACCAGCGAAATAAATTTATTCTAAACCACTATTTTGTTCTTAATTTTTAATTGCCACAGGATGAAAAGGCCTCTTCGGGGGCATTTTTTAAAAATAATGAAACTACAACACTACGACATAAAAAGGCACACAAACTGTCATTTTCTGAGGGTATGCTGACTTTGTTTACAATAAATAAAAAGTTTTTGAAGCAAAGATGCGAAAAATTTTTTCTGACCTTATTATAAACTTTCTCTTTACATACCCTTAAACGGTTTTCAGGCATGAGCCGATTAGTTTAAGTTTGCAATGATATGATATTAACAGAACACAATGGAGTGACAGAAGAATTCCATTGGAATTGATATTAATTCATTAACCTTACGCATTTGACTTAGGCATATATTATTTAAGAAGGGTTAGGTAAGGTATGGTTAGTTTCTGTTTATGTCCTTTTTTTGGAGGAACCTACATAGATATTTTGGGTCCTTATTGCTAGAAGACAAGAAAATACGAGAACCCGGTAATCAACCCAGCAACTTCAAAGCAACATGTTATTGTCACTACTAGCAGTCTACAATCTCTCTAATACATATACAGTAAAAGTTTTCTCACTTCGGGTCATAAGATATTCTTTTTGATTCTAGAGAAAGTAGTACTAACCAACAACCACGTGGTTTAATCACCAAAACAGAGTACATATTGCCATTGTACAACGGAAGTTAAGCGCAATTGTCCACCCATATTTCAATGAGTAAACAGACTCCTTGCTTATCCAATGTTTTAGCCACCGCTCCCGTAGTCCTTAGCCTTGGTCATCGCCTGACTATCAACAAAAAAAATTAACTTGAAAGTTAAAAGTCTAAGAGAACAGAAAAATAACAACGGCTATTTTTGCTTTTAAAAACTTTCCCTGAGAGAAGATACAGTCACCAGGGAGTTTGGAGGATTCACTAATACCCAGCTCATGATTAAAGACTGCAGCTGTAACTCTCCTTCCTAGCTTTTACTAATTGGTTAAAATCTACAGATCCTCTGGTCTAGGAAGAAGCACGCCAACCAATTTCAATCTTCCGTTGTTATACCCGCCTTCATTATTAAGCTCATTTTCGTAAGTTTATAATCCATATAATTCTGCTTTGCCAATAAGGCACCCGCATTTTTTACCCCCGTACTCCTAGTTAATTTGAAAGCCTTTTTGCAAAACTCTTTGCAGTCGGACGAAGATTACAATCAAAGATTATATACAATGATGCTGAAGAGGCACTACATAGGGCGTTCGCCCTTGCACGCTTCCCAGGCTCCAGTGCAGCCCGCCACAAAAGCATGCACAAAAGGGAGATTGGCAAAAGGTGCCGAATGAGACCTCATATTTTACCTAGAATATTTCAGTTTTTTTTGCCTTTGATATACCAAAATTAGAGTAATCAGATGCACTTTTACTGGCGGAACTTAAGTATTCTACTTCAAAAGTGCAGCATGTATTGTTTATTAAAATCAGTTATTGTATTTTTGGAAAAGTTTTCGTTTTATCAAGTTTTTATTTCAAACCGCATAAGTCTAATGTAGTCGTTAACATAGATAATGAAATGATTTTATATTGATATTTTATCTGGAAGTGCTTCCTTTAAGGAATTATCAGCTTTACATTTAAGATTACATGGTCCTTATTCCTTTTCTCTATACTGGCCCTTACTAAAAGAATGACAGAAAATGATGCGGAAGTTATTTAAAATTTCTTTTAATGATCTTCCATTTCGAGTACCCTTGCTTTACCATTTTTATTTTAAAGCCTTAAAAGAATTTAAAAAATCACAAAGTTTTCCATAAAAAAAGGCTTACATTTTTTTTTTTCATATTTATGTCTTAATATAGCGCTTTTATCAGTTTTTTTTCTAAATTTACTTTGTCCTTAACAAATATTTTATATCTTGTAAACAGCACTATTTATGTATTTGAATTTTAATAAATTTAAATATTAATCATACGCTTCAGTGCTCTAAATTTTAATATAAACTTTCAACAATATTACTCTTGCTTGCCATCGTACTTGTGCTTAGTAGAAAAAACTACCCATCACTAACAATATAAGAATATGTAAATAAATTATTTTATAACATTTTTTCAAACAAGAAATAAACTTAAAGGGCAAAATAGAGAAAAAAAAAATATGAAAGAAACTCAAACAAATTGTTAAGTTTTGACGCAACAGCAATTTGCAACAAATATAAAGCAAAGACAACTTTCTATTAGTTTCTTTAAAACATATAAAACTTTTGCCGACCCATTGCCATTGATGGCCATCGTTCTATTTTTTTGTGTTTGACACACGTACATAAGTGCCAACATACGCCAGCACAAAAACATACATAAATATGATGTTGTGCCTTAGATAGCAGCAAAGAATTTACGATTTAAGATTTTGTTTGTCATGATATGCGAAAATTAAAAGTGTCCAGTTTAACAATTCTAATATATTGTTATTAAAAATAGTGAAAAGTTTAGGTTTAAATCAAAGTTTTGCATGATTGAAATTAAAATCGTGTTTTTTGTAATTTACTCTACTTGATTAAAGTCTCTCCAGGGAATAAAAATACCTTTAAATTTTTTTAACACTTTTTTTAAGGAACACTGCATGTAGTATGAAAATGGGTCTTTAAACCATGATGACTATAAAAACTATATATTTGTTCAATAAAAACCCCATTGTTACGTGGGAATCTCTGAAAAGTTTGGTGTAGCACAGTGTTATTTTCTTAAGCAAGTCCTTTTTTTAAAGTAATTTAAATCTAGTTGTTTGTCAAAATGTTTTTTTTTTCCATTATATCATATTTTTTTCCAGCAAAGAGTTAAACCTTGCTTTAGTGTCCCTATATTATTTACTTAACTTTTCCTATTATTTTTCTTTATCAAAGTTATACAAGTAAACAACAACTTTAAATAAAAAATAACAAGATACGCAAAACTAGAAAAAAAGTGTAGCGAATCCTTTTATTTGCTTCCACTTATCTGAAACTTATTTAGAATTCAAATACTCTAAAAGGGTTAAATAAATATTGAAAAAATATTTTTCAAAGTCCAGTATAAGAAAATTAAAAAAACTTAGAAAAGGATTCTATGTTTATTATGCTGATTTATGTGTCTGCAGCAATACAAAGATACTTTAGGATACGAGTAGTAATATTATTATAACATTGTTATATAGAGATAAAGGGATTAACCTAATGGAAATTTTGTTAAAGTTTATATTAAGTTAGTAAACAAAGAAATAAATAAAAAAAATGTTTTATTTGTTTTGAGGAACAATTTACTAATTCGATTAAATTTTTTTTTTCTAAATTTAAAGAAGCAACTATGTTAAAATACTTTTTCTTGTTACAGTTTTAGGATTGCCTTTTTGAGAACCTTTGGATAAAACTATTAAAAAAAATAAAATAAAAAATTTATAACTTAACACTTTTTGGCTATATTGAGTTTGTAGTTTTGAAATAGACATAACATATTACAAAAGGAAGTGGAGTGTTTTACAGAGGTAAATAACAATTTATTTTCACTTGCTTAGGGGTTACAAAAAGGGATCACTGTGTTTTTAACTGAGTTATTACTTCTAAGTTTAAATCATCGATATTTTTAAATAAGTTTGATCATATGTTTCCCTGTTAGCAGTTAAAGTAAGATAGTAAAAAAAACTTGCTTGACATGCTAACACCAATTCGTCCCAAGAAATGGGTGACAACCATCACACATTTAATCACTGCAGCACAGTTGTTTATTCTACTTTATAATGAGTTAGAATCTTATGAACTTATGAGTAATGAGATAAGCATTTCAACCCATTATTATAACATAGCGATGACACTGGAGGCAAGTCCTTACTATGCCCTTTTACAAAGGAGAAGTTAAGTAAGTACATACCATGCTCGCCTACAAAGAGAGACCCACATTAGCCATTGCTTTATTGGCATTAAAATAACCTTTTCAAGGGGACCTCAGTTACTCATTGTTGCATTTAAAGTTTTTTTCTTTGATAATTTAGTTTAAATTGGCTGAAAATACTAAGAATAAGTTACGAAATTGTCAAACTGAAACTATCTGCCTAAATTTTAGATAAGAAATAACTCATTACCTAACAACTGCTTAGTAATACAGACGGTATTTAATAGTAGCTAAAAAGTAATAAATTTGTTATTCCTAATCACTTCCAAGTTTTTGTTGGGTGACTCTAAGGTGTTTTAAAAGTATTCCGTAAAGAAAATTTTACCTAAAGAATTGGTTTAATTGCAGTAAAAGAAAATTTTTATGTGGTTTGGAAAATCATTCACAATAACCAATATGGGTATTTATCAGTTTGTCATCCCCTTTGTGATTTATAAAATATGCAATTGCTACTTCATAAATTATATAAATTCTGGATTCTTACAGAAAGAGAAGTCGATAAAGCTATGTCCATCTGTCTATGTGATTTTTGAAATCAAGCTTCCGAAGTCAAGTAAATACATTTTTAATTTTGAACAGACAACAACCAAACTTATTCCTTTGTATCTTTAAAATTGTACTCAATCTGTTTTATTTAATAACGTAACTGCCACTAAAGCGAGGTGTGCCTCAAGGCTCAAATCTTTGACCTCTTTTTTCGTTATATGCAAATAGCTTATATCAGCAACTCTCTCACTGCAAAAGGTATATATGTACGCAGATGATCTTAAAATGTATCTCAGCAGCACTGTTAAAGCCGTTGAGGAAAGCATTAACAAATTCAACCAGGATCTTAATAAAGTTCACTTTTGGCCATCATTAAATAGTATTTATCTTAATTTAAAGAAATTGAAATATTTATTATTTATAAAAGAACTTTCACACCCATTTTTGCAAATGATATCATGATCAAAAGTAAAAAAAAATTGAATTTTTCAGTCCTCTGAAAACCTTGGTTTAATTTTTATTAACTCGGTTCAATCCCGTTAAAATTCTTGTGCAACATTCTTTTCTGAAGCTGCGAGTATTATGAGGAACTTAGTTTTACACACAATTGAGATAAAGAATTTTACTTGCGAAGACCTATTTGATTCCAGGTCTTATTTGCGGAGGTGAGCTCTTTGCTAATTGTGCTAATTTGCTAATTAGTTTGCAAACGCAAACTGAATTTACTATTTAATAATATAATCCTTTATGTTTATGGATTGAATTTGCCAACGGCCTGAAGAGAGAAACACTAATATCCGGGCTGCTCTTTAGGCACTTAGTAAAGTTAAGAGTGGTCAGGACAGATCAGCTTTTCAGAGACTCTAAGATATCATAATAGTAGGAACAATATGCCGAGATTTAGAAATAGGAATGCGGTTATAGATTTAACACTAACCAATGTGCAAAGACATTTTGTAGTGAAAAGTGAGTGCCGGATAACTTATTCTTAGTGCAGCATCACATAAAGCTTGAATTTCGGGGTTCTTGAAAGGCCCCCTACAGGAACCCAAAGAGAGAAATCTTCAGGTAGGTTTTATGTCAAAGATGGGAGAAGCTTAAATTTGAAAGGTTTCATATATGAAAGTACAAGGAATTGTAAATTTGCCAACGGTATCCATAAAAGAGAGAAAAATAGCTTTGAACGGGCACGTCTGCAGGTTTTTCTAGGCAAAAGGAAAAAGTTGATGATTGATGTACTAGGGAGCTTGGAAATCAATGGGCGATGGTAAAGGGCTGTTTCAAAAGTTTGATCTTTCAGAAATCAATATGGATTGGGAAAGATACACAATATGCTTTTAAAGATACAAAGAAACCTCAGGTGAGCACAAAGGGACTCATGGTCAAAGTTATGACAATGCATTTGCTCCATTAGTGACATGTCAAGATTCAAAACAAAACTGTTTTACAATCCTAAATTATTTAAACTCATTTAAAAAACAGATGGCTTATGGATTGGAAGGGCTAAAATCAATGAAATTGATGTAATAAAATTAAATATTTTTTAATTAATTGTTATCAGGAATAAAATAAAATTTTTTTTGTCCTTTTACTTTTTTGTAAAAGATAAAGTTCATAAAGATATTTTCATGTCAAGGATATATAGGAAGGACAGGAATCTTTAAAGTTTACTTGATGCAATTTCAGGTTTTAATTATATATTTTAAATTCAAGTATTCGTGCCTAATTTAAAAGAATTTTTTTTTGTTTTTTTCTGGTTTTTTACTTTTTTGGAAAATGAAACCTCTGAAATTGTAAAATCCTTGTTTGGAATTTAAATAAATTAGAATCATAAAGCAAGTCTATACAAAACTAAATAATTAAAAGTGTTTAATGGAGCTTGGGTGATAAAACTTTAGATCTTATTATATAATGTTAGTTAAAATATGTCTTCCGAATTTTATTTATTTGTGATAACTCCCTTAATTTTTGGCCACTCACTGCACACTGTGCGATGCTGTCCGGCACGCCAATGTCAGTCAGTGACATTTAAAAATCAGTTTATTTGTTTTATTAAACATTTATTGTTTAAAATTAAAACATTTTGAACATGAAACTTAATTATAAGGCTTGTTTTATTTCAAGCAATTTTATATAAATCCAGTGTAAAGAAAACATTTTTCTCTGACCTACCAGGTGCACTATGGTACCTGCAAATAAGCTATAGTTTTTAGAAATCCGCCTACAAGTAGACAGCGTAGGAAAATTCTTAAAATTAGAATAATAAATTTCACCTGGCTTTCTTCTGGAAATTTCATACTTTTTAAACATATTTGAACAATTCTAGGGAAACTTTATAATTCATATTATATAAGGAAATGTTTTTTAATTAAATTTAATTGAGTTAAATGTTGCTGTTAATTAATTGCTCCCTTTTGCTTTTAATCATAATTAAAACTTTTAAGTTTTAAAATAGACGTTAATTGAACGTCTTTCAATAATGGCAGTAAACGAAGCAAAAGATAATAAAAACAAAAGGAAATATTAAAAACAGGAAAAAACTTTAATGGTTCATGCAAGATGCTTATTATTTTTCCTTGTTTTTTTTATTATTTATTAAATCAATAAAACATTAAAAAGGCTAAGGGGGCTTAGGGGAATACTAAAACGGTGTACACCATATTAAAACTTAGCGTTGAATACAAACTGTAAGAAACTAAATTTAAATTAATTTTATTTAAGAAATATTTAATATATTTAAGAAAAAAATTTTCTTACTACTTTTAACGAATCCTTAAGCAAATGGCTTCCAAGTTTGTGTTTGTTTTAATTTGCATTTTATTTTTTCTCATTTCTGTTTATAGATTTAACAACGTTCTTTAAGCTACTAGAACAACCCAATTACACAACGTTAGTGAAAACCTTAAACACTGGCATTAATCTAGACGATGAAGAAGACGACGATGATGATGGTGACCTTGTTGAAGGAGTAATGGTTAAGCCACAAGAATCACCACATAAAACTCAGGCATTCGGCGAACAATCACAAGAGAAAAATAAAAATAAAAATGTTAGACATAAAGAAAATACAAAAAACTATGAAGATTTAAAAAATCAAAAACATTCACCAACATCATCTCAACAAGAAGAAAAACGTCAAGATAAGAACTTTAACATTGGTTATTGCCACTTGACTAAAGCTCTGGAGCGTGATTTTAATAAAACGGTTTTACTATGGCCATGTCCGCACATGAAAGTAAGTACAACACATAAATATATTCGATTTTTACAATAAATAAACAATATTTAATGAGAAAAGCTTAAGAAGGATAAAGTCAGAAAAATGGGGTATTCAATACCAAATGCCTTTAAAAAAAAGAAAAAGTATGTGGCATCAATGTATTATTAATATTACTTGTTCTTCTTTTTTAAACTTAAAGATTTTTTTTATTTAGTTTATTACTAAATCTAAATTCAAATGAGCACGAAATAAGTCTCCTCATCTGAAAGATAGACTTCCTAGCTGGAGCATCTTTATTCATTCTCGCAACTGCCCGAGCTTGAGAGATTGTCTGGGACTATGCCAGACATATTCTTTCGAGCTCGTGCAGTTAAAAGGGTTCTTTTGGATCTCAATACTAGTAAGTCCCCTGGGCCGGATGGTATACCAGCACAGGTTTTGAAAGAATGTTCTTCGACGCTATCGCGTCCATTAGCTAACCTTTTCAGCCGTATTTACCATGCCGGAGTATTTCCGATGTGCTGGAAAAGAGCTAATGTTACGCCGATCCCCAAAAAGGGAAAGGCTGAAAACCCTGAAAATTACCGACCAATAGCAATTTGTTCAGCGATCTCCAAGGTTATGGAGAGTATGGTTAACTACCGCCTGGTTAACTATCTGGAGATAAACGGTTTATTAAGCGACCGCCAGTATGGTTTTCGTAGAAAACGGTCTACGGGGGACATACTGGCCTTTCTGACAGAAAAATGGTGTACCTCAATTCATCATTTTGGCGAAAGTAAAGTGGTGGCTCTAGACATATCTAAGGCGTTTGATAGGGTCTGTGCGCTTCTATCTAAATTAATTGCTTTTGGTGTCGGTGAAAAATTTTCTCGATTTATATCGAGTTTTCTCAGAGATCACACTATTCGTGTTGTTATAGATGGGTTCTCTTCCAATGAGTTTAAAATCAATTCAGGGGTACCGCAAGGCTCCGTCCTCTCTCCTACTTTATTTCTTATCTTTCTGAATGACCTTCTACGTCAAACCTTGAATCCTATTTATTCCTTTGCAGACGACAGCAGCATATGCCATTCATACTCGTTTGACCATAGACCTAGCTCTTTGGAGATTGGAGCTAGGAGACAGAGTATGGATGTTTCAATTAACCGCGATCTGATGGTAGTCTCCAAATGGGGCCGTGCGAATAGGGTCGATTTTAATGCCCGTAAAACCCAATGTTGTCTTTTGATGCATAAACGCACATTGGACGATGCTGCCTCGTCTGTATTAATGGATGGTATAAGTATTGAAAAGACAGAGACTCTTGATGTTCTGGGCATGAGAATCCAGTGCGATGTTCGCTGGACGGAACACATCTTTCTTGTGTCGAAAGAAGCATCGAAGTGTCTTGGTTTTCTTAAACGGTGTAGGAATTACTTTACACCATCTGATCTTCTCAATATTTATACCACCTATATCCGACCGAAAATGGAATACAACTCTCATGTATGGGCTGGTGCCTCAAAGTCTATTTTGGGGCTACTTGACCACGTACAGGAACGAGCAAAAATACTCATCGGCGACGTTGTGGTATCTAACCGTCTGGATTCACTCGAACACCGTCGTGATGTGGGCTGTGTTTCGCTGTTCTATCGATACCATAATGGAATGTGCTCTGCGGAAATCAGGGAACTTGTTCCCGAAACCCGGAACTTTTTTGCGTGATACACGTTTTTCTAGAAGAGCGCACCCATTTGTAGTTGACTGGCCAGTGAATCGCACCACTCATTACAGGGAGAATTCCTTCTTCGGTCGCACGGTTCGTATGTGGAATGAACTTCCTAATAATGTCTTTCCTGCCACAGTAAATATCGAGAAATTTAAATCAAATGTCCACAAACACTACTCCCTTAATCCTCCTTCCCATAACCTATTTTCCTGATACCAACACAATGCAATGCATGTGTAGGGGCCATCCCCTGAGTGCTGATTATTAATAAAAAAAAAAAAAAAAAAAAAAACATGACCCAGCCAAAGTAAGTGAATTTTGATGTGTGTAACTATGACAATGTTAATGTCCCTTCAAGGCAGATTAGTCCATAGATTTTCCTAAGAATTTTCCTTTCTATAACTACAAGCATTGCCTTATCTGCTTTTTCAAGTACCCATGCTTAAGAAACGTTAATAAGCACGGGAAATATCAGTGTCTTGAAGAGAGTAATTTTTATTTGTCGGGAGGTGGCTCTATTTTTAAACTGCTCAAAGAAGTATCTATGGGCCAATATTGCTCTTATTTTTATCTTAAAACTGATGCTGTTTGTTTTGTGAATGGCAGTGCCGAGGTAGATAGAATCGTTTGCTGACCGAAAGTTGCAGTTTTCAACTTCAACTGCCTGCGCTAATACCAACAACTTGGTTTTATATGCATTTACTGCCAGACCCACTTTGGCTGGAGGTTTTTTTTCGCCATGTTCGTCATCATGGAGCGAACATTTGAGAGCAACAAAGTTCATTTTTTTAAAACGAGTTTGTCCATTTTATTGCCAAATTTTTGGTGCGTAAGGATCTTAAAATAAATTTTGAACCCCACTTCACGTAGGGCCCGAATGACAGCTGAGAAGATGGCGTTGTTAAAAGTTCCCTTTTTGTGCAGAAACGACATAAATCAAGCAAATAAATTGCCTCTTGAAAGAAACTAAACCATTATCTGTATTATTCAAAACAATTAAAGAGCATCCTTTCTCTGAAGCTTAAAAGAAAATTATTTTACATTTATAACAGTTTTATATATTAATTCAAAGTACTAAATTCGAAAAATTTTTTTTGGGCACAGAAACGTAAAACATGCTACCCAATACATCTAATTCCAGAATCTTTAATTTGCTATTTTCGAATTATGATAAATTTTCTTTTTGTTTACCCTTTGTGTAATATCTCTAGGATCAAACTTTTTAGAAAATTTTTAAAGGCATCTTCAAATGTAAAAAAGTACATTTTCTTCAACCAGTTAATTTTGGTCTCAATCGGGGTCAATAAAATATTTTTTTATATATTTTGTCTTATAATTATACAACTGCAAAAAGTACTGCATATGAAATTTTTTTAAACTTTATTAATAGCAGGTTTCCATCTTTATATGCTTTAAATTTTATACTTCAAAATCAATAATTTCAAAGAGTCCAAAAAAGTAAAAAATACTTTGTGTCTTCTTTCTTTCATTTTAAACTAAATCTGTAAACAGTTTTTAATTTATATTATAAGACTTATAATACGAAAAAAATTTAAAAAGGTACTACTGACTTGAGTAATGGCTTTAATTGGAGTCCATATGTAGAAATTTTTCTGAAGTTTCTAATAAAGAAAAAAATACTTACAACAAATTCATATTTGCTAAGGCCTGCCGAATGTCATTTAAACAACTTCATTTGAAACTTTACTTGTATTGAATTTTAAATTTAAGCTACTGTTTCCCCCACAAGTGTTCAAAAATTCAAAAAAGGACTTCAATCATATTTCTCCCTTTTAAAACTCCTCAAATTCCTCTAAAGTTGGACATATATTTCTATTTATTACGGTTTATAAGGTAAAAAATTGATCGAAACGGTCTCAAAATATATATTTAATCCCACTACCCTTGGAATCCAAATTTTTTTAAAAAAAGGTGCGAGTTATTGTCCTGTTTATTTTAATTACAAATCTTTTTAAATTTTGTTTCTATCGATTATAGTTAGGAAGAGAGCTCGTTTCTTATTTAGCCAATTTTCGCGCCTTCGGGTCCAAGATTTTAGAAATCTGAAAAATGTGTGTCAAGAAAGGTGCCCGAGGTCTATATTTTAAGTCTCTGGCTTACGTATTTGGGATACGCAATTATAAGTAAGTTAATTAGTCAGCCAGCCTGTTCATTTATATGCTTATATATGTGTGTTTGTGTCAGTTTTAAGCCGGCTCATGTACATATATCACTTGTTATACTTTTGCTTACCAAAAAAAACTTATATCGATTGCCTAATATAGAAAAGGCGTAACTTGATTTTTTTAAATTGCGTTGTTTTCCTCTTTTGACGAACAAATGTCAAATTCATTATAAATGTTTGGATTTTTTAACTAAAAAATTTGTTTATTTATTTTTATTAAAAATTGCATTTAAACTTTTTAAAATGCAAAATTTTAAAAATTTTGTAAAGTTACAAAAAAACTACATATTCCCGTTCTATATTAAGCCGTCGATATCCATTTTTTTACTTTAACAAACAATAGGAACTTCTGTGTATTTTTCTTTACTTTAAGAAATAAACTTTTAAGTTTGTGGATTTGACAAAATAAGTTTTCCATAGTTTTCATGACTTTTGGTTGAACAAAAAGCAAAAGTTTTACTTTCTTTCAATGGTTGGGATTAACATACTTGTTAGCAAAAATACATTCTAGTGTACCTTATGTTTAGTAAGTTATAGTTTTTTGTTTTGTTGTGTATATTTTTACAAGTATCTTATTATTTTTCTTAACTTTTGTGTAGTCTCTTTATTAAGTTAATAATATCTTGAATGTTGTTAACCCATCAAAAGACAAATTTTTGGGTTTACTTTTTAAAGTTAGGTTGATGTTTTATAAAAAAAAATCAACTAAGTACCTTAAAAAAATATCAAAACCAAATATCTTAAGGCGCGCTTAGTAATATTATTATTAATACAAAAATATTATATGAAAATTAAAAAAAAATACTTAACACTTAATTATACTATTTTTTAAAAAATAATCTTTTCATAGATTATTTTTCACTCTAATCTTAAATTTTAATATAAGAAAAACCTTCGGTCCCTAAAAGGTTAAAAAAGTGTTTGCCTAACCTTGAAAAGCAGACAAGCTGTTTTAGTTAAAACCATGTTTATCCGTATGTTTCGTAATTTATTTGAAAAAATTTCGCAAACATAAATTGAAAATAATATTTTCCAACTTCGTTATAATTAGCAACAATGGGCGGGATAAGAAATAAAATTTTAAACAAAATTATTTGGGAAAATGTATTCTTAAAAATTTTATATGTATTTTCTAGAAATCAATCGGTTTAATTAGCTTTAATAGGGCTAAAAGGCGATGTGCATATCGATGAGAGTAGACGATTTCTTGAGTTAAATAGATTTTCAGGGGTTCACTGCTTAAGACCACACGGCTAATAGCTTGGCAACTAAAATGGTGTGGATAAAGGTTATTACTAAAGTACAGCTATCATATCCCAATAAGCTAACCTTTGAAATTTATTTTTAATTAATTACAATATCTTTTAAATCTACGTAACAGTCAGATAAAAACTGCTGTAACTTATAGTCTGCAAAATTCGCAGTCCACTTAAAAATAGATATAAAAAATTATGTAAAATAGGAACCGCTCTTAAGTTCTCTAGCTGAAGGATTTGTTTATGTTTTAGCAAGAACTTAGTGAGCATCTTAATCAAATTGTTTAATTAAAGCAGACAACATTGACAGTAGGGGTATTCACGGGCGAGTTAATGGGTGAAGGCTTTCAAGGTGTGTTATTTATAATAATTACTAAAGTTATGTGGGTATATGCATAGTTTTCTTTTAAAAATTAATAAAAAAAAATTTATGTTACAAACTTCGAAAAGATTTTCTGTACCCATATTTTTGGAATCTACAACGGTGAAAAGAAAGTTAAATATTTTAAATATATGCATATGGTAATTGGGTTTTAACCTAAAGATGGCATATTAACCGACATTAACCTTCACTTTGGTGGTATGGTTGACATCGAAAACAGAAAGTGTAATATTGAGATTCTTCAAAGGTCCAATGTACATGTTACCTCGGGATGCCCCCCTTATCCAAGACTGATACGACAAAAGCGTTGGAAAAAATTATCCAACTTATTGAAAACTGATACGAAGCGACACTTGTGGGGAAACGCCTTTAGGTAACGATGATATAGATTGATAGGAGCTTTGAGTCTAGTCATCAACGAATCTAAAAGGGACTAGAGGGTTACACGGGCACAGTGGAGTTGTGTGATGGTAAATTTCTATGGATACTGTGCTGACACCAGACCGGCAGCTGCACTGCTGGACGGGAGTAAGTGGAAGGTGCCCAAAAGGACACCTTGTTTACGGATGGCTCTAGGGCGGAGGAAAAAAGGGCTTCAAGATCCTTTGCTGAAAACCCGGAACCAAGATTTACTTCTGCCTCCCAGACCACAATACTGTCCAGCAACTGGTGTCTTGGGCAATCACAAAATACCTGTTCTGACTTAGAACATAAGCTGATTCAACGGATATGATGCTCTGTACAGACAGGAATGCATCTCTTAAGGCAATTACATATGCGAACACTGGATGTAGGATGGTGAAGCAGTGCAATTAGTTAATAGATTATTACTCGCAAAATGAACAAGTTCACCTAAAATGGATGTATAATCATCAGAGGAAGGTCTAAAATTTACGGGCAAATGATTTGAAAATACTGGAGATAAAGTTGACCTGTTAAACCCAAATCCATTGTTCTGACCAAAAAATAGTTGGCGGGGAACGCCCACAGGGTGCAAATGAACAGGGACCTTATTTGGGTCGACCCAGGGAACAGGGCTAGGGAAATTCTGGAAAGTGGAAAACTTAAACCGAATAAGATGATAATTGTCCTAACGAGGCATTGAAAGTCATGAACTTACCTTTATCGAATCTAACTTGTGTAAAACAGCAAACGCAAGGCATGCAAGGCACTCTCCCGCCCCAGCCCGGCTTTTGCTCAACTAACAGCCCAATATTTTTTACCTGATATTTTTCCGGATGTGGCTCACTAAGAAAATGTAGAATTGGAGGTTTTGAAAAAATTCGGCCCAATCACTAGATTTTTGTGAAATTCTTCCCCGATTTATTTTTTTCTTGCTGGAAGGGTTCAGCAAGCCGACCCTGTAGGACTTGAGATCTTTAAAGACTCCTCCTTTCAACCTATTCTTACCTAGTTTTAATCCTTGCTAAAGTTGCTGACAAAACTGCTTAAAATATTTTAAGTGTGTTTTAAAGAACATAAGAAAACTTAAGGATGGGGATAAAAGATAAAACAATTTGTTGTGAACTTTCTCGTTAACTCAAACTGAATTTGAATTTGAAATTTAAAAAAAAAAATTATTATTAAAGTTGATGTTTAAATTTAGTTTGTATAGTGGTTTATTTTTTGATAAGTCACTATTATTATTTCCTAAATGTAAAAAACAAGAGAAGCTAAAAGATAATAGAAACTGAAAGGAAATTAATATAAAGCTTAAAGTTTTAATTTTCCTCACACATATAGGCTGAATTCCAAAACGCAGTTTGCCTTGCATCACTAAATTTCAAGTTTTTCCTGAAAGCAAAGATGCGGTTTTTGATAATATCTTCTACTTTCAAATGAGTGTTTGTAGCTATACTAATGTCCTGGAAGCAAAAAACGTTGTTAAAATTGTAAGGAGTGTATAAAAAAAGAAGTTAAAAATTTGTAATGCAAAGCAAACTGCGTTTTGGAATTCAGCCATATATACAATTATTTTCTACATGCAGTACCTTTTATGAATCAATATTTAAATTATTTTTTACTAAGGTCTGCATGTAAAGTGAATGTATCATAGTCAGATTAAGAAAAAATTCAAAAGAAAATTATGAATATTTTACTCGCGCTTAATTTCAATCATAAACCTAACATTTGGCATTCTTCAGCAATTGCCCTTTCTTAAAGTTTCTGTTTGTTAAACGGCAAACTCGTATGTATCACCAACTTTAGTTTTCTGTGTTTTGTAAAAATTACAGACGACATCACCTTTAAATGCGATATTGTATGGTATTAGGTATTAAAAAAATTAATTCTCAACAAACCACCATAAAAATGTTAATTAATTTCAAATGAAGCACTTACTTGTAGATAATAAGAACAACCCTCTGGAACATTAACGAAAATGATATTATTTAATTGAAATTAAAATTATATTCATAATGAATATACGCTTTTGATGTTATTAGCCAGTTTTTTTTGCTCACAAAAATCACGAAAATTCAAGAGATAATTTTACAACAACATAAAGTTATGTACTTCAAAATTTTTATGCTGGAGGGCAACAACGAAAACGGAAACCACAATGCCATACGCGATGATGTTTATAATAATGACGTGGATACTGTAGATGATGTAAAACATATAAAATATGTCAAGTTCCTGTGCATTTCAAGTACTTAAAATTGTTTTACAAGCATTTTAACACACCCAACTAAAATATATTTTATTTTTTTGACCATTAAGCCACCAAGTTAATGGTCAGTTTTAGTGTATTTCATTAATTCACTTAATTATTACATTTTGCACTTTGTACTGGGTTAATTTTCCAGAATTATCTTAAGCTTTAAGCGCATAAAAACCGACTGCTGCTGTAATGTTTAATCCACCACATATTCTTTTATAGCAGTTGTAAAATTTTTTTTAGTTACCAGTCATTTAAAAATTATGTATATTTTATGATAAAAGTCACAAGTTAAAGGGGCTGCAAAATACAACAAAAGAAAATATTAAAATATTTTATAGCAAAACAGTTAGTTTTATAGATGCAATTATACTACACATTATCTGGACAAAGGAGGGTCTTAAGAGATTTAATGACTGCTAATAAACAAGGCAGA
The DNA here is from genome assembly GCA_963583895.1 of Melanophora roralis. Taxonomy (NCBI): domain Eukaryota; kingdom Metazoa; phylum Arthropoda; class Insecta; order Diptera; family Rhinophoridae; genus Melanophora; species Melanophora roralis. The sequence goes on along the minus strand of OY757187.1, from coordinate 116,315,494 downwards.
TTTTACAGCATTAGCCAATCCTCCCAAATTGGCTTCGAGTTTTTTCATATATAGAATACATTAGAAATCGTGAAAAGACAATGTTAATACATATAGAAAGTGTGAAGATACACTATCTAACATTTGTATAGAAAAACATAGGCCTATTTAACTTGCTCAAAAAACCTTATACGGAATGTAAGAAAAACCAAAAATTCATAGAAAGAACTTGTTTGTTTGTTTTTAAGCTTTTCTTTTACGTTATAAGCATAAGACAATATAATTTTCTTAAAAGAATGTTTAATAAAAAGCTTAAAAGGAATAATTTGAATTTTTTATATTAAAAATAGTCTGCTATAATCTACGTATAAAACCCAAAAAAATTAGCAAAGTCTAAAGAAAATATAACATATACAGTCATGTGCGATTAAAAAGAGCCATTTTGGCTTTAAAAACTTTAAGCCCACATCTATAAACATTTTTTTGTATCGGTAAAAATTTTACTTCCGTGGGAGAAAACTTTTTTTGATTGAAAATAAAAAATTAACAAAAACTGTAACCCCAAAAATTTTTTTCTTAAAGAAAGCTGTTCACTTGAGCACTTCAGAAGCTATTCTTTCTGTTTAATGGGCTTTTCTGCATTTAAAACCATTTGAATTTGAAAGCCCTAGTTAAGATACCTTGTCTTACATATTTCAAGTTGTTCCAACGTAGATATTGTGGTTCTTCCTCACAGTGTTTTAATACTTTGGCAACTGTGAGGTATAGAGAGTATACAAAAGAACTTTGTGGTTTAAAATTGTAGCTCTTTTCCAGCTTTAATTGCAACACAGTGAAGTTTTGAATCGAATCCGATTTTTATTGTATTAACTGCATTACTTTGCTTTTCTTGACTGTAGGTTTCTTTAAGAACATTTTTTTTCAAACGACTCCTGGCCATATTAGGTAATTTTTCAGTGTGACGTTTTTCTCAGGAGCAATATTTAATGTTTTTTGTTTTACTTTGTAAGCTAAGTCTCCTAGAACGTCTCTAAAATATGTTTTAAGAAATGGGCAGTCTCGTCGTTTTAGCCTTTTGAGGAATCAAAGCGTATAAAGTACTAAAGGTAACTGTCCATTTGTGCTCTTCTTAAGCGGAACGTGCTGAAGGTTTGGACGCCAAAATTTTGCCGATTGCTGTTTAGCCTGTTTATTTGTCATCTTTTTTTCGAGCAATGCACAATATAATTGTTTACTACTCTGTGGATAATTATTTTTCTAAGATCCCAGGGTTGCAGGTTTTGGGAAAGCATTGACCATTCTCTCTTATCCTTCTAATTGCAACCACATTTACACTGATCATTAACATCTCTTAAGTGTCCTATGTTATTGTTGCTAGAACTAGGTTAAGATAATTGAAAAGTTGGCTTTAAACTAGAAAATTTTGCAGGTTAAAAGCACTACGAGGATGTAAGATTTGCGGCGCTTTTTAAAAAATTGCAATAATTTTTAAATTTTCATATTATTTTCAATTTACTAGGGCATGTTGAGCCCTTCCGTATAGTAACACTTCGGCACAATTTAACTTAAGTTGTTGCTCTGGATTTGGAAATCAAAAAATACATAATTAGGCACTTAAAGTTTTGCATTTGATGGTTCTGGTTAATTGGGTGTTTTATTTGAATTTTGTAATTTTTTAAGATATAAAAAGGTGTTTGAACGCTCAAAGCTTAATGTTTTGTTTTTGTATCATTGAAGTTATCGTCATCCTGAAGATCTGTTGTTACTTATATGCTGTGATTTCTAAAATGGTTAAGTTATTTATTTGGACTTCACATTTAAACCCATTGTTGGGTTTGCCGACGTTTTCTAGGCTGAACCTTTAACAATAATAAATTTTTCTTACTCTAAAAATAGCAATCAAAGAGCTTTCCATTTCTACGTTAACATCAAATCAAATAATAAAACAAATAAAAAATTAAAATTTTTTTATCAATTGTCAAAAAAACTTATGGGTACATAAAAACACAAAACGTACCAAGGACTGCAAATAATATTTAATTTTCAAATTAAACACCGAAAAAAGTAGGCGTAAGAACCCATTAGAACATTTAATTAATTCTTAATTTATTTGTTTTTTTTTTCACAAAAAAAAATATTTTTTCTAAGAAACACTTTTACTTCTATTATTTTTGCTTTAGTTTTTTTTTAATTTAATTTATTTTTTTTATCTAGAAAAAATTTATATTTTACAGGGACTTTAACACAAAAAGCATAGCATACTACTATCGTTCAAAGGATATTGAAAATGCGTGTTTTGAAAAGCTGAAATATCAAAAGCACATTTTTCCCCTAAGGCAATGAGTTCTTTGAAAAATATTTAGCAAAATTTTTTTTAATTTAAGCTTTTTTTCGCAAAAAATAAGATTTATAATTTTTTTTTATATACAAATTTTTGATTTTTAGTTTGGCTTTAGTTCATATAATTTCTTTTTATTAGAAGAAATTATTATTTTCCGTTAATGTTGAAAGAAACTTTCAATTTTTAAAAAAAGCAGATTTTTCTACCGCTACTAGCCGAGTAGAATGCATTTTCGAAAGCAGCTACGCAATTTCATCATCAGTACTCTTTGAACGGTAGTAGTGTATATGGTTGTAAACATCACCTATTTAACTTACATGTAACAGAGAAAAGTATACGGTATCAGTGTTTTCCTTCTGTTTTTATTTTGTAAGTTAGGACGAAGTTTATTTTTCATATACACTATGCTTTTTTCCATTACATGTAAGTTAAATAGGTGATGTTTACAACCATATACACTACTACCGTTCAAAGAGTACTGATGATGAAATTGCGTAGCTGCTTTCGAAAATGCATTCTACTCGGCTAGTAGCGGTAGAAAAATCTGCTTTTTTCAAAAATTGAAAGTTTCTTTCAACATTAACGGAAAATAATAATTTCTTCTAATAAAAAGAAATTATATGAACTAAAGCCAAACTAAAAATCAAAAATTTGTATTAAAAACTATTAGTTCAACAATAAATAAAAATTAACATATAACTCACACATGGCACGGTGCAAAATGATCTTTAATAATTTCTGTCAATTTGTCGTTGACAAAAAAAAAAAATTAAAAAAAGTGAATACCCATATTGTATGATATACAATAATAAAAAGCGTTTCGTTCCATCTGAGAGATGGACAAATGCGTGTCCGTTAGTCAAGTGTTGCCAAAGAGACTTTTAATGGAAAAAAGCATAGTGTATATAAAAAATAAACTTCGTCCTAACTTACAAAATAAAAACAGAAGGAAAACACTGATACCGTATACTTTTCTCTGTTACATGTAAGTTAAATAGGTGATGTTTACAACCATATACACTTCTACCGTTCAAAGAGTACTGATGATGAAATTGCGTAGCTGCTTTCGAAAATGCATTGTACTCGGCTAGTAGCGGTAGAAAAATCTGCTTTTTTCAAAAATTGAAAGTTTCTTTCAACATTAACGGAAAATAATAATTTCTTCTAATAAAAAGAAATTATATGAACTAAAGCCAAACTAAAAATCAAAAATTTGTATTAAAAACTATTAGTTCAACAATAAATAAAAATTTTTTTTTATATAATTATTACGGTGCAATTTCAGCACTTAGCAAAACTGTTTGCGTATGAGTAATATTTAGTTCTAGAACTTGAATTAAATGTTCATCATACGCAGCCCTTAACGCAGAGAGAATTTCATTGTTGTAATTGATATTATGTTAACCCTTCTTCATAAAAAAGCTTATAAATGTATTAAGATTTAAATTTTTAATTTTATTTACTTTTGCTCAAAATATTAACATTTTGATTTATTGCTTACAAAGTCTCCTTATGCCCTAACAAATTTTACGGAAAAATCCGTTTGTTTAGTTAAAAGAAGATAAAGAATTGTTTACTTCATAAACAAATCTACTGAAGCAAAAAACTCCAAGCAAGTTGGTTGTGAATATTTAAGTAAAAGATTTAAAAATGATGGACATCTAGAGAAATTGTAAACAAAATAAATTTTTACAAAAGTTGTAAAAGAAATAACCCATGAACAAATATTTGTCACAAATGAAAAGAAAACGACAACAATACAAGACAAACTATGTATACAAGCATTAACGAAATTAAGAGAATTTTTTTTTAGAATTTTTACAATAATATTCGTCACACAAAATTGTCAAAGAAATTTTTTTTGCCACGAGTTATTTGTTTTGCTTAGATTTTAAAGGTTTAAATTTGTATTATTTTCTTATATACATTTTCTTATGAGTCAGGACAAATGATTATGTTGCCCTTAAACTTAGATAAATATCACTGAATAATAAAAGCAACAAAAAGAATTACAATTAAAATAGGAACAAAAAACATCTTTGTGAGGAGAAATCACAAAACTGTACATATAATTTATAAATCAATATGCACACATAAACATGTATATGGCTTAATATTACAAATTTGTTAATTAGGCATCTTTCATTCCGAATGATTCATTGTTGAAAGCAAATACATAAATTGACTTTTGTGATGTCATGTTATCGTTAATGCTGCAGTAAAAAATTAACTATACATTTTTTAATACAAGATATTGATATCATGTTTATTAAAAAAGAGAAGAGCCCTCAGAAATCTCAAACTGCGAAAAGGTTTACTTAAAAATTATTTATAAAATTTGATTAAACAAAGGAGCTGTTAAATTCAAAGATAAACCAAAAATAAATCAAAGATTGTAGCTGACTACAACCTGCAAAACATTTAAAAATATTTTTCATAATGATTGCATTTAAAAAAATAATTGAAAAAAGGTTTAACTTTAATTGCTTCATTCTTATACTTACAAATAATTTTTGCATAAAGTAACTTAACATCTGTTAAGCTCATTTAAATTTTATTAGTTTGACAATAAAGTATGCAAACATATCTTATTCTTTGACGCAATATCTTAATTATTCAAAACATTTATGGGGTACATGTATTTGTAATTTGGAATAAAATAAATTGTTTGAAATTTTTTTAGACCCAACATATTTTGATTTAAAAATTTGTTTTAATTTTTATTCAACCGGAATTTACTTTTGTACCTAATTTATAGTTTCATGTTTTCAAACTTACAACTAAGGAGACCAATCAACATCACCATTTCTTAAAATAAATTGTTGTGGAAAGAAGTCTCGCAGTAATTCTATTATCCTCCTGGCTGTATACAATGTGGCCCGGTCTTGTTGATACCACATATTAACCAAGCCCAAAACACGCATTTGTGGCATTAGAAAATTTTTAAATATACCACGATATGGCTCCCCGTTAATAGCTACAGTTACGCCGTTTTCAATTTTAAAAAAGTCAGGTCCAATAATTCCTCCTGACCAAACTGCAAACCATTGATTTATTTTTAGTGTAAAGACAAACCCAAATTTCAAAAACTTGCATAATTTTCTTAAATTTAAATTATTGAAACTTTAAACTAAATCCTAAGCAGAAAGGTATGCCCTTTTACCAAAATTTCACATAAAATATATTATTGGGCAGTATGTTAGATATGTTCAAATCAGTTTTATGGCTTAAAATTTGATTAATAGTAAAAGGTTAAAAGCAATATGTTCGTACATATGTATGTATGTATGTGAAAAGTTTTTGTAAATTATATAGGTCAATAAAAAATGTTTAATACAAAATTCCTCCTCTGATAAAAAGTTATATAAAAAAGATATAGATAAGATATGCTATGACTTTCGCTGGAAGGTTTATTTATATTGATGTAGGCGTAGATATTCTTTGCTAAAAAATTTTTTTAGGTCCAATTAATTGTCTTTTTTTAAATGAAATATATTCACAAAAAATTCTATTTACCTTGTAGCTTTTAAGAACACATTTTATAACTTTTCTAAATATGTCAATTTTATTCCATATTTGTTTAGGGGTAACTAATAAGTTCCATATTTAAACAAATTGTTGATAAATATTTTTCATTTTAATATTTTTATTTCCCTTTACTAAAATAAGAAAAACTTTTATTTAATATTCCTTTAAAGTATTTTTATTTGTTTGTATGTTTACATCAATTTTTAATATGTGTCTGTCTGTGTATTTCAAAGCATTCGTATTAAATGTAAATTTGGTAAGAACGTGTTTATAAAATTAACTCAAACAAAAAGTTTGACAGAAATTCAAAGCAAAATTTTTAAAGATAAATATATATGTACATGTGAATGTATTTACTTTTGTTTAGATTAAAAAGAAATTTGTTGTTTTATTTGTTTTTTCATGTGCATATTTATACAAATATTTAATATGAACCTTAACAATATAAGGTTTTTGATTGTTTACATGAATACATATAGTAGAAGATGGGATATTTTTTTAATATTTGTATAAAAATTTAAATCTTGCCTGTTAGGCAAACACATTTTTTAAAAATTTAATTTCATAAATTTTGCATATTTCTTTGATATTTGTATGAATGGATGTGACTAAAAATACACAAAAAAATATTTTTAATTGATATAAAATATTTTTTTAAAATAAATTGTCTTTATATAATGAGGAGTTAAAAGACGCCTTTTTATTACATCGTACAAAAAAAGAAAAATCAAGATAAAAAAATGAGATTTCTGCACAAATTAACTGGAATACTGTAAAGGGTATGCCCTTTTTAAAATTTTTTTTGAAAGAATTTTGAAATTGGGATCATATTGAAAAATTTTTTGATAATTTTTAAAAAGTGTCCCTATATCCCTTTCAGACCTGACGCAAAACTATTAGGAATTTTTTTATAATTTTTGAAATATGTGGTCTCTACAGCGTATGAAAACATAATCACTGATTAAGTTTTATCATTTTTATATCCTTCAAGGATTTTCAGGACACGCACAATTGATGCATATCGGTCGTTTTTCATTATAAAAGAACTAAAATTGATATGATATATTTTTTTAAACTCTTTTATTTGTTGGTATGATACAACTTAAAACAATTATTTTTTTGTTAAAACATAAAAATACATCGCACTTGATGCATCTCGTGCGTGTGCGCGACTTACAGTCTTTGCGACGGCACATACGGGCTGATTTCAAGTCCAGTTCTTCTGGCCAGTGATTGAAGCCATCCAGCCGTTTTTCGGGACATGGCTGGTCCGCTGGACGATACCTTTTTGGTTGTTGAGTAGTTTCAATCCCGTCATTTTCAGATCTCCACTCCATGTTGTTAGTTTTTTGAGTGGCCACCAACGCTTCAGCTAATGCAAGTCTAAAACTTAGTAAATCATGTGTGTCCTTCGGTGGTTTCCCAATTCCCGACAAGCTTTGCGGTTCTCCATCCAAGCGATGCAACATGCCAAATCTATAAAATGAATAAACACTTTTAATGTCCATTTTCAGGTTTTGAAAAACGTTCGATATGCTTCCATTAGTTGGTCGCAAATGTCCACACCACCCATTGAGGCATTGTACTGCTTCACTATATTTGGACATGCGACGTTGATAAATTTTTTTTCTTTTTTGCACCAACGACGAACATTATTAACGGGAGTGCATCCAAATGCAGATGACCCCAATAAAACTGACTTGGAATCTTTCCACTGCACAATTACAACTGTATCCTCTGGGGAACAGAATTCCTCCATATCTCCCCTTTTCATCCTTTTATCCTCAGTCAAGTTAACGCCTTTTACCCGATTTTTCACTATGGTGCCCGTCTCATAAATTCCCTTTTGAAGAAGCTTATACAAAAGAGGCAGCGTGGTAAAATACCTGTCAAAAAATACTTTGGATCCCTTAGGTAATGTTTGCACAAGACGCAGAACGAAAGCAGGGCCAAGTCCAATATTTTCTTCCGGTAAAGGCATGGTCTTGCCCTGATAAATTTCGAAATCGAGAACAAGTCCTTCTGATGTGGTCAGTACCTCGTTTTTCAAACCAACACCTCTTGGTTTGTTTGGCAAACTTTGACGTACTGGACAGCGGCCAGTAAACGGTATCATTTGCTCGTCGATAGAATATAGTCCATGCTCTTGCCTCGGAATTTTTACGCACGTGCTTCTAACTGAATCAGTAACTGGTTGCACTTTCCAAAAAACGTTTGCTTTTTTTTCCTCTTCAGTAACGTCATTTTGAACAACATGAAAAGCTTCCCGTATTTTGAAGAACCTGTCGCGGCTCATTGTATCCGCTATTATTGGAATTTTGAACTTCTTTTGCCAGTACATACGGAATCTTGGAAAGCGAATGCAACCCATAGCAATATGCATTCCAAAAAAATTTTTAATTTCGCCAGAGGATGTTTTTAAATTTTCCCCCTTCTGCAAAAAATTATACCGATTTGTGCATTCGGCTGCATTTTCAAAAAAGGCATCATTAAAATATGTTTTGAAGTATTCCAAAGGCGTGGCTAAATCTACCACATTATTCTGTACAATAGAAGTGTCCATGAAACGTCATTCAAAATATCTTTAAAATTACAACTTACAATTTCCTCTGTAACAGGTACATCCAAATCTGGTTGGCAAAAAGGTTTCCTTTTCCAAATTTTGCGGCGATCAGAGTTCTATAACAATAATTTATTTCTATTTTATATATTCCACTTGTGCAACAATACTAATAATCATACCTCAGTACGCATCAAGCCAAAATTATCATTGTTTTCTAGCTCAGTAAGAGCTGTACCTATATTTTGATCAACATCTTCTTCCTCGCCTTCACTGTCAGTGCTTTCCCCCGGGGCATAATTTTTGTCCGCTTCTTCATCATCACTGATAAAATCGAAAGCATCAGAATCTTCGAGCGCTGCCCATATCTCATCATCGTTAAGCACTTCTAAAAAAATTTTAAAAAATCAAACACATAAGGCCTGACGCGCACAATTGATGCACTCATTAATATTTTTAAACTAAACCATATTTTTATTGAATTAAACGATTTCAACTGGATTGAATAATTAAATTTATAATTTTTTTAGTTAAATATATGCACTTCATTATTTGTAAATGATTAATACTTTTGTAATTAAACACACAACTTACTTCCACGGTTCATTTTGCTAAAACTGAAACTTGACTGAAGAATGTCGCAATAATTCAAGTAACGGTAAATCAAACAGAAGAGATATGTGAGAAGCAAATATAATAAACAAGCAGCACAATTGATGCATGTCAGTCTATTTCAAATTGGGCAAACAGAAGCAAAAATATTGAAACCGAAACCCACCCGCACAATCGATGCATCACGGTCTGAAAGGGATATAATGACTTTAGACTTAAATAAGTTAGGACTCTTATCCAATAAATGTTTGATTAATGATGCCTTTAGAAATACAACAACAAATTGGTTTGCTTGTTGTGATAAGTGCTGCCTTATGAACCACCCTGACTTACTAGCGAAAACCTACTAACCGCAAATTTTTTAACAAGGATGTCAGTAACATCGTTTAAAAGAAAAATTAAAAAAAATTTTAAATCATTACCCATATTCCATCCACATATTTCACACCCCTAATAAACAAATGATTTCCTCTTTCTTGCATTCACTTCTTCAATTCAATATTTAATTTTAAATATATTGTAAAACGACTTGAAAATAAGCGACAAAAAACATTTCTCACGAAAAGTAATATATTTAATCTATTTAAAAAAATTAAAGTTCGAATCGTCACTAAATTATTTTATATAAAAATATTTAAACATTTATTTAAAGCAGCCTACTGGCTGGAAGGTTAAGAAAAAAAAATTTATGTAAAAAGTTAATACAAATTTCATTAAAATTTTAGTTTAAAGTTGACTACATACCTATTTTATTTGGGAAATTGTGTGGTTATATAAACGAGCAAAGGGAAAAGGGACTCCAATTGTGTAATAATTTTAGCTACAAAATAGTTGCTATCACAAAAGAATTCAATATCAAATATTTGTATATTTGTGTGGCAGGCAATTTATCATTTTAAGCTAAAAACTATGCTCCAACATATTGCTTTATTGCTTTTATTTATTTCCTCTTGTGTGTGTGTGTATTTTGTTTTTTTTTCTTTTGTTTGTGTTCAGCTCAATTTAATTAATCCTTGCAACATACGTTTAAATCAATTAATAAAATTTATTGGATAAATGCTTGCGTAAATTTAACTGACAAAGATTTGTGTGATATTATTGTAAATATTTAATGTTAAATATTTTTGTTTCACTTTTGTTTTCTTTTAATTTTATTATGTTACTAATGGAGCCAGATGTGCATGAACGGTTTTAATAGCAGTAAAGAAGCCTTATGTGGACAACAGTATTTTTAAAATTTTGTTTTACCTTTTGGTAAAAATAAAACGTATCTGCACTTATGTACTTAACCTCTAAGCAATTATAGTTTAGCATCCACCTTAAATTTATAAAATCTTTTACAGAATTTTTTAAAACAACAACAACGTTATTTAATAACTTGTGTCCCATCATTATTTCTCAGCCCTGTATTGTAAAACTAATTCCCAAACTTATTTTTAAACACTAAAAATGCTACCAAACGAAAATTTTTTGTGTTAGAAACAGTTTTTGACAATTGCGAACATAAAAATTTCCAAATTTCTGTCTTGTGAATACTATAAGCTAGATTCATTGCTTTGTATATCTTTTTCTGTAACCGTAAGCTCTCTATTGTGAATCTTATTCTCTCAGCCTTTTCTATGTCCAGTTTTTTTTACATTGTCAATGTCACCTGAGTGACCTGTTTGTAGTATGTGTTGCACAAGTGACGTTGTTTCCCTATTCTTTGTTGTGTCTATTCTGTGTCCTCGCGTTTTCGTCTCTAAACCTTCCTTAGCTGCGCAAATAAAAAAGAGATCACAGTTTTCATTTGGTCCCCCATTGCATACAATTTCTTACACAACATTTTTTTTTCTTTTTTCGACAAATGTTTTTGTCCTATAGAAATTAGTTTTTTTTTATTGTTTTATTAGGTTTATCTGCAAAGAAAGCGATTGAAGATGTTGGTTTTTGTCAATAAGTTTGGGTACATATGGTTCAAAGAAAAACTTCATTTTTTCCTTTCCAGTAGATAAATTGGTGTCTTTTTGTCTATCTGCCTTATTTTTGTATTTACGTTATCAATAAGTGAAGCAATTTAGTTATTAAGAAAACTATTTTTGTAAAGCATTTTAAAAATGATTTGTGTATTTTTTTTTGTTAAAATTGTTGTTCACTTCTTGTTAATACTCGTCTGATAAAACTTTTTACTGTATTTATGATTCCTTTCTTAGGTTTAGTTGTATAAAAATTCATATTTCTGCCCAACCAAAGAAACATTTGGTATATCAATCAAACATAACTTTTTTATTGGCACTACGTATTAAAATGTCTAGGTATGGAGTTTTATTATTGGTTTCCATTTCCAAATTGAGTTTTGTTTAAGGATGTCAGTCATTTAAAGTGTACTTTACTATTGTCACATGTTTTGCGATACATTTAAAATTGATATTTTTTTGAATTTATTTGGCCAAAATGGTTTTCAATAAAACATTAAGTATAACGCCCGCTATTTTCGGAGAAAGAGGAATTCCCATAGGCCTGCGAAATGTCTGATTATATAGTCTGTCTTCATAGATAAATTTATTGTAATCGTTAAAGCAAAATTTTAATATTTGTAGAAACCTCAACCGAGGGATCCTGGCCAATTTTTCAATACTGCTCCATCGTATCAATATGATTTTACTAGTTACCGCATAAAGTAAAAAAAAGGATTAAGCTTATTTTTAGTAACTGGCTAAAAACAAAAAACTCGACTTCTTAATACGTTTAAGTGAACACGGCTATCTGTAATAAATTTTTGTTGAACTGTCATTAAAAAAAATTCCGAAACAGATAAACTGACATAAAAAAATTTTAAGTGATGTCTTAATTCTTCAAAGTCCTTTTATTGTTTTCCCTAAGCAAATGACCAAGTGAAACGCTCACTTTATGCCAAAAAAAAAAATTAAAATTTCGCCCAAAAGGTTATCTTTGTGATCACTAATGACATTTTCCATTAAAAAATTTTAACATAATATTTTAGCCCTTGATTGTCCTTTTAGAAGGGTATTTTTTTCCTAAAAAAGGAAATAAAGTGACCCACAATGGCAGAAGTTAAAGGGTTTTTGTTAAATGATCCAAATGAACAATATAACCCTGGACACAACAATGCCCTCAGATATTTTGTATATAACTACTCTCCCTTTCACAAAAATATTCAAACTTTGACCACCTATAAAAACTCCTCAGACAGAAGAAGAAAAGTTCTTAGTTTATTGAACAGTACAAAATTGGGTATAAAAGACTGATTTTCTAAATCGATTGATTTACTTTGAAATACTAAAGAAAACCACAACTAAGATTATAAAGATTTGCAAAAATGTGTTTTTGTTTATTTTATTAGTTGAACTATTTGTTTTAAGACAATTTTATTTTCTTTATCAGGCTCAAGTTCAATACTTTACTAAATTCTCATTTAAAATCTAAAAATTAATTAATTTTATTTGCAATCAAATGAGAATTTAGTAAAGTATTAAACTTGAGCCTGATAAAGTAGTAAAAACTAAAAATATAATTTTCTTCATTTGCAATTAAATAAGAATTCAGTAAAGTATTGAACTTGAGCCTGATAAAGAAAATAGGATTTGCAAAAATAATAAATATTTTCAAATTCCCATAAGAAGAGGTATATACAATATGTATATCTTTATGTGTGGAAGAAAAAAAGGACTTCTTTACTAACAAATTTAGAAAACCCTAAAAAATAAATCTCTGTCACTTTTTTTAATATCAAGTATGTCAACATATTTAATGAGTTTGTTGAACATTCTAACGCTGACTGCGTAGAACAACTTGTTGCATGAATTTAATTTTAAGTCTGTTTCATATAAAATGATTGATAGTGGTTGCTACCATATTTACCATAATTTTAATCCAAAATGCTTGAAAACCGCTCTTATATTACCCTCTGATATAATTATTATTTGATGCAGACATTTTTCAAGCCATTTAAAAAATTTAAAAAAGCTATTTTGGAATTTCAAACACTATCACTTATTAAGAACATCTTTAATTATTTTGTTTTTTAAAAGAATTTGAGATTTTCTTTTGGTGTAGGAGAAAAAATATTTAAGGCAAAAATTAAGGTTTACTTTTTAATTTGTGTTTTGCTTTAAAGAGAAAGTAATGGATAAAATGTGTTTAAAAAATAAAATGTAATAATAATTACGGTGCTCCACAAAATAAAACATGCCACGACCACAGTTGTATGTGTCTTATGATATCTGATATGAACATACATTCACATACATATGTATGCATATGGTTTGCTAAAATGCAAACCCACGTAACTAACAACAAATCTCAAAGCGATCTTTTAATATATTAAATTACATTTTGTTAAAATGCACATGACAATAAATTTTTTTCAATGTTACAAACAAAACTTTAAACAGAATGCTGGAAAAGAGAAACAATCTACAAGTACTGCCTTTGTAATTTAAAAAGTATTTTTTCTTCTTCTGTAAAATTTAAAACAATATGGTAACGTGGTCTTTCATTTCAGTTGATGATATACTACTTTGCATGTACATATATGTTATGAAAAAGTGTCATACGGTAATGTGACACATAAACAGCACAATGCTTAGTAATTTACTAAAATTTATTTTTAAAGCCAAAAAATATGACCCGAGTGACGGTTACATCTAGAAAAAAGCTATGATGTTGAAAAAAATTTAATGTAAGTTCTTGTTTAGCAATATGCAAAAATGTGTAAAGGAAATAGAAAATAACGGGGTATTGAATCTAGATTTTAAGTTTTGGATTTAAATTGCATTTGATTTTGAGTTAAATAGAAAATTTTTTTCTACTAACACTCCTCAAGTACCGAACAAAAAGTGCTAATGAAAAAACTGTACCGGTTCAAAAATTAATTTTACTCGGATATGGTCGGAAAATAACTTCTAAGAATTATTCTTTCGTTTATTCCCTTTAGCGTTGCAAAATATTTTTGCGTATAAAAATATAAAAGTGGTGCTTACTTTATCTCTAGAGTTTTTTTTAATTAAGCTTATTCTTAGCTTATAAGTTGTTTTCCTTAATTTTATTCTTAGAAGTTATTAAAGCACATTTCTTTCTTGCTTCTGGCAACATTGGTACTATTTTCTTGAATAAGGTAAACCAACGATGCGTATAATTAACATATGATAGATGCATATCAAGTATACGTAACTAGTTTTTTTATTAAATAAAATGTCTTCTACGTGAATTATTAAATATTTTTAGCTTAAAACATATTTCAATTTATTTTATTTGCTAATTTGATTTTATGTCATTTAAATATTTAACAATTTTTGAACATGCAATTTGTTATCTGGCAAATGTTATTAAGTTAATTTAAAAAAAAAATATTTTTAATAGTATTTTATTTAATATTTTTTAAAATATTTTGAGTTTATTTAAAGCTAAAATTTAAATAAAAGTATGAATTTATTAAGCTGTGCTTCTCCCTTAAGTTTTTACTTAAAACCAATTTACTTCATTACATAGCTTTCATTTCAATTTATTTTATTTTCCTTAAATGCTTAAGGCGTTGCTAAGATACATGAAAAACTAATTAAAACTCATCAACTTATAATCAGAAAAACAGAATGATTTAATGTTTGTTTTTGATTTTAAAATGACATTAATTTAAAAGAAAAAAAATTAAAGTTGTGATTTAATATGTAATAACATTAATGTTGAAATTTTAATAATTTTTATAAACTTAAGCAAAGTGCAGCCGTTTACGCACAATGTGATCATGTTAAGCTTTTTCAAAATAAAAAAAATAATTACGAAACAATTTATGTACATTTCGATCATTTTTCTTTTCTTTAAGACGTAAGTTCACAATTTTTTTATAAAAAAAAATCGATTTTCTCCAATTTGAGTCGCCTAATGTGTCATTGATCATATGCGACAGATGCCATGAAAAGAGAAAACAAAAACTGTGAGACTTTAATAGTCAATATTCCACACTATAAATGCTATATTAAAATAATTACGGTAAACATAAATAAATTATGATAACCTATAACTATAGAGATAATGACTTTGTAAGCGCCTGCTTACTAGCTGCACCAAGCCCATGGCAAACCTTCATAATTTTATGTCCTGACAAGACAAACTAATGCGTAGACAAACATCACAACCTGTATACAAAATACGATTGATAAATTATGTAACACAAGTGCCTAAGTCTACCTTCTCGTGGTATCAACCGGGAAACTCTCAGTTACTGAAAGGCTAACAGACATGGCTAATTTGAAAACAGTCTGTCTAGGGCTAAAAGTGGTTAAAGATTTACTGGTCTGGCTTGAGGCAGGCTGTCTTTGTTGTCGCTGTGTAATGTACATCGCCAATAAGCGGCACAGCAATACAAGGTTCTAAGGGTACCAATACCTTATCTGTGTTAAGAAGAAATTGATAGGAATTATACGGAAGTAGATTTCAGAGGCTGACCAGAGTCCTATCTGGTACCAAGGGAATCAGTTGGGCCCCATGTGCTTACCAGTGCGTGGATTGATTAATGGTGAGGTCCCCTTCGGGAGTTCACGTGGTGGCTGTGGTATTCCCAAGTGGGGCAACTGAAATTGAAAGTTGATATGCTGGGGTCCATCCTGTACGGGCCCCAGAGTGATCGCGTACGCGGTCTTTAATGAACTTAAGGCTCTCTAGTTTTGGTGAGTCTACCCAGGAATATGAGCAACTGTTGAAGTAGGCTTATAGCTGAAAAGGTGTAAGTGTGCTCGGAAGTAGGTGAATAGGGAAACTGGCTACGGCTGGGGACACTAGGATCTAAAATAAGATCCCGTCAAAGTAGTAGCAAATAATGAAAAGGCCGGCATTGACATGTTGAACCATGTGCGTGACTCGGTCCTGACTGGCGGTGATAAGATTATTAAGGGTTAATGAAAAAGGAGAAATTAATTTGTCTAAATGAAAAGAGATCCTTCAAACAGAGCTGAGGGTCGCATTCGTTGGGTGTGACATGATAGACATAATCTTTCTCGCTTAAGGTTGGGTGCTGTTTCACAAGCGTGTGGAGAGGTGTCTTGTCGGCGCGGATCTGTTTTGACTATGAAGAAGCGGGATCAAAACTAGACACGCAATTCGGGTTTAGATAGCCCAAATCGTCACCAAGGGGTCTTTAATGGCTACACAAAGTCATGCCAGAGAATTGGTACCTAGGTGACAGGGTGAGCCATCCTGGGGGCACTGGTGAACGCTTTGTTTCCACCAAACGTTGAGAGCACCGTGAATTATTGCCCGCACGGCAGGTGTCCCGTAAAACCCTTAACAACTGTATACAAAATAACGGGTGTAAAAACAGCTTTTAATTTTACCAACATCATCTGTGTAAACATGTTGTCTTAAACACGGAGAGAGTTTCAAAATATTTTGATCCTACAAATACTAAATATTTTGTATTGCCATGTAGAGCCAGTTTTATTTGTTTCTGATTAAAACTTTAAAGTGGGAAGGGCTTTATAGTTTATTTAGCTCTTATATGCCTCCCATACAAAAATTCGTTAAAAAATATGTGTGAAGATTGTAAAAGAATTTAAACCTTAAAAGTTCCTTGTGAATAACAATTTACATATTTACAGTTATATACTCCTAACCCGATTGTTAGGATATTAACAAACTTATTCCCGATAGATTATTTAAGCCACAGTAGAATTGGCAGCATAAAGTTTATTATTTATCAATTTTCAACATGTATTGTTTTTAATGCAACTCCTTTGCAACAAAATTTAAATTTTTAAGGTTTATACTTTCTTTCATTCTTTCATTTTTGTATTCTCTTAGCTTCATTTTCAAGATGTATTAATATACTCCTATGTAGGTAGGTGTGTATGTATGACTTTGAAACAGATGTGTTGAGGAGGTAACTACACATGTTTAGTTATTTAAAATTGTATACAATCAAGAATGCACACACATGTACACTCAACCAATTACTGGAGCACACATGGGAATGTTTAAAGACGCGTGTACATACTTGTTTACGTCAGTACTATTTACATGTACAAGTATTTATTTTATTTATTCTCGTACATGTTTATCAGCTCATGTTTAAGTGAAAAGTGGATACATATGTCTTATCAACTTAAAATGTAAGTGAAGAAGTGTGTGTGTGTCTGCGTAAACTAAATAGTTTTTATACATGCTTTTCATTTAAAATAAGAAATGAGTAAAAAATTTAATATTTTTTTAGACAACGAGTATGAAAAATTTATGATAATTTGTTATATGTTAAATTTGACAAAATGATGCGTTAGTTGATTGTTAGTCGTATTTAGTTTAATGAATTGCTTAAAACTACGGCAGCAGATTTGTTTTTTTTTATTTTTGCTTTTTCTTCTCCGTGAAGTAAATTATTTGCCAGTATATAATTTAATTTTTATAAATAGAATTTTAAAAGAAATTTGAAAATATTTTAATACAAATTAATATTAAAGAACAATTGTTTTTAATTTAAAAAATATTTTACATAGTTAATGAATATTTAAAAATTATTGAAAATAGTTTATGTATCTGCGAGTTATTATGATCGATTTAGTACATTTCCTTTGGTCTTGACTTATTAAGTTTTGAACATTTTTCCTTAAGTAAAATATAAAAGTTAAATTTTAGTCTTAAAAAAGTAATAAAAATAATACTCATATCGATTTTTATTAAAAAGTCCGAAGACATGAAAAGAATCTTTAAAGTAAAAAATATTTACCTTTTAAAACAAAATCTTGTGTCTTACATCTGTGCGTCAATTTTTTTTGGGCATCCCTTTTACAAAACATTTCATTATACAAATCAAAGCTCTTACAATTTTTCCTTAAACTTTCTTATATTAAATATTTGTTTTACTTTTAAGCAACTTATAAACATTTTACATAAATGTTTAAATTTTTTTTTTTTTTTTGCTGTTATTGTTTTACTCCCATTTCTCTAAACCATCAATAACAATCAAATCTGTCTTCCTTATGCATATTGTTTTTACCACATATTACCCAAAGAATAAGTACAAAACTTATTTATCGGTTAAACAGCAAAGAATTGGAAGTCGGAAATGATTTATTATTGTTATTTCGACTGAGGAATTTCACTAACAAACGTCTTAAATGTCTTAAGGTTTTGTGGAATTTATTTGTTTGCGGAGTTTATTTATTAATTTTTTAAACAATTCGTAAGCAATTTTTAAAAGATATAAAGTAATTTAAAATTAATTAAAATAAAACCTTAAAAAAATTTTTTTTAAGATTATTTGTAAATTTTCCAAATTTCTTTTTCATTAAGCAAAAAATTTTCTATAATGATTTTGCTAAAAACTGCAGATAGAAATTATCTTCTTTTGTAAGTATTCAAATATATTTTTTTGTATATTTTTTTTATTTTATTTTTTTACCACAGCACAAATTTTTGTTATTAGAGAATATTTATAATTGTTCATTCTTCAGAAGAGGTCAGGTAGTCAAACATGAATTGCCTAGGTTTAAGCAAACTTTTTTTTATTTATATTTCAAGTACAATGTTAATCAATAATTATTTAGGTCTCAGCACCCTATAGCCATTACTGAGACGAGCTAGCAAATTCATTTAATGTAAATATTACAATTTGTTTTTTATTTCAATTAAGTTTATTAAAAAAAATAATAAGAAGAAAAGAAGTAAGACATGAAGAATTTATTTACAATAGAATCGTTTCAATTCTTTAACTTAGGTAGTCTTTGAAATTTGATTTAAAACGGAAATTCTATTAACGGTTTTTAGGCTAACAAGAGATTTGTTGTATTCAAAAATACCCATGTATTTAATCCGCTGCTTTGTAGTTTCCAATCTGCAATCTGAAAATAAAACTAATTCGAAAAAGGAAATTTTAATATTTAAAAAAAAACTTTCACAATTAAAAAAAATGTGTTTATTTAGAGTAAAAGATATAGCAAACGCTATTACCTTGATGCCATTGGGAGATAGTTACCGAACGCTAGAGGGTCACCCTAGCATTTTCCAATGCAGTCAAATCTTATTGTCTGGCATTTACAAGGAAATAAATTTAGAAATGGTTTTAACTATAAAAATTATTTATTTAACTAAATCAGTTGCCCAAATTTTAAAACCTAAGAAAGAGTGATTTTTTCCTTAGTTTTACACTGTTGAGATTTCTATTTCTAAAATAGTGCTTGAAGAAATTAACAAGTTAAAAAATCATTTTTTTGTTTCCCGAAAAGTTTTTAAAAAGCGATAGTATGAAATTTAGAGTTGTTTGTTTTTATCTAAGTTTCTTTGTTCAAGCCTAGAAGCTAAAAGTTCTTTTAAAGTTTTAAATCCCGGATGATTGAGAAATTGGTTGAGAAATTATGGCACTTTCAGGTCACACTTTCAGTCGTAACAGTTTTAAGTTTAAAATCAATTGGATTCTCCTGCAAAGCACCTGCTTGAGGTACGTGTAAAAAATATTTCTATTTGCTCCAATTTTTGATAAATGCAAGTAATGTTCTGTAAATAATAAGTTATTTAGTTAAAAGAAATATTTATTTTATTTATTCATGCATAGAGCGGATGAAACGCTCCCATAAGTGTTAAGCAAGAATTGATTTCTTTATTGACGATTTTCGATTTTTATACATAATTATTGCTTACTTAGCTATTTTGGTTACAATGGAATGTGTAGCATGGTTTTGGTGGATTTTAATTAATGTTGAAATACTAATCAGTCCAGTACTCAAAGTATTGCCTGTATGATTATGTTAACAGTGGAACCGCTAGCATAACAACTGCACTTAACTAATGTAGAAGACATCAGTTCTTTGTTTCATGTATTGAGTACTGACTGTTTTATTGCTGTGTGTAATATGATATTATATTTTGTTGAACGCAGCAAAATATTCATTTGAGTGTTTATTTGTTATGGCGCGTGTTATATGCGTACGCTATGATATGCACCGTGACATGTACACACTACAGTTCACCAAAGAAAACTACCTGTCGTGGTGGTGGCTAAAGAGTTGAGTCTAGATCACAGGGATTTCACATAAGTTTTGTTATTTGGCCATCTGCATATCTTCTGAAAAATCAAAATTTTATTTTTGCTTTCCAGTAGGTAATAAAAGGTTTTTGTAAGCCATAATCCCGAATGCGGTCACATTTAAACGGTATTCTTAAAACACATACTTTCCGCAAATTAAACCTTCTTAAAGATATTTTATCGCATTTTATAAAAAAAAATAATTCTTTTTTTATTTATTAGCAAATCATCACAATAATATGGTGACTGTTTCGTTAAAAAAAACTGGGGTTTTATTGTAAGTACGCGATGTCATGGAAAAATATAAGATGAAAATTCTTAAGGATTGTGTAAATTCTTCTAACTTGTAATTCGGAGGAAATAAGTGGTTTTGACAAAAGCTGCGAAGATATACCAGAGACATAGTTAAATATACAAAAAAATTTAATATAAGTCTACAAAAAAATATTTCCTTCACACCATTCATATTCTCTGCCGTTTGACTGTTTAAAACATCCTTACCTTTTGTAGCTTAATACGTGTTTATTTAAGATAAATATTTTTAAAAAATATTAAAAGACTTATTTGTAAATCCTTGTCGTTTTGGCATTTTGACTCTTATAAAATAAGAAAAAGAGAAGGTAAACAATAATATCAATCAATAACACTACCATGACAATAAACAATTGCTGCATGAATGAATAAATTAATTCTTTAGATGCTCTTGTGTATTTCAATGTGTATCTCAATAAACCTACACAGACATTTGGATACACGTGCACCTACGCACTTATACAAACAAAAGCACTAAAATAGTAAAAAAATGGCCAGAAAAATAATATCAACAATAGAATGAAGTTGATATTGAATATAGTGGCAAACAATGTTTTAGGCATTTAAAATGATATTTTTATTTTGTTTACTTAAAGAATTACCAAAAATATTGATGCCTAAATTTATTTTAAAGGTAGACTTTTTGTTGGTTTTTTTATTTTATTTTATTGTTTTGTTAAAAGTCTAAAACCTTTGTTTACAAAGAAAAGCCTTTTTTGATAAACTAAAATATAATAAAACAAATTTCATTTTGGAGAAGGTGTAGGCGGGTTTTAGTTACATACCTACAACCCTAAAAATTAAATGCGAAATTTTACAATTAAAATATTTGTAAAAAATTTTATTCCCTTAATTGATAATCTAAAAGAAAAATATTAAAAAAAAAATAAATTTTTTTAAGAAAAAATTTTAAAAATCTGATTAGAAGCTTACAAATATTTTATGGAATCAGATCTATAAAAAACTTATAAACCTTCTAAAAAAGTTTTAAATCTTATTAAGCTTATTGATGGATTAATATCAAGGGGGCTTAGCTGGTTTTACATGTTACTTAGCAGGAAAATAATTAATCTCTTCACAAAATTTTAATAAAAATGGGCTACCATTGTGCTTTAAAAAGTCTTAGGTAAAAATATTTAAAACACTAATGTATGCACATAAAGTTACGACATTCTCACCCATTGGCACACCTGTAGATAAAATTTTCTGATATATTGAATATTTTTATTTTTTATATTTTATAAATTGCTCTTAAAATTTAACTTAGTATTTTTGCCTCTTTTCTGTTTTTGGCAACGCTTGAGTAACAAACGATGCGTATGAGTAATATAAGATAAATTGCACATAAATTATACGTACTTATGTTTTTGTTTACATTAAAAATCTGCTTAAACAAAATTCACATTGATTTACATCCTGCAGGTAATTTAAAATGAAATAAGCCATAATGTCTTAGTTAAAAATGCTATTTACGCCTTATTATAAAGCAGTTGATTGCGGTAAAAACAAAAAACATTTATATATTCAAAAAGCAGTTTTTTTATATTTAATTAATCACAACCTTGGAAATTTTATACAGTTTTTACGTTCAATGCACCTCAGATGCATTCATATATAAAATAATCTTTTAGGTATTAATATATCGCAGCAATGCATTTTTTGAATTTATTTAAATGTATCAAATTAAAATATATCTGACAAACGTAATTCCGCTAGATCTTCAATAAGACATTTCTTGGGAGTAATTGAAAAATATGCACTTTTGTTGTCAACCTAGAGAGACGTATATATCTATTTACGCTCAGGCTTATAAAGCAATAACAAAAACTTATAACCATTGTAAATCATTTTATAAGTATATCAGTCGTTTGGGGGCTCCGGTAGATCAGTGGTCTAGTAGTCTACCAGTCTAGGTGTTGTAGGTTCGATTTCCACCAGAGACCCTGGTAAGTCTGCTTCATTTTCTGTTCTTTCTTTCTTATCCTTCTCTTAATTTCTTCTTTCCTTCTATTTCAACCTATTCTATTTGCCTCTCCAGGTAAGACAAAGGGACCGAATTAAGCGGACCCAAGTGAGCTTTGTCCTTTCCTTCAACGGCTACCTGTTTTACCTAAGCTAACCTATATCAGTCGTTTTGTTGACCATATAAATATAATAGATATATTGAAATCAAAAGAAAAATAAAGTAACATTAAATTCATGCATCATGTATCAAACAGACAGACAGAAGAAATTGAAAAGTAATTTAAATAAATTGTTTGATTTAATTACAATGAACATAAAACTTTTAAACTTTTGTTATGCTCATATGAAGAAAAAATTTAAAATATAGGCATCGTCATCCTACTTAAAATAATACGAAAAACTTTATTGCAAAAACTTCAGTTTTACGTAAAATATGAAAGCCTTTCAATACCGATCTGATAGGTGGTTAAAGCGCTACATAAATCAGATAACGTTAGTATAAGAAGAAAAATCGCAGAAAAAAATTGGTTTCTTTGGTTTAAAATGGAAAAACTTCATGCTGATTTACCACGTTACAAAGATCATAGGGTTAAATTGCTGATACTTAAGTCCAACTAACTAACATCCGATCAAAGTCAAAATTGTTTTTGCTTTTGAAAATGTACTATACTTGGCTAGAATTGGTAAAAAATAGCTTTTTCAATAAAAGTTATAATAGAGTGAAAAGTAAAAAAAAACATTTCTTCATCTACAAAATAACAATATTTAGCAGCAATTGAAATTGAGCCAAAAGTAAAAATACTAGGTTTGTCCAAAAATTAAAACCTTCCCCAGTTATTGGTAATTTGTAATTAAAATACACCTGTTCTAGCTGTTTTACATATTTTTGTTTTATACTTATGTGTTCATATATTTTGCAATTTAGCTTAAGTGGGTATTAATTATGGTAGTAGATTTTGTTTATGTTTGTAAAATATTTGTTTATAAAAATATTTTTGATCGCAAAATAGCACCAATTTCCTCACATATTGCAAATTATACATGTATAAACACAAGAAGCCAAACTGTTTTGTTGACGAATATTTAATCACACAAACACAGCTGGAAAATTATAAGACAACATTTAAAAGTCAGCAGGAGTTTTTTTGTCTGCATTTAATCACAATAAAATTGTGAATTGACAGCTATATTAAACATTTAATAAGTATTTAAATAAACAAATAAATATATTCAGTTATAAATATTAAAAAACAAACACTAACCTATATCGCTGAGTTAACATGCAAAGCCTCTTATTTCACTCATTTCAGAAATTGAGATTTTAAAGCAGTTGTATACAGTAAGGAAAAATTAATTTATTACAAAGAGAAAAAATACAACTATATTAATGAGGTTTTGTCATTATTTTATGGCAATAAGCAAAACAAAAAGTATTAAAAATTGTTTAATTTTCTTTAAGAACATATCAATTAAGATAAGTATAAGTAATGGCTATAAATCACTCAAGGCATACTTAAAAGGTCTGGATATGATTCCTTAACTTTATCAATTAAGGTAAAAAACCCAAATAAGTATTAGACTTACAGGACAAGTTTTTTTGTGAAATTACTTTTATAAAATTTTAATTTTCTAGACAAGTGGTGTAGGATCTTCTGCACCCTTTTCTTCTCAAGACATAATTTCATGGAAGTACTTTCCTGAACAATTTTATCGAATTGGTCTAGTAGAAATTAGCTCATCGTGACTTTTAAGCCCAAAAAATGCTTTTTATGTGTCTACATATTTCAGTAATTCAGTTTTGAAGTTTGACAACTGTTACATAGAAACTTAAAACTCATTGTCTAAAGTGCATAAAAGCAGCAATAACAAATGCGATAACAATAAACTAAGATGAAAGGAAAAAGATAAATAACTTTGTGAAAAGCAACAAAAATTTTATTTATTTTTTTTTTGAGAGTGGATTGCATGAGTCAGAAAGAATTATTATTTTTGGTTCCTGTATAAAATGC
Source organism: Melanophora roralis (assembly GCA_963583895.1). Classification (NCBI taxonomy): domain Eukaryota; kingdom Metazoa; phylum Arthropoda; class Insecta; order Diptera; family Rhinophoridae; genus Melanophora; species Melanophora roralis. The sequence goes on along the minus strand of OY757187.1, from coordinate 116,291,180 downwards.
AATCAAACATATGAACATCTTGACAAGCCCAAAATTTGTTTCAAAAAGAATATGACGTTGGCAGTATAACTATAAGAAATCTCCTCAGGTTCTCTTGGGGGGAGAAAATGTGCTCATATTCATGTTATAATACAATCTATTAATTTGACGGCATAAGTTTCACTTGACTGTTTCTAATATCAAAATTCATATATAAGAAATGTAAATAAGTAAGCCACCCTTAAAATTTTACAAACTTTAGAATAAATTTTGTTTTCAATATCCAAAATGGCTTTTAATAGCAGGCATGGCTGAGCAAACAGTTTCTTCGACAACGATGATTTATCACGAACAAAACATCGACATGAGCGTTTAAGACGAGACAAAATTATGGGCGAATCAAATATTGTATAACGACAGATCAAATGGATGGTTCCCCAAGATTCCCAATTATAAAATAAACTAAATCCAAAATTATAAATACGCATCCTTAAAGATGTTTTACTGAATTCAATTCTAAGGACAAGAATTCTCAAAATGTTTCAAATAAGAAGTTTTCTTGTTGCCAGATTTATTGTTTTTTCCTTTATTGTAAAAAAGAAAAAAGCTGACTTTTCAAAAATAAAAAAGTGATGAAAATGACATTAATTGATGTGCATTCCATCTTTTTTTTTCTGCGTTTTTTTGCATTTTTTCCTTAATAAACAGTATATGCATTAAGACAGGCTGAGTTAAACCTTTTAATCTGTGCCTTTTAAAGTAGCAATATTTTATTTTAGAAACCAAAATGGCACTTGCCCAAAGAATAGAAATTTTTTAGGTCTTTAATTTTTTATAGACTTTTTCATGCAGAGATGTTTTTTGAAAGTCTTCTTGCGGTTCAATTTCTGGATGGTTTTTGTTCTGTTTCGATAACATTGTTTTTGTGTTTCTTTTGTTTTGGTTACTATATATTTAAGGACTCAGAAAATAACTAGAGCCTGAACCCAGTTCTGGCACTGGGAATGCCAGCGCACTTTTAAGCCAAGTTCTAGCAGAACCTCGTTAGCGTTAGCAGGGGCCACCAAGTCTGTTATGGACCATGGGTGAAGTTGTCATTTGAAAAATATTAACTATGTGTATAATTATATGAGCTTTTCGAATTCTTTTACATTTCCATTATACTTTCGCTTATTGATATATAATAACATATATCGGTATTACATCTAAAACCACCTATAGCGCATTCGTCTTGAGAATCAACCTAATAAATGGTTTCTCAATTATCACGAGTCAAGCGCTTTCACAATGCAGCATCAACTATTTTTTTACAAGCGGATGCTTGCATTATTGTAGAAGACTTTTAATAATTAATTCTGGTTAAATAAAAAAACAATTAAAAAGAACCACATATATTTGCGATATTTTCGCTTAAGCGATTTTATTTGAAAAAGCACCAAAATTTTTTCATATAACGTCAAACAAAGTCTCACTTATATACTTTCTAATTTTTTTTTATTTTTTTGGAAATTATTTACATAAAAAATATTTAAAAATATGAAATAAGCAACGAAAAAATATTAATTATTTTTGAAATCTCAAAGAAAAAACAGGAAGAAGAAAACATTGCCGAGTCAAGTAATGTATACAATCCTGATGGTATTAAACCAATTTTTTGGACACCAAGTGCTTTTTACGTTTTTGGTTTAAAATTTTTTTTATAAAAAAAAAATAATTATTTTCTTGATCAGAAAACAAATTTTTAACTATTTTTTTATTAATTTTTTTTTCTGAAAATAAACATTAAAAAAATTTTATAGCCTAAAAATTGCTGTACTTTTGAAAAATCTGATTATATTAAAAAGTTTTGTTTTCAAAAATACAATTTAATCAAAACAAATTTCATAGTATTTTGCTATACACATTTCCAAAAAATTAAGTCACAAACAATGGAATTTTGACTTTATAACTTTTTATTAAATATTTTTTATGACTTTTTTCTTTGTCAGACATAATAAAAAGAGATTATAAAACAAAACGAAAGTAATTTTTTTTTTCTTCCTATAAAAAATCATCACTTTTGCATAACAAACAAAGCTGCAGCTGCATTATTAAAATCCTGTTGATAAAAGAGTAATAAAAAGATGTTATTGAACTTTGTATTTATGTAAGTTTGCCAGAAAGTAAAAAATAAGATGCGTCTACATGAATATATTTAGCAGACATGCAGTTTCATTTAATTTTTTATGACAAAAAAACTTAGTCTGCGATTATCTCTTAGTTTATGGTTATTAAAGGAAAACTAATAACTTTTTTTTGTTAAACTTGTTTTTATTTTTATTTTTTAAAACAGTTTTGTACATACAAATAATATTTTTTATATCGAAGATAGTATTAACTGGGAACTTATCTGGACTTTCTTTAAACCAACCTCACGTAGTGGAAATGCACTAAAATTATTTAAAATTTAAAGCTCTTAAGTTTTTAAAATTACAAATCAACATTAATATTCTTTTTAACACTTCTGATTACCTGATTGAAATTCTTGAAGGCAAAATAATTCCATTTCACATAAATAAAGGTATATATCCTTCAAGTAAAAATACTTTCAGTTGTAATTAAATCTTAACCTCTTTTAACAACTTAAAATTCAAACTCATATAACCAATAGATTATTAAATTTCAAACCTGTTAACATTTTTTAAATACAATCAACAAGGAAAAGAATAGAACTTCAAAAACATTTGCAATTAGTCTTTATCTCACAGAAACTGCAAAAATTTGTTCAGTCTATCATGTGAATTTGTTTGTGAATATGGCATATTAGAAAGTATATTGTTTTCTTTTTTAGAATCCTATAGAGACTAAAATCCTTTTTCTGTTACTTTCTTCATTGCCGTTTGGCCAGAGGGTTAAAGCGAAAATGGACCTTTTGTGTCATGTTTAATCAAGCCCTACTCATATTGAAAGAAGAAAAGAAAACAAAAAATTTATTTAAAAAAAGTCTATAATTTTCAAATTTCTTTGTTGTCCTGAAAAAAATTTGCAATGACGAATCTTTTTTAACTGTTAAGTATAACAATGAAGGCCAAATATTGACTGTATTGAAGATTACATAAAAAATGTTGCGTAAAAAGTCATAGAGTATTATTAGGGATTACAAAATGACATATTTGCTTAAAAGTGAGAAAAACATATTTGACTGATTTAAACAAGCTCTTTTCAAACAGATGTCTTTTGTATATTTTTATTAAAGCCCTTAGTAATACTGTTCAAGTTATATAAAAACAAGCAAACATACATTCTTAAAACAGCATGAAAGATTTTTATAAGATGTTTTCTATTACATCGTTACGTATGATTAATATTAATTTTAAATGACTTTTATTACAAAATCACTGCGTCTTGTACATCCCTTGAAGTTATTTAAAAAGATATAAATGACAACAGACACAATCATTAAAGAATTTAAAATAACTTAAGGAAGCTTATATAAATGAAATGTAACATTCATATTCATTTGTCTTAAAATTTTTAAAATTAGAAAAACCATTTAAATGTAAATACTTTCCTTTTTTTTAAACCATTTTTACGAACTTTTAAGTAAAGAGCAATTTTTTCAAAAAAGACGTTTATAATTAAATAAATTTTTTTTGTTAAGCAAAAAGTACCTTTAGCAGTGTTTATTTATTATCTATAACTAGGGCCTTATATGAGATGGGAGTTTACAGTTATCTGATAATAAGATCCATGAAGTAGCAAACATGTTAGATGACTCTGCAAAATTATTTCTATAGTACTGCGAAACATGGCTTTCAATATACTCTTCAGGGTAATGGAATCAATTTGAACTTAAGGGGTGACGTCTGGTGTTCACCTTAATAACTTCGGTGGGATTGGACTAACGCTAAAAAAATCTGTTTTGGGGAAAGTTTATCCCTTAAAACATTTAAGATAGGGTAAATACCATTCCAGTACTGGCAGTGGCTTTTTCTTTTTTATATATCGTATTAAACACTTTGGGGATGACTAAGCGGTACATTGCATTTGTAAAATAGGTTGTGAGAATGAAAATAAAACAGATATGATTTCTTAATATTTGTTTTAAATTTTTTGGTTAATTAAAAGTGACAACAAAGATATCTCTATGAAGTTTATTCCATACATGAACTACTAAGTTAAAAAAGGAACTTTCCCGGGAAGAGAATTGATCCTTTAAGAAGATTCGTATCATTTACTTATTTCGTAATTTAAGAAATGCGTTTCTTGGCTTCCTCAAAGAACATATCGAGCCTTTGGTGCAATACCGTAGTAATTCAAAAAATCGTGAACTGAGAAAAATGCATTTGAAGTTTTGAACCATCTTTTTGATAGTATTTTCGTTTACTAAAGTTATTTTTTTACAAGTTTTTAAATAAAAAGGAATGTTTTTGAATAAAAAATGGCCAAAAATTTTTAAAAATATGAAATATTTATTTATATTTAAGTACTTTGTATCAACCTATCAATGATGTATCGTTATTGTCACAAAACCTATGACAAACTTAAAAATTAATTCGAAATATATCGTTATAGCAAATAAACTTTTAACTATTTTTTTTCTAACAAAGTTGTAATATGAAATAATACGAACAAATAAAAAAGAAATCAATTTATGCAGTTGTGTTTCTGTGCCTAAAACGTAGCAAAAAATAATATTGCTTTATACTTTTTTCGTAAATTGCTTTCTGTTAGTAAATTTTTTGTCATAAAGGAAATATTTCATTATTGCAAATAAATATTGTTGGAAATACCTAGATGCAATAAAGACATTTTTAGCTGTAGAATCTGAACAGTTAGAGGTGGAATCATAATCTTTTTTTCTTTAGATAGATATTTCCCCAAAGATAATTTCTGCATACCCAGCTCAAAAAATTCAAATTTTGAGTTACTACGGTATTGCACCAAAGGCTCGATATCAGCAATGTAACAACTGCACAGTAAAACACATTATCATTTATCCTATGCTGGGCAAATCGATGCCGCCAGATATCTATATGTTACCAATGTGTACTTTAGGCTATTGCTGTATGCGGTTCTCATATTTTTGTTAAATACCTGTGTTAGCCTTATAGCCTCACTTGGTGAAGCTTTTTTATGTCTCTTGATTTTTTTTACTGACTGTATTAAAACGTCATCTTATGTTAAGAAGAAAATCTGAAACAACTATGTTGGGGTGTGGGCGGCCAGAAATATTTTGTCCAAATTTAATAATTAAATAAAATATACACGGGGTTTTAAAATGCGTTTAAATTCTGTTTATTTGCTTTGGTAAAAACCAACCTTTTTGCGCAACGTGAGAACTTACACTAAATTACTTGTTACAAGGTTTTCTCTGTAAAGGTTTAGTTTAAAGTTCTAAAAACAAAAGAGTTCATTATGTACACTTCAGGTGATTTAAGAGCGGGCAATACTTAGTAATAAACAATTATTTCATACTTAAACATCCCGGCCCCCTTGCTAGCGTGCAATTTTCGAAAGCCAGAGACTTTAAAGCTTAGAATAACTTAAGGTAACGTAAGTATAATATCAAAAATTCATAGATATGTACATAGCTATAGGTACATGTATACAGGTATAAAGTAAAGGTTATATCTAAATATGCATGAGATTGTATAATAAGTTCAATAATAATATGGAGAAATGTGTATTAACAATTCAATATATATAAAAATGATTATTAAAAAAAACCTTAAGTGCGATGTTGATATGGAACATTACACTCCGAATTTGCCAATAATAGTCCAGCCAAGAATGGTGTCCTGGGCCATTGGAGACCCAACTGATTCAGCTTGAATGCCAGGTTTGATGAGTCGTGGGTAGATGTCCGCGCCAAGTATGATGTTGATATCAGCATTCGTATAGAAATGGGGGTCTGCTAGGCGTAGATTGGTATATAATGCTGCTACCCTCTCGTCCAGTTGATCCTTCGGTTGTTTTTGTGGTAAGTCACTGACCACCTTTGCCTTTATTTTGAAAATAGGACCATCATCAAAACGAGGACGTATTTTAATAACACACCAACGGTCAGGGCCAATAGTTTCTTCAGGCAGCGTATAACGTTTTACCAAAAAGTCTGCAACGGTACAAAACTCTGCACATGGGTTAAGTAAACCTCGGACGTTACCCCAATCATCACCGAAGTGAATTTTGATCACAATAGTTGGGAGCAACGTTACCGCTCGTACGCTGGAGTATACATGACTGGAAGCGCACAGGGTTTTGTTTTGTTTGGGAGCGCGGAGCCTCATATGTCGATGAAGCAGAGTGTGGTGTTTGCTTCCGCATTGATGGCACCGCTCGGTGTTTCGACAACGGTTGCCTAGATGCGAATGGGCGAGGCAGTTCTCACAATACCGGTATTTTTTAACCGTCTTCAGCTTCTCCGACACGTTCATCCGTTTAAACTTAAGGCATTTTCTGAGTGGATGGTCTTTGTGGCATAGACGGCAGTCATGGTTAGAAGAACTGTGACGTTGGTATTTGGGCTGGTGTTTTTGGTTTAATGGCGAGACACTTCTGCGTACTGGACGTGGCATGATTGAGCTATAAATAAATGGGAAAATAAAAATATTATTGGTGTTCAGGGTTTGGTAGTAAGACTAATTTCACGATAGGCCTAGTAACGATGCCATTGGCAGTTCGTATTTCGGCGACTCGAACCCGGTTATCGCTACCGCGTATAACATTTTCAATACGACCCAATCGCCATTGATTAGGGGGCAAGTTATCTTTTCGTACAACAACAAGATCGCCGATAGCGTAATCGCGCTGGGGATATTTCCACTTAAACCGTTTGTGGAGCTCTTTCAGGTATTCTTCTTTCCACCTTTGAGCAAAGTGATGGTGAAGAATTTTGAGTTTTTGCCAACGGTTTACATATGATAATGAATGATCCGCTAAATTCGGTTCCGGGGGTGATAATAAGGCATTTCCAATAAGAAAATGACCGGGGGTAAGAGCACCGAGGTCGGTGGGGTTGTCGCTGTTCGGGCTGAGTGGTCTAGAGTTAAGACACGCTTCGATCCGCGCAAGCATTGTAGAAAACTCCTCAAAGGTAAAACTCTGACTATGAGAAATCCTTTTCAGATGCATCTTAAAACTTTTTACTCCTGCTTCCCAGAGGCCTCCCATATGCGGCGCCCCAGGTGGGATAAAATGCCAATCCAATATGACAAAACTATTTTCAGCAAGTAATTTTCGTCTTAACGATGCTAGGAAGTTTGACTTTTCAGTGTCCAATATGTGAGAGGCGCCTACAAATGCCGTTCCATTATCAGAGTATATAGCGCTTGGGGAGCCACGTCTTGAAAAGAATCGCGCAAAGGCCGCTAAAAATGCCTGAGACGATATTTCACTCGTAGCCTCGAGGTGAATGGCCTTTGTGGAAAAGCAGACAAATACTAGAACGTAACCCTTTGTTACCTTACAGCCTCGCCCCGCGTATGTTTTGATGTCGAAAGGTCCAGCAAAATCGACACCAGTATTGGTGAATGGGCGGGTGAGAACGGTTCTTTCAGGGGGTAAAGCAGCCATGAGTTGCTGGCTTTTTTGACGTTTCTGAATGACGCATGCTCGGCACTGTGATAAGATTGTTTTGATCAAATTCTTAAGGCGGGGAACGTAGAAGTACATCCGCATTAATCTATACATTAAAGCATTTTGGCCATGAATTGAGTAATGGTGAAGATATGTTAAAATCAAATTAGTGAAACGGGCATGATAGGGTAATAAAATGGGAAATCGTTCATCGTAATTTAGCGTGGGAGAATTAGTCAAGCGACCGTTGACTCTTATAACCCCATTTGAATCCAAGAAGGGGTTAAAAACTAAGAGGTTACTTTTCTTTGGTATCTGTAGGCCCTGAGATAATGAGTCGTATTCGTTTCTAAAGTATAACTTTTGACAGGCAATGATCATACGGGTCTTGGCATGGTCGAGCTCATCACGTGTAAGCTCATTGCTTGCGTTTAGTTTGTGGCGTAGTCGTCTGTTGCATTTGTAGTAGAATCGAAACATGTGGCAGATAATACGCATTGCCCTTGGGAAACTGGAAATGGTTTTAAGTATGTCAGTATTTTCAATCTGAGCCAGAAACGTGTGAACTGGTTTTGCCTCTTCTTCGGTAGAAAAATTGGCTACCTTGCCTTTCGGCCATTCGCTATGAGGGAGAGTTAACCAGTTTGGGCCATGCCACCATAGATCGTTCGAGACTAGCTGGGATATAGTAGTTCCACGGGATGCCAGGTCGGCGGGATTGCTTTTCGAATCGACATGAAACCAAGAATCATTCCCCACTTTTTCGATGATTGAGGACACTCTGTTTTCAACAAACGTTTTCCACCTATTAGGAGCCTTTTGAAGCCACGCTAAAACGATAGTAGAATCTGTCCACATAAGTTGTTTGTAGTTTCTTAAATTGAGTTGGGACTGGATGCTCTCTATCATGGTAGCGAGTAATTCTGCTCCACAAAGTTCTTTTCTGGGCAACGAAACGAACTTAACAGGTGCTACCTTTGTCTTGGCGGCGAGAAGATGGCACGAGATATAACCTGAATATTCGGCACGTATATATAAGGCAGCGGCATAAGCCTTCTCTGAAGCGTCACAAAACCCATGGAGCTCGATAGAGTATGAGGGGTGAAAGTCGACAAATCGGGGAACTCGTATTTGGGGTATATTATCATAATCGTCGAGAAAGGATCGCCATTGAGTTAGCGTTGAGGGTTGAAGATCTTCGTCCCAGTCAGTTTCATCTTTCCATATCTGTTGCATTATCATTTTTGCTACGATTATTTTAGGTGCCAGCCAACCGGCGGGGTCGAAAAGTTTTGCAATTTCGGATAAAACAGATCTTTTCGTTGTTAAGGTTTTGTCGGGAGAGTTTTTAAGCTCGAAGTAGAATTGATCTTTGCCAGCATTCCAGCGCAAGCCTAATGTCTTGGTGGTGCTAGAGTCAGATAATTTGAGAAACTCTGCATCTAATAGGTGATCAGAAGGAATGCCTTTAAGGAGATAATCATGGTTAGCCGTCCATTTACGAAGAGAAAAACCGGCTGATTGAAGGACGTCAATTAGTTCATTTCTGGCGTCTAGTGCTGATGAAAGGGTGTGAGAACCTGCCAGTACGTCATCTACATACATAAAGTTTCGGAGAATATCCGAAACAGCAGGGTTTGTTTTCTCACATGTGCTTGCCAGCTCAAGGAGCGTGCGTATTGCTAAATAAGGCGCACAGTTGACACCAAACGTGACCGTTTTTAATTCATAATCCTGCAGATCTTTCTCGGGGGAACTTCTAAAAACTATTCTCTGGAATGGGGTATGACTGGGGTTGACTAAGATTTGGCGATACATCTTTTCAATATCGGCGTTGAAGACATATCTGAAAAGTCTCCAACGCAACATTAACATTGTCAAATCAGATTGAAGAGTTGGACCGGGGTATAGCACATCGTTTAAACTATTTCCGTTTGAAGAGGGGCTAGATGCATTAAATACTACCCGTAGTTTAGTAGTAGTGCTTTCGGGCTTAATAACTGCATGATGGGGCAAGTAGTATGTGCTATTGGCACTAGATGGGGTGACCACTGTCATTTGTTTCAGCGTTGAGTATTCGGAAATTACGCGGTCATATTCAGATTTGACTGAGGGGGTTTTTGTCAACCTAGTTTCATTGCGCAGAAATTGTGATAAGGCAATATGGCGTGAAGAACCGATTTTTAAGGTACCAGGGTATTCACGACGGAATGGGAGCGAAACTACAAAACGACCGTCTTGAGTGCGATAGGTAGAAGATTTATATAATTTCTCACAATAGATGTCTTCATCTGATATATGAGGCTTCGAGGGGACTTCTTCTAGTTCCCAAAACTTTTGTAATTGGGTATTTAAAGCAATTTCATTATAAAAGGAGGAAATTGAAGCTAAACACTCATTAGTGCCGACCTTACCGGTAACTATCCACCCAAACACAGTTTGTTGTGCAACTAACGCCTGACTATTTTCCCAACGTAAACCATTTCTTATAATTTTGGGATAAACATCACCACCAAGCAAAAGATCAATCTCCGAACACCTATGGTGATATGTGTCAGCCATTTTTAAGTCTGCAAATTCTCCATCTTTCAGTGCAGACAGGGGATAATAGGGAAGTTGACCAGTAAGCCTTTTGACGACTAAGGCATCTGTGTAGATTTCGAAAGAAGTGTCGATTGGCGAACCTATTTGGATGTGGCAAAGCTGAGTCGAAGTAGCTGTTAAAGCTTCGTTCAAACCATGGACTTGAACTTGTGAGGTTTGGGTCCTCAGAGAAAGCTTTTGTTGGAGCTTTTTGGAAATAAAGGTAGCTTCAGAAGCGGAGTCAATTAAAGCTCGAACAGTATATTTAACTTCGCCAGAGTAAACATCTACGAGGGCGGTACCGAGCAAAACCGAAGACTTCGTTGTGGACTGTAATTGAATTGAATATGATTGACGTATCTGAGCTGCTGTTGACGTAGAGGGGCTAGTGTCTAAAATAGGTAATGGGGGAGGGTGGCTAAGGCCACGGGTGCCATTTGAGTTTGCGTGTGATGTTGAAGCCGAGTTTCGACTGTTTACCGTTGGGTTCCCCTGTATCTGGTGTTGTCCATTCTCTACGCGATGGAGCAAGGAATGATGCTTTTGTTTACATACATAACAAACATATTGGCTTTTGCACTTCTTGAACTCGTGAGAGGTTCCAAGGCAGTTTGTGCATCGTTTTTGCTTCTTGACGAGAACAAAACGTTCGTCAACCGGCATTTCCAGGAATACAGGGCAAAGTCGAAGGGGATGACTTTCATTACAAAGAGAACATTTGTTAGTCTTATCATTGGAAACACTTGTACGGTAACTTTTAATTTTTCGTTGATCAGGGGTATTTTGTGTTCTTATAGTAGGGGGTTTATTGTTACCTGTACTATTGGGATTAGCGAAAGTAGTGCGAATATCAGCCACTGACTCTAGTGTTTGAAACCTTGATGTCAAAAATGCATCCATTTTCTTCCATGTAGGCAACTCTGTGCTACTCGGCAGAGATTGCTCCCACATACTGAGGGTGACCTCCGGCAAGCAAGTTGAGCAAATATATATGAATATAATATCCCAATTTTCAGTAGCGATGTTAAGAAGGGAGAGATTGGTCACACAATCATTGATTGTGCGTTGAATTCGCCGTATATTACTGCCGGTTTCTTTGCCAATTGGAGAAATATTAAAAAGAAGTTTCAGTTGAGCGTTTACTAATATCCGTTTATTCTCGTATCGGTTCACCAGGTTTTGCCAGGCCATTTCGAAACCTTCGTTGGTAATCGGACAAGTCTTAAGTAGCTCACGAGCCTCCCCCTGTGTCTTTTTAATCAGGTGACACATTTTCTCAACTGGAGAGAGACGTTTGCTATTTCGGTATAAGGCTGTGAACATGTCACGGAATGTAGGCCATGACTGATAGTCACCATAAAAAATTTCGGTGTCACAAGGTGGCAGCGAAATGTTAGGGGTAGAATCCAGGAGGGGGGATGTGAGGGGATTAACTACCAGATTGGGTGCAGTTTTCTGGCAAAGGCCATCTAAAAGCTCATTCGATCTCGAAAGCACTTTGACATGGGCCTCAAAAGTGGAGTAGAAACGCGCCTTAAGAGTTTCAATTTCGACCTCTTCCTCAATTTTGTCAAACTGATTTAGAATATCGTCATAGCATGTCCTAAAGTTCGACCACAACCTAACGATTTCGTCCTTTTGCACTTCCAAGCTGTGCAGTGAATGAGCATCAACGGGGATTCCCTCGAAATAGGATTGGAACTCCACCACCCGGTCAGAGGCCCGAATAAAAGCATCAAGCAGGGACATTGTCACAAAAATTTCCGAAAATGGGCAGTGATTTACGCAAGGACGAAAGAAAAGTGTTTCCTTGTAGGTTAGAAAAAAACTTAGATATAGGCTATAAAACTCTTAACCAAAATGAATCCAAATCGGTAGGTTTCGATATTAGAGAGAAAAGTTTGTGTTACCGAGTGTAATTGTTAAAGGTGACTAATGAAAAAACCAACGTTCCACACAGGGTTCTCTTTAAACACGGCAGTAGGTATGCACATGTACGTATATATGGATATAAAGGTGGAGGTTAAATTAAAACTGTATGTATGTATTGATGAGAATTAGTATAATAAAGTGCAATAAGTAACGATTTGAAAACGTGCAAGACTTCCACACGTATATAGTTTTATAAGTAAAGTTATTATGTTTCTTTTTTTTTTTTTTGATAGGGTTTATTCATACAATATGTATTGTTAACTTCGCATTCAATTAACTAACTTAACTTTAAACAAATATATCCTAGGTGTATAGGTTGATTTTATTGATGTTGTTTTCTTATAAAAATGTTTGTTGGGGTATGATCTTAAACGTAGGTGTAACTTGCAGATGCAAATTGTCCGACAAGATACCAAAAAAAAGATAAACTTTCAAAAATAAGTTGATGTGTATGTATGTATGTAGACTTGTCGGTATTCTTTTCGTTTATTTACAACTTCCAGTGATTATGGTTTGATGAGGTCAGATGTTGTGTTTTGTTTGATAAAAATTATCACTCTGTTAAACGATGTTCTCTGTTCCTATAGCATAACTTAATGTTGCAAATGAGTGAAAGCTTTGTTTAGACCTGTCTGTTAGGCTAAAGTTGTGTTTGATCTCTGTTAAATAAAAGCTTTTGATAAACTCGCGAGAGGTTAACACTTGTGAGAAGAGAACAAAATGTAACTAACAATTTTTTAACAGATTTTATTTATGTCTTCTTTGTAACTTAACTTGTGGAATTTGTTTAAAGTTACGTGAGGAATTTTTTTGTTATTATAAAATGTAACTGTACAGTCAATCCGACTTGCAGTTATATTTTTATGTGTAATATGTTGTTGTAATTCTTTTTTCGTTACTTTATGCACTCTTTCTTCTTTTTGCAACTTATGTATGTACATACATACGCAAATTTTTTTTGCACTTTTGCTTCGTTTAATAAAATTATTTTATTAAAAACTTACTTTTTACTTTTTTTTTTTTTTTGCAGGTTTTTTCCTCAATTTGCGGCTGATCTTAAGCTCCTTTTTTAAATTGGCACACTTAAATGGGGGGTAAAATTCCACTGGAGTGATTAATCCACGGGAGTAATAAAATTGTTGGGGGTTTTTTCAGATATAACTGAAATTGAGATATTTGTCAAAATATTCGGCTTTTTATCTGGTTCGATAGGACCAATATGTTGGGGTGTGGGCGGCCAGAAATATTTTGTCCAAATTTAATAATTAAATAAAATATACACGGGGTTTTAAAATGCGTTTAAATTCTGTTTATTTGCTTTGGTAAAAACCAACCTTTTTGCGCAACGTGAGAACTTACACTAAATTACTTGTTACAAGGTTTTCTCTGTAAAGGTTTAGTTTAAAGTTCTAAAAACAAAAGAGTTCATTATGTACACTTCAGGTGATTTAAGAGCGGGCAATACTTAGTAATAAACAATTATTTCATACTTAAAGTTGTAATATGAAATAATACGAACAAATAAAAAAGAAATCAATTTATGCAGTTGTGTTTCTGTGCCTAAAACGTAGCAAAAAATAATATTGCTTTATACTTTTTTCGTAAATTGCTTTCTGTTAGTAAATTTTTTGTCATAAAGGAAATATTTCATTATTGCAAATAAATATTGTTGGAAATACCTAGATGCAATAAAGACATTTTTAGCTGTAGAATCTGAACAGTTAGAGGTGGAATCATAATCTTTTTTTCTTTAGATAGATATTTCCCCAAAGATAATTTCTGCATACCCAGCTCAAAAAATTCAAATTTTGAGTTACTACGGTATTGCACCAAAGGCTCGATATCAGCAATGTAACAACTGCACAGTAAAACACATTATCATTTATCCTATGCTGGGCAAATCGATGCCGCCAGATATCTATATGTTACCAATGTGTACTTTAGGCTATTGCTGTATGCGGTTCTCATATTTTTGTTAAATACCTGTGTTAGCCTTATAGCCTCACTTGGTGAAGCTTTTTTATGTCTCTTGATTTTTTTTACTGACTGTATTAAAACGTCATCTTATGTTAAGAAGAAAATCTGAAACAACTAAAAAATATTAAAACAAATAAGTTAATTCAGAACTTGTTTTAGAAAAATTGTAACGTGTTTTTTTATTTACTCTTCAACTTTATTTCCCTTAAATTAATCCTTTTTTATCTTTATATAGTAAAATAATTTAGAACTAGTATTAAGTTAACAACTATAATATTTTAACCTATCCTCTTAACATTTTTATTTGCTTTTTTATCTAATTTCAGGAATCTAGTAATTTTCTACCATCATACGAAGCAATTTCCTTTGCTGTTAAAAGTATAGCGACTAAACTTAATTGGACAAAAGTTGACATCTACGTTGGTGGTAAGTTGACTTCTCATTCGTTTATTCATTATTATCATGTTATAGTCACACATAACCAAACACTGTTTATCATGCTGTCATCATTAGGAAGAGAGATGAGTAAACAGTTTCTCTGCCAAATAAATTAGTAGCAATCTGGCATTTAAAGCAACTTTTGTTTACACTCTTGTGCCTTTTCTTAATAATTGTATTTTATTTTAAAATTTAAATTTATTTAATTCTTAAATATTCGCTGCTGTTCTAGTTGTTATTGTTATTGCTGTTCTTAGTAAGTCACTGTAGGACTTAGAAGCAACAAAATAACGATTCTGAAAGAGACAATAAAATGACAAATTTACATTTAAACATAATGCTTATAATGTTGTTGTTATTTAAATTTAAAATTTTACTGAGAACTTTTAAATAGAGGTGTTATGTGTTCTTATATAGGATTAATGTTTAGGAATATTTTATTTCCTTGGTAAGAGAAAGGAAGAGCGCAAATTTGTAAGAGCAAAGTAAATAAGCAGTTTTGATATTTAAACAGTCTAAGACATATTAAACTAAGTACTTGGCTTAGGGCTGGTTTATTTAAAGTTTTAATAATATTTAAATTTACAAAAATTGTATATAAAAAATTAGGGTAATTTTTAAGGATAAGTAGAATTTTTCTAAGAAAGTATTTATCACTTCAAAATTATAATTTTTTATTTTTTTAACTAAATAACAAATTTCACAATACTTTTAAGTCTTTCATAAGGAATTTCTTTTCACAGTAAATTTCTAACAAAAATTTAATAATAATAGAAAATGAAAAAAAATTTGATATATAAATTTTTTAACTTAGAATTTATTGTATTTTCGTTTTTCCAGAAAGGAAAAGTTTATCCCTATTTTTTAAAGAAGTCTAATTTTGTCTTCCTTACAAAAAATTTCATTTTTTTAAAGATGGATTTGTTTTTCTTAAAACTAGCCGTTATTGATTGCATAATTTATTGTCTTCTTTTATATATAAGCAAAAGCCCTAAAAAACATCTTGTAGCTCAAATGCTTATATTTTAATGTAAAGATGAAAAAAGCGTCCTTTTTAGTGGTTTTAACCTTAAAAATTAAAACCGGTGGTTAAAATGGACATTACTACTTTTTTAGGTACTCTTTTCCTTTTTCAGAGAATTTGTTCTTTTCTGTACCTTTCTTGATATGGTGATATTAAGGATAATATTTTCTGCTCAGGTCTTTGTAGCTAAAAAAGTTACTAAAAAATATAAGAGTAACTGCGTGTAATATGGGAAACTTCTCTTGCTGTAACAGAACTTTTTTTTATTTGATTGGACTGAAACGTATGCCGTTATACCCAACCAAAAATTAAGCTCGCATAGATCTTATCGTAAAGAACCGGAAATTTAAAGTTTCAGAGGTATTTAGGAAAATATGAGAAACGCCGTAAATAAGCCATTTAAAAATTTTGGCCGGAGGGGTGGAATATCATGATCGATTAATGCACTTAAGTATACCATATTACCCAATCATTTAGTTTTATACAAAAAATTTAATAAAATTTGATTTAAATTTGAAACAAAGACTTAACACTTAATTTCTTATCTTATAAAAACTCTATTGAAACTGCACTTTTTCAAAAGCCCCGATTGGTTTCCAGTGTAAAGAGACTAAATTTAAGCTCACCCAAACAAATAGCATGTTGAGCTTAAAACAGCTAAAGCGTCCCTCACGAGCTGTGGATTATTATTTTTACAGAGAATAATACTTTGAAAATAGAAGAATGAACGCACATCCTGCAATAATTGATGTAACAAGTTTATTTGGTGATCAACACTCAACAGAAGTCATTGTGCTAAATTAAGTTTTTTCCAAATACAAGTGGTATTAAGTTTTGTCCACATTCGTCCTGGAGAAATCACAAGCATGCTTTTACTTGTACATCGAAAATTTAAAACATATGGATTTCAGTGACTAAAACTTTGCAACTAGTTCCTTCCGCTTACTCTTTTTTATTGAGAACTTCTAAAGAGTATGGCATCATAAGGACTGCGCATCTGCATGTTACAATCCCTCAAACCTTAACTTCATTTTAAATAAATGCTTTGTCAACCAATTCAATTGCGACAGTATAACCCAAAGATCAAATGAGCTAAGGTTTAGTTATGTTGCAAAAATTTTCACTTGATCCACCTAAAGACATGAAGGCTCTTAAAGCAAGAGAGCAAATATGGCAATTAAAAGAAGCAAGAGCTGCATTTCAAGAGATATAAGAAAAGACGGTGTCAGCAAAGGACTAAGAAAAAGGTATTGTATGTCGAATAACCCGCAGTCTCAAAACCTTGTACTTATTTACCCCGCCAACCTCAGAAATTTTCTAGCCCACCACCAGAATCCTCAACAAATACGTCGAAGGACCGTTCTCCCAGCTACCTTTTTCCGCGGATCTGTAGCTCAGGGCAGTGGCAAAGATGGCGTTTCACAGTTCTCACAGACTTTTCAGAAGTCTAGAAATTACTTCCCTCAGCTGCTGGCCATATATTTCACAGAGAAAGGAAATTTTACTAAAACAAATTTACTAACCTGTAACGTTTAATTTACTTTAATAACTGCAAAACACTTGATCTTGCAAATCAGACAAATTTTCGAAGTTTTTGTAATTGACTAAGTACACGACTTGACCCACAGTTATGGTAGCCATGTTTGCTATAAACAAATTATTAACTTAAAATATCTCCAAGAGATTGAGTCATATAGATCAAAACTATATAATAGGTTTATATTTATTTTTTCCTGTAAAATCCAATTTTTAATATTTATTAAAAATATGGGCAAGTTACATTTCATTCATAAATACTTTATTTCTTTTTTTGAATGCAAAATGAATTAAAAATGTTTTATTTAAACAAAATAAAAACGAAAATGAAAACACTTTTCATAACAACAAAAAACATTTGGTCATAGAAAGAAATAAACGCATAAAGAACATAATAAAAATATTATACGATGCAATTGCTTGGGACAGAAAAAACTAAAAATTTAAATCATAAAATATGTATTTATTTATTACGGTTGTATTTATCATGTTTATTTGAACTATTGTTTGTAAATTTTATATAAGAAAAAAATGATGAATATCTGTTTATCTATTTGTCTTACAGCATCATCAAAATAGTAGCGATGTTTATACACAAATAATTTTTTAAGGTTTTAACTGTAAGTTTTTATATGTTGCGTTTAATATTTAATATCTTGCAAGCTCTTTTGAATACTGTTAATAAATTATAAATGAAACTCAAAATAAAACATTACTAAACGAACTCATTTTTAAAGGGCAATGAAATTAAACAATAGAACAAAAATTTACAAAAATTTTTGTAATGTGACCTCTTTATTAACAGGGGTTAATGTTTAAGCAGTGCCAACAATTTAATTAAATAATAACTAAAAACCTTTTTACTTTTAAAGAATATTGAATTTTAATAGCTAACAGGGCAGTTCTGACTGGCGAACTGACTATTTATCGAACCGTCTTAGCGAATACAGTTTAGGACTTAAAACTTTAACTTCGTGTACCCTTGGAATGATAATGACAGATTTTCTTAAACTTAAACATTACATTAATAAAGAGGGTTAATAAATTTCTGGTATTTATTTAAAAGTTTTGGGAATATGTTTTGTATATATTTTTGATCACCAACTATGATCATGAACTGCATTTACCTGTCTTAATTTTTCAACTCTTGACGGATCTCAGTAACGTCAACGTAGATGTTTTTGAGTTGACTAAGAGCCCAGCAAAAACTGCTGCTTCGCTGTAGGTAGGTTTGTAAGGGAATATCAAGACAGCAAAGCTTACAAACCTGCTTACGTATGGCATGATATTTGTTCGCGATGTCCCACTTAGTTGCATTTCATGTTAAGTGATTATTTCGGGGCTATGAATATCCAGTTAATTCATGTCGTTTTGGTGCTTCTTTAGTTGTTTAAATTTATTGCGTCATCGAAATAAATATTTTGCCGTGTTATTATGTTCGTTACTTGACGAAAAACGAATGTTTTTTTTACTCACTGCCTTACAGTAGTGCTTCCTAGTATGCACTTGAGTAAGCGAGTGTGTATAACAGTAAAAATTTTACATTTACTGCCATACACTATTGCATTCATTAAGGGAATAGATAAGTGCTTGCTGCGAAGCGCATTAGTATACTAGAAAAAGTATTTACTGCTTACAAAATCTCGATTATTTTTTGCTGGGAGCATAATGAAGAAGGATCATTTGGAGCTTATCAACTATAGCTGATCAGAAAAGCATTGCCATTTTACATCCGCTTAATTAACATTTTTTGCTACCTAACTGTAGGTACTGCTGTTTTTTAGCAAGGGTAAATGATGCCAAAAAATCTTCTAAAAAATACTGAAAAATGTTACTTTTCTTGTTGTAGCCCAAATTAACCCCCTTCATTAGGATGACAATATATTAAAAGACCAAAAGTAACATTAAAACAAAAATATTTTACATCTTAAATTACCATTCAAATCTTAAAAACTGTCATTGAAGGTTTGAGTTACACATTTTGTTTTTAGCTTTTTTTCTTCCAACAATTCAGAACTATAAACTAAATATATTTAACTTTGACTTTTTGTAGCTTAACTTTTTATTTCCACCAACATACGAGTAAATAAGCTTTAGGGATTTTCTTTTCTTTTAACAACAACAAAAACTCTTTATAAATATTGAAAAGGAAGACAAAAAAGGGAAAAACGTATTCTTTTGGAATAAATTATGGTCATTGACCTCTTTCCTGCTTGATACATAAAACATATCGCTAGCAGCTTGGAACAAGAATTGATTTGAAAAAACATTTTTTTAGGAATTAATTCTAATGTTTTTTAAACTTATAGAATATTTACAGTTTTTATTGTAGCCTTAATATAATATACAAATATATCTATTTATTCCAATCCTTAAGACTACATTGGGTCAATATCTCGAAGTGTTAAAGTCAAAATACGATGAAAGTTTTTAGAAAAATTTTAATTGCAGAACAATTCTTTTCAAGCCATGTTTAACCGTTTTTTTTTTAAGCCCTATACTTGGGAAAAAATTTTTAGATTTTATATTAAAAGTAATAACGTTGCTCTTACGATAGCTTTCAAAATTTGACTAAGTCCTCCAATTTAAAAACAAGAAAACACAATATTGAAGCTTAAATTATTGCTAAGTTATTTTCAATTGAGCCGAAAGATCTGGGAATCAATATCTTCTCTGTCTTATATATTACTTTCTTTCATTGTACCACTTTTACAGCCGCTTAACGATATGAATAAGTTTTGTTTCCGAAAAATACCAAGAAATACAATAAAACTTTCAATTTCACAAATATACATACCCCAGCGCAAAAATAAAGCCAATTAATTCCTGAAATTACAAATGATACAAAACACAAATGATAATGATGACAACGACTATAAATGAGCATTTAGAAGGAATGGCAAATTTAAATAATCGACTAACAGACGTCTTAGTTATTGCGGAATTTTTTTTTGCTGAATGCGAACAAAAAAAAAAAACACAACCAAGAAGAAGACAATGTTTATATTTGTTTATGGTTACACTTAAATAAGCTTCAACTATTTACGATTTTTTTTTCTTTCCTTTTATTGAATATTAGAGAAACTAGGAAAAAAAGGAAGAAGGAGAGAAATTGGAAAGGGAAGAAGAATAAAAAGAAAACACTATTTACATTTTATTATGGACACACTTAAATGAGTTTTTACTACCCTTTCTCTGTTTGCTGTGATTTCTTTTTTTTGGTTGAGTGTGAAGTAGCAAAACCAAACATTAAAGCTAATAATGCTTAATAGTAACTATAGGCTTTGATTTTTTTATTTTATTTCCTACAATTTCCATCCGTCTTTCTATTTCTCTTTATATTTTTGCTGAAAATCAAGGTTTTTTTTCTATTTTTTTTTTGTCATTAAATTTTGTATTAAATGTTCACTATTTGTTAAATATGACATATTTAGTTTAGATATGGTAAACAAAACTAAAAAAATATTTATTAAAGCGCCAAGCAAATAAAATTTATTCCTATATATTTTATTTATATTTGATACCTGCGATACTTTAAGGCAACTTGTCATTCTCTCGGTGAAAAATATTCTTTAAAGTTAAACAGTAACATTAACAGTAAAAATAAATTTTCTAAAAACATATACAATAATGGAGGACAGTTTTTTTAAGGCATGTGAAATGGTATATTATGGGCGCTAGTTTCCACTTAGCAGTTTATTTCTAAAGGTCTTTTTAAGTTTTTGTTTTTTTTATTAAATCAAGGTAGCGGCTCACATATTGGCAGCTCCATTTCAACCAGGCTGCCCATTTTCTTCCTTTTTTTTTATTACAACGGAAAAACATTTAAAAACTGAAAACTTAAAAAATTTCCAAGAATATTTTGCTTTTTTAATGCTAAGTCACAGCAAGACAATTAAACTGAATGATTTCTGCTTACAAAGCTCACAGGCCAACTGTGCTTAAAATGTGCTTATAATTTAAGTTATTACCTTTTCACCTCATAAGGCTAGAAATATTGAAAAAGTACCATACGTTGGCCTATTTAATTTTTAATAAGAATGTTAAACTTTTTAAATGTTATTTCTTATAAATATAGTTAAAGAAATCACCCATTACTTAGGTTTCGAATTTTCAGCAGATCTGATCATTAAAAGAAGTCCAAATTTATAGGTTCGGAGTTTAAGCGTCCTGGCAATTATATCTCGGTCACTCAGTAAGACTTTACTATTAATTTTATTATACCGTAATAATAATAGAACAAACAATGAATCAGGATTATATAATAAAAAATTACATTTTGTCCTTCTATAAAAGTTACTTTCTTTAATTGACTAAATATTCTGCCCGATTTATACTTTAAAATTTTAGAAATATAAAAAAAAAAACGCCAACAGATATACTGAGCGATTCTTGATCACTTGAGATGTCTTTAAACTTCACCGTTCTTATAATGTTTTTGACCTAAATATACATAAATTAGTACTATTTTACTTCTTATTTAAATCTGTGTCAGATATTCTTAATTTTAAATTTTGAAAATTCAAAATGTACAAATCGTGTGCTAAATTATGTAGAAGCTTACCGGAACTTATTAATTGTTTTTTAAGAGAAACTACCAAATTTATGTAAAAATGTATCCCTTTATTATATATACTTTAGGAAATAACGGAGCAAGTTTAAAACCAATGAACACCTTTTCTTAGAACTGCACGATAAAATATCGCTCACTTAAGCAGTCAGTTAGTAACATTACTTTCTTCTTAAAAATAACTTGTATTGCTTGCGCTGATATTTCACTTTCAATTTAAGGATCTCAATTGCAAAACTATTTAATACAAGTTTTAACTTTACTAAACAGTTTCTAAATAAAACTTTACAAATGTTTTTTGAACGAAATGACTTTGCTCTCTTTTTAACTTTTCTTTACTTTTGCAAATGAAACCTTTTTTATCTCAGTATGGTACTAAAGATTCAACAAAAGCAAACATAACATTTTGCTATTCTCTGTCACCCACTTTATTTTTTTTTTTTTTGCTTGCTGCCTTCTGTTTTAATTTAATTTTTAAAATTCATCCTCTTTTGAGTGAAGCGTTTTAGAGAAATGCCGTCAGTAAAATTGGTAAAAAAAACATTGCTAAAAACAATAAATTTTTTAAAGTAAAAAAATTTATAAAACAATTCATTGGGAAATTTTCAAAGATATAAGTTTAAAAAAAAAAATTATAAAACAGCCATTACAGAAATTGTTTATATTTAGAGTTTTTTTTACGTTTTTGTTAATAATGGTTTTTTGAAATAGTTATTCTTGATTACAAACTTTTTGAAGTCTACAAAAACGGCGGGGTTTGTGTTTGCCTTTCCTTCGAATAGTGTTTTAAAACTGTTTACGAATGTTTGTGAAATATGCGCACAAACATGTACACGCTTCCTGTGATTTATGTTATTGGAGGCCGTAACATATTCACATGTTTTTGTGCACACTTATTTTATCCAACATATTATCATGTAAATCAATACACACACACACACACAAGCATTTATTGTCTAAAATATATTTTATAAGAATATACCAATAAACAATAAAATTTGAAATTGAATAAAATTATTTTGTTTCGAAAAAAAATTAAATTATTTATTTTATTTTATATTATTTTATTTTTTTTTTTATTTTATTTTATTTCATTTTGTTTTGTTTCATTTTATTTTATTTTATATTATTTTTTTTTTATTTTATTTTATTTAATTTTATTTTATTTTATTTTATTTTATTTTATTTTATTTTATTTTATTTTATTTTATTTTATTTTATTTTATTTTATTTTATTTTATTTTATTTTATTTTATTTTATTTTATTTTATTTTATTTTATTTTATTTTATTTTATTTTATTTTATTTTATTTTATTTTATTTTATTTTATTTTATTTTATTTTATTTTATTTTATTTTATTTTATTTTATTTTATTTTATTTTATTTTATTTTATTTTATTTTATTTTATTTTATTTTATTTTATTTTATTTTATTTTATTTTATTTTATTTTATTTTATTTTATTTTATTTTATTTTATTTTATTTTATTTTATTTTATTTTATTTTATTTTATTTTATTTTATTTTATTTTATTTTATTTTATTTTATTTTATAAATACGCAATCGGTTTCTTCGAGCTTAAGGTCAATAATTATTATTCTTTATTTGTTTTATTATTCTGCCAATATTTCGCTACTCCTTTGTGTAGCTTCGTCAGGGCTTTATTTTTATTTATTTACAAAAAATTATGGTTATTTTTCAACAAAAAATTACAAATTAATTAACAAAAAACAAACAAATGTCAAATTGAAAAAATTCTTAAACAGTACATATAATATTATTTAAAACATTTTTAATATCCGTTTCCGGTTTTTTTAACTAAATGCCTATAACTATGAGCTACATTCTCTGTATCCGCCTTAAAATTAATTCTACGTTCTGTTGGTACATTTATTATTTGCAACATTTCTAACATATAACGACGTCTATAATTATTCTCTGTATTTAAAACCGTTGCATTTAGTTAAAAAAACCGGAAACGGATATTAAAAATGTTTTAAATAATATTATATGTACTGTTTAAGAATTTTTTCAATTTGACATTTGTTTGTTTTTTGTTAATTAATTTGTAATTTTTTGTTGAAAAATAACCGTAATTTTTTGTAAATAAATAAAAATAAAGCCCTGACGAAGCTACACAAAGGAGTAGCGAAATATTGGCAGAATAATAAAACAAAAAAAGAATAATTATTATTGACCTTAAGCTCGAAGAAACCGATTGTGTATTTATTAAACAATAAAGGTCGAAGAAATCCAAGAAACTTGGAAGATTATTATTATTTTATTTTATTTTATTTTATTTCATTTTATTTTATTTTATTTTATTTTATTTTATTTTATTTTATTTTATTTTATTTTATTTTATTTTATTTTATTTTATTTTATTTTATTTTATTTTATTTTATTTTTTTTTATTTTATTTTATTTTATTTTATTTTATTTTATTTTATATTATTTTTTTTTATTTTATTTTATTTTATTTTATTTTATTTTATTTTATTTTATTTTATTTTATTTCATTTTGTTTTGTTTTATTTTATTTTATTTTATTTTATTTTATTTTATTTTATTTTATTTTATTTTATTTTATTTTATTTTATTTTATTTTATTTTATTTTATTTTATTTTATTTTATTTTATTTCATTTTATTTTATTTTACATTATTTTATTTTATTTTATTCTAATTTTTTTTTTTATTTTATTTTATTTTATTTAATTTTATTTTATTTTATTTTATTTTATTTTATTTTATTTTATTTTATTTTATTTTATTTTATTTTATTTTATTTTATTTTATTTTATTTTATTTTATTTTATTTTATTTTATTTTATTTTATTTTATTTTATTTTATTTATAGTTTTCCTTTAATTTTATATTTTCTTAATTATGGTTGTTTAACTCTTACATACTAAATATGTTGATTGGGTTTGTATTTTATTTAAGGTTTCTTTTTGCCTTTCTTTGTGTTAAAAAAAGAGCAACGTTTCGGCACATTAATAAGATTGGCGACATGCGGATGTTTTTAAAAATGTTATAATATACAAGTATTCATATTTTAATATATGTATAGAAGTAGGTTTATATTTTTTACATATGCACATACTTATAAACGTACATAAATTAAGATACTTACTTGCACACATATATATCCTAATTTGCAAAAGACATTTAAAATAAATTGTACGCATACGTTAATGTAAAGGAATATTTTCATAAAATTATACTGAGCAAATTTCCTAGGATATTTTAATGCCTAAATTTTAAAATAAAATAATTTTGTTTAAAACGCAATATTAACGATATAGAATAAACAATTTTTGTATTAAAATTGAGCAGATTATGAAAGAATTATAAGACTTAAATATACAATATTTAAAACTTATTACTTCCGGCTTAAAAATAAAACTTAGTTAAAAAAATATAACGCTGCTAGCGTAAATATGTTTGGAACTGACAGATTTTAATTTATTTTAACGTTCACTTACAATCTCTATAAATTTAAAAAAGATTTGTTAATTTAAATACCTGTAAGTAATTTAGCTCTTATGACCCGCAACGTATGATTAATATATATTAAGACAAAACAAGACGTATACGCACTGTTGAACTTCGTGCAAAGCACACGTTTTCAATTAAAAATTTGCCAAAAAAAAAAAGATTGTTTTTATTTGGACAATTTCATACAGAAAATTATTTATTTTATATTAATAAACCGAACATTTAACGTTGAAGAGGATAAAAACCAATTATGAAAATATAGAAAAAAGTGTATTATTTTTATGGTAAGAGTTTAGAATAATGGTTCACGCATTTTTATTTTTGTTTGTTTGTTTGCATAAAAAAAGAACATTCCTATTAATGTAAACAAAAATTTTTTTAGATAATAAATATTAAAACCTAGTAAAAAAAACTTAAAACAATCAAATAAATTTAAATAGTTTCGTGTGATCTCTGGAATATTTTACAGAATATAATTCTTAATTCAAAATTCTTAAAAAATTTTGATTTAAAGGTTACACCTGGGTTAATCATCTTATGATCCTAAGCAGAGAACTTGTTCAATCAGTGTCTTTTCATTTAAAAAAGCTCAAATCTTATCGTTCTTGGAAAAATAAGTTCTATGCCAATTAAAAATTTAAGTTTAAGTATTTTCAGTTTAGACGTCACTAATGAACTTTCAAAGCTGCGAACATAGATTCGGATCACTATTTTGTAAAAACAAAGGTACGGGTGTGGCCAACTGCTGCAAAACAAATATGTAACTCAAAGCACCCCGAAAGGAAACATTGGTATAACACCGAGTTTAAAGTCCTTACAGAACCTAAAATTCGAACTGTGTTTAAACGGTACTGAAAGGGAAGAAAAGTGAATTGAAAAGAAGGAAAAGGTATGTGAAAAAATAAGGGATTTCAAAAAATTTCTATCGGTTGATAAGCCGTCAAACTAATTTTTGAATTGAAAGACATTTTCACAATTTGCGCACTCAAGTTATTGTAGATTCCTAAAAAGCAGTTAGTAGTGATTGCAGTAGGATTTACAAGATGGAACTATTGGAATTAAAAAGGAAAAATATAGAAACCTTTCAAGTTGAAAATATAAAAACCTTGTCTCCTCCTAATTTATAACACTTACTATGTTCCCAAAGACAAAGGCAATGTCTTGGGATCCTTCCATTTTAAACTAACTTTAATAGAGTTTTTCTCTTGAGAAGCTTTTATTTAAAGGTATTAGCTAAAGTTTGGAATTTTGTTTTGTATACAATAAAATATTAAATAAATATGTTAAAATTTTTAATAATATTTTTAATGAAAAAATCGCTAAATATTTGTGCTGTTTTTGTTTTACCCATGTTTTGAAAACAGTTTGAGTACCTCTTCGCTCATAAATAGAGACAAGAAAAGTTTTTTTTAAGTGTTTAAACTAATTAAAATGGTAATTTTCTTTCCATACAAACTAGTTTGTAAACTTTATCTTCCAGCTTTGCACTCATGCATGCACATCTATTTTAACACATAAAAAGTTGGGTGCAAAAACATGTTCTATGCAAATAAGTTTTCAACAGCAGTGTTAAATAGTTAAGCTGTTTCGGACTTTAGTTTTTCCATATTAAAATTAAACACGTAACCGAATATAGCTCCACTTTCAAGTATTTACTTATTATGACTTTTAAATTTATAACAGAACATAAACGACAAAATGCAGAAAAATTAATGATTTACAGCACATAAGTGACATATTTACGATGGTAATGACTATATAACCATAATTATATTTTTATTATAATTTCAACGTCAGTAACATTATGTAGAGTAAATCAAGTATTGTTTCAGTGTTAGTGTTCAAGAACACTTTGCTGCTGCTGATGTTTGAAGAGTGTAAATAAATCCTTATATAGACTTGTCTATGTAAATGTATTACTCATAGATCATATGTGCGTTTAAGCATTTGTGTATCTACTCATACGTATTAGTACGTGCAAATAAGTTTACTTTACATAAGATATATGTTAACCTAAAGGAAACAACAAAACAAACAAAAATTTTTATTAAAATATTATTTATTATATAAATGTATATATACTCACTTGTGTTATAGCTGTGTATGAGAACTTTAATAAATAACTATGCACTATGTGGCAATGTAGTGTGAAAATAATAAGTGAAAGTATTATCTTCATACTTAAGTAGAAAGAACAAAGTTTTTGCCAGAACTTTTCTGGGTAAATTTAAGAATAATAAATATTTCTGGTAGTCTTTCATGCTGTTTAAGCTATTGAGTGCCCCATGCACGCATACCCATGAGTAAGTATGTACATGCATATATACACTAATAGATACATACATACATAAATATATTTACTCAAATAGCTAGCTAAAAACTTGCTTTAAAAACATTTTGTTGGTATAAACTAAGCCCCTTATTTTTAAATTTTTATTTTAAATACAGTTCTTGTGTATGTATGAGGGGACACAAATACAAAGTTACGAGATATTTAAGCTTTCATGCGTTAATTAACGCCTAAAAGGCCAATTAACATAAACAATTTATTTTTAAAGAAAATGTTGTTGTATTTTATTATTATAATTATTTAAATTTTCTCAAATCATTAACTTAATTACATGCTAAATTATTGTTTGCTAATTTGCTTTCTACATCCGTATTTGTATTAAATTTATTGTGTTGATTTAAAAATATAATGCTATTATTATTTTAATTTAAGCTATAGTAACGTCATTTGCATGCACAACTATTATTTAAATATGTTAAAGCTAACTAATAATATTTAGTTAAATGATGGCAATTGGAGTGTATCTTTATATAAGGGAATACCGTTGATAGCTGGCTAAACTGGCTGACTGACTCAGTGACCATCGCCCAGTACAAACGCGTACAGCTTTAGTTTTGAAATTTGTATTGACAGTACTCCTTCCGCCCTATAAAATAACTAAGACGAGATTTTGGAAAATTCAGACCCAAACGAAAAGATGGTATATGAGGGTTGCCTTTTATGTTTCGGGATTTGACAATACTAATGTTGCAATCTGACAACTGACATCTCTATCAATAAGTTTGACATTTTCTAGATTATACGTATTCAGAACGTTTTGGCATACGAGCGCTATTTGTGTTGTTTACAGAAACTTAAAAGATTCAACTCGACCCAAAAATTAAATTTAATCGTTAACATTTCCGTGCGATTATTTTTTACAACTTTCGACGTAGATTAACTTAGCAACAGTGCAAGGATGAACATAATTATTCTTTTGGCGATAAAGCTCTATCACGGACCAGTGTTTATCGATGGTATAGAGAAATCAATCGTGGTCGTAGGTTACTCCAAAAAGAATTTTGTGAAGGTCGTCCAAAATCAGCTGTTGTTTCGAAAACCATTGATGCTGTGCGTGAGCTGATATTGCAAGATCGTCATGTGACCTATCGTGAGATTGAGACAACCTTAGGCATTTGTGGGGCCAGCATACGTTCAATATTGCATTAACATTTGACTGTCAAAAACATTTGTTCGCTTTGGATCCCACACAATTTGTCAATCGCTCAAAAAGAGGCTCGTGTCGGTTGGTCGAAAGAAATGCTCAGAAAATACGATCGCGGTGCTACAAAACATATCTATGATATCGCGACAAGTAATAAATCGTGAATTTACGTGTATTAGCCTGAAAGTAAACAGCAGTCGATTGTATGGGTGTCTCAAGATGAGCCGAATCCAATAAAAGTTGTTTGCCCACGAAGCACTTCTAAGCAAATGGTTTTTTAGAAAAACTGGACATGTCGCAACTATTCCACTAGAACAACGCAGAACAGTCAATTCTAAGTGGTACATAACCATTTTTTTGCCGGTTGTCTTCCAAAAAATCAGGAAAACTAACCGCCGAAGATGGATAACTCTTCACTTCGACAATGCGAGCTCTTACACATCAGTTCAAACAACTGCATTTTTAAGCACCCAATACACCGATCTGATGAGTCATCCGCCATAAAGTCCTTTTATAGCAACGAATGACTTCTTTTTATTCCCTTACGTAAAAAACAAACTTAGAGGTCAATGTTTTTCGACACCTGAAGAAGCGGTTGCTGAATTCAGAATACATGCTTTGGAGATGCCTCAATCAGAGTGGCAAAAGTGCTTCGATCATTGGCTCGAACGCATGCAAAAGTGTATAGATCTTCATTAAGAATATTTTTAAAAACAATAAAGTGATTTTTGATGAATAATATTTGTTTTTGTTCTCTTATCCCGAAAAATTAAATTCAACCCTCGTATTAATGTACCCTTTGCTATTTACGACAGAGAAAAATTTTTAAAATATACTGCTCAAAAAAACAGTTTTGTGTCTAGAACTTTTTTCAAATTTTGGGCCTGCAGGCCAGGGTGAAATCATTATTTTAAGACTGCATGGGTTCATTTTGTCATGTCTGAACTAATAAGGACAAAAACAGAATATAAATAGGGTTCTCAAAAAATTATTTATATATTTTTGATCGTTTTTAAATACCCTTTGCTTATTTTTTAAAATTTGAACAAAAAAAGATTGAAACGTTCAACAAGCCTCAGCGGCAAAGAAATTAATTCAGATAAGAATAAAGTTCAAATATCGTTCGACAGCGAAAACAAAAAAATAAGCTAAAAAAGCTTTTAGGGAGTTAAAAATTCATACCTTAATATTTGGAAAATAATATATTTGCTTTTCTATGGGCAACACTTTATAGCTATTTATCCCGTTCTTGTGTGTATGCAATTGCTAAATACAAAATTATACTTTAAATGTTCTAATAAAACACAAATTTAGCTACCCTTTGCGACTTTCTTGTATGTCTAGGAACTGTGGGTAAAATGTTTATTTAACCTTAAATTATTCCCATCACCCCTTAAAAAAAATAAATTAAATTAAATATTTTATAAAATTGCTTTGCACTATGTTTTTTTCATTTGTTTACCTAAATTACGTTTGTTTACAGGTATGCATATGCAAACATATTTTGCTGAAAATTTTTTTTATTTTGTTGCTTGGTTGAAAATATTTGTTTAATTCCGGCTTTGGTGTGGCTTAGGAAGGCTCAAACCAAAATGAACAATTCACAAAAATGAAACTAAAGCCCACAAACTTTTTTGGTTTCATTGTAGGAACCATTAAATTGAAAACAGTAACTAACCAAAATAAATTAAGGATATTTTAAAAGAAATTTGGATGCTCAAGGATTACATTTAGTTAAACTAATGGAAATAAAAAAAATGCAAAAAAATAAATTTAAAAAAAAATATATTTTTCATTTATTTTTACTAGAATATGAAAAAAATCAGTTCAGAAAGATTTAATGTTACAATGTTTGACCTCAACAAAGAAAGGTCTATAGAAAACTTTTTTCAGCTTTCTTTAGTTTTTGTAACCACTCCAAAACCACCTTAATAATCACCGACAGCGTAAATGCTTTTTAAAGTTATAATTTTATTAGTAAAATGCAAATGTTTGTAAGTAAACGCAAAATTTGTTAGTTTTATGCAACTGCAAGGTATAAATTGCATTTTAACTGAAAACTTTTTTAAAAGCACTGGAACACACATAAAAACACTTACGTTTACTTGGGACCACACATACACACACAGGCTTAACAACAACTATAGACTTTTGTGTGCAACGTGAGTTAAATTGTTTTGTTAGTCCTAGAGGTAAAATACAAAATTTCCTAGAGAAGCATTGAAAAGAAAGGGATGCTAGTTGACGAGATAATACTAAAGTGAATTTGTAGGGGTTAAAAAATTGATCCATCGAAGCATTTAAGATACTGTGAAGGAAGACAGGGGAGTTGTTCCATTATTTTCTTATAGACAAAATAAAAGCTAACTACGCTTTGCAGATATGAGCTCAACAGTCTTAATAAGATGGGACTCTGAGGTATATACTGGAAGGTATATGTTGTTACTCGTATTATTCTGGGACAAGAAACCTTTGCCTTTTTAGTGAAAACCGGGATCTTTTTTGCCTTCCAGACCACAACGCAATCCTACAAGTGGAAGTCTGAGTACGAAATATTTTCTCGACTTAGGGCTTATGCAGGTCCGACGAAAATGAACATTTGTACAAATAAGCAGGGTTTGGTAAGAGCAACTATGTTCGAAAGCACCATCATCTAGGATAGTGTTACAAAACCAGAGGATGTTTAATGGTTACGCATAGTTTGGACAATTATATATTGGTATTAGTCAGGATTACCCAAAAAAATCCTTGCGTAGGCCACAGCCCCGTATTTTTGCCTAATGTCATATCTGGCTTCCTTGAGAGGTGTAAGATGGGCAACGTTAAGGGAATTCATCTGCATAACTAAATCTATATTATCTTCTCTTCTTCAATGCTTATAAGTCTCATTTCAATTATTTTTTAAAACGCAGGAGCTGAACTTATTTTTGCTACTTTACTAACTTAGACACTAACTAAATGAGAATTACTATTCTAGCTTTAATTCTAGTTTTTTGTCACATAACAATTTTATGTCAGTGGCCCAGTAGTATCCAATCACACGATATTGGTAAAAGACCCTCTTGCGTTACTAATAATAATAAAGAAAGTAAGTTTCAAAAACAAGTTAATAAAAGGTAATACAGGAAAGCATAATAATACAGGGTGCCTGATGAAAGCACATGTGTTACCGAGGGTAGAGGCCATTTAAATTGCCACATATATTTTAAAGTAATTTATGAGATTTTGGAAATTGAATTAAAATTAAATTTAATGGCCTCTATCCTCGCTGACACATGTGCGACATCTTATCAAACATTTTGTTGGGGCAGCTTTTATCAGCCACTCTGTATAAAAATATGTGCAGCTTATTAACACGTTACACCTGAATAAAAAAACAAGTTCAGAAAACCAAACAAACTAGAAGTCACCCTACGGGGAGGTGGACTGGTCTAAGACTATTGACTTGAACGGCTCCTTAGGGTAGGGACCGGTTCTAGCTCTTGCACTTTACATTGCGTAGTCACTGGAGGAGGCAATTGGCTCAAAACTGATACCTACAAACTGGTTACAGGTCAATCCTATAAAAGCAACTCTTGAATTTATTGTTTAAGATCCTATTCAAGCTACTTTGTTTATATTTACGTGTGTGTATGTTTGGGTATAAACATAAGTATGTTTGTTTTTTTCGCCTAACTTGATGTACGCCTTTTTACCCGACCACGACCAATAACTTTTGTCCAATAGCTATTGTCCAATTTATGTTTTGTACCTGCAACAGGACGAGTAAGCCGACAAATTGACACACATTGTCCGTAGGGTATGTTCAGTATCACATTAAACTTAATTTAAATTTTGTCAAGATAAATTAACTTCTGACAAAAATTAATGACAGTCTAGTCAAATTAAAAAAATAATGACAAAAAAAAATTTTTTGTAATTAATTTTTGAGACTCGAAACGGAAGGAAAAGCAATAAATAAACATACATATATATGTATGTATATATATAACAACAAGGACTGAAGGATCTATGTAACCTTAAATTATTTATAAAAACTGGCTTAACAATTATCTATAAAACTTCTACTAAGTGAGACCATAAAAATATAACCCAAATATATCTTAAGTGCTTTTCATGCATATATGACCCAGGAAGCCAAAGGCTAAACAAATTAACGGAGATTTATGCCCTTAAAAATATATGTGTATGAAGAGTACTATTTCGTTTACATGTTTTATATGTTTTTGTGTAAATTTATTAGGTAAGAAAACAGTTAAAACTATCATAAAATAAGTCACGTGACTTGCTTTCTAATAGTTAGAAATGTTAATGTTTATAGGCAGTTAGTATGTTATGTTATTGTGAAGATGTGAATCAGCTTAGACCTGTCTGTGGCACTGAGCAAACCTAAAGAAATTTTTACGTTTAAAATATATTGACTTGTTGTTTAAAAAATATTAAATTTTTTACAAGTATTAATAATAAACAAATAATGTTATAATTATTTTTTTTAAGCTGCTTAAGCCAAAACTTGTCATATCGCTTGCTTAATTTTACAAGGTTGTAAGTGCAAAAACAAAAATGATAAAAAAATCAAGTTTTAAATTAAAAAATATTTTTTTCTAATTCTAAATAAAATTAAACAACAAAATTTAGTTAAACTGTTAGTTAGAAGTGAGTTATATAATATATAAAATTGAGTTACATGTTTCTCAACATATACTTTTTATACAAATAACTTCTTTAAAAAACAGTTTTAGTAAATTACGGTATTCGATTCGAAATTAAAAAAAAAATATTATTAGAATTACTATATTAAAAGCGTTGACAAGTCGATCGATCGAGTAGAATTTCGATTCGAATTGAATGTCATAGTTTGCCCAGGGGCCAAATTGTCGCATTCGATTCGAATCGAAATTTTAAAATTCTTATTAGAATTCCTATACTTAAAGCATTGACAACTCGATCGATCGAGTGAAATTTTGATTCGAATCGAATGCGACGATTTGGCCCCAGATATTTTCTAAACTTGAAAACTTAAAAATTATTTTATTAACAGTTAAAAATAATTAAAATTATTGACTTTGGCTACATCGTACAACACAGAAAAAAATTACAAGCGCCGGCCTATAAATTTTGATAGAAGAGACAAAAAAAGACAATTGTATCGGCATTTTGAATATTTATATCTGAATTTCATTTGAAAAGGGGTTAAAGTTTTCCAGCTCTGAAAAATTCTTATTGTTAATCGACATAAAAAAACCATGTGACTCTTACATTTAAGGTATAAAATTTGTTCAGCAAATTTATATAAAATCTTACGGAGAATATTTTCATGAAATAGATTAACTCTCTAACTCCTCAAGTTATGGTAAAATAATAGAAATGTAAGGGATTTTTAATTAAATTTAAAGTATTTTTTTCATGCTAAATTTTTGGGGTTAATAAATGTGAAATTAACCCTAAGCTCTCACTTGTTGTATCTTATTTTTTACCTTTTGGTTTTATTTTCCGTTTTCATCTATTCAAAGACTTATTGAAATTTTTTAGCGGATAATATGTTTGCCAAATATTTTAACCCCTTAGATCCCTGTTTAAGTGTTGTTTTTGCTCTTTATAAAAGAAGACAAAAGAGGGTCATAACTTGAGGAGTTAGAGGGATAATCTATTCTATAAAAATGAGATTTTGCATAAGCTTGCTGAATACATTTAAGTCATTAAATATAAAATGTGTCAGAGCTAGGAAACGTAATACCTTCCCAAAAGAAATTCAAATGTAAACTTTCAAATGCTACTTTTTATTGTCGCCTCTTTAAAAATGTATAGCTCGGACCTTGTAATTAAGGGAAAAGTTTGATTTTGTTGTGCAGTGCGTTACGGATAGATTTAAGAATAAATTTATTAAATTTGTTTTAAATTATTTTAGAGTAAATTGCAAAATTTGTATCAACATCCAGTAAGTCGGATGTACGGACGGACGGACAAAGGGATATCGTTTGTTCAGTACTATTTAGGTTGGTTAGACTTTTTTGTTGTGAAAGCATATTATGACTCTACCAAAAACGTCATGTAAATAAACTATGTTTAAACGTTCTATAGTTCACTCAACTTTAATACTGAAGCCACGTGCAACCTGTGACATAAAAATATGAAACACTGTTGTCTGAGGAGCCTAGGGGCGCTCCACAACCTCCAGATCAACAATAAAATTATGCATTCTCACATCCAATCTTGGAATGTTACTAAATAAAACCCTTAAATAAAATTAGATACAACCTTGTAATATCTAGCAAGCGATATGTGGAATTTTTAGAAATTATTAACAAAAGGAAAACATAACCCAAAGATATCTTTCTTGCCGAGAATTTAAAAAAAACCTTTGAATTTTAGTTTTTACAAAGTTTGTCTCTTGACCACTGAAATAAATACGGTCCAAATTAAGCAAGCGACAAACCCAGGGAATGCAGTAGCATAAGAGCAAGCCTTCTTATATTTTTTTAAAACCTGTTTTTATTATTAAATCTTTATTTACATGAACTAAAATAGGATAAAAGAGCATAAATTTTGTCCAAAATTATAGTTACGTGGGAATTTTTTGAGTAACGAGAAACGAAGAAAAATATTACAGAGAGAAGTTGGCTCTGTGTTTTGTCATGCCTGCTGTTAAGGTTAATTTAAACTAAAAGCAAACGCAGAATTGGTCTTTGAATTATCTGGGACCCTTAGAAGTTGTGGACTACTTAAGTAATTCCCGCATTTGATTGAGAACTTTCAGTCAGTTATGCCCCTTTGTCATGCTTAGACGAAAGTTTGAGAGACATCAGTAGAAAGGGCAGAATAATATTTCTTCCCTTTAACGGTGTGATATAATACAACTTCTTAAGTACCTACTTAGGTACCTACTTTACTTTTGGTTTTAAGATCGTTGTTTGTAAGATGTTCCAGGGAGCAGGCACAAGTACCTTATTAATTAAGATGTTTAAGCCGTTTAAAATTGTAATAAGCAGCAACAGTTAACAAAGTTTTTTTAAAAAATACTTTTTCGAAAATTTAACGGATGTGACATACCATTTAATACCTACTTAAGGTAAAGCAAATTATCCAGTAACTAGCAATTTACAACTTTTGCTAAACGAATAAAAAAAATGTAGGTTTAAATCATTAAATTTTTTTTTATCATAATTTTATTCTCCTTTAAATTCAAACTCACTGAGTCTTATATAAAGTAACGTGTTTCTTGACTTGTGTTGTTTTTCGTAAAAGTTACTGTAAGTAACATCATTCAGGGAAATTTTATGTGATAAATTAATTTCCCTTTCTGGTTGCTAAATTATCTATTGCTGTTGTCTACACTAACAGTAATTTATTCTTTTGCTGGTCAATTTGTCACTTAATGATTGTGTGATTGCTGTTTTTGTAAACATTTATGTTAATTTAAGATTTAACTTCTGGTGTTTTTATGATTTGCTAGAAATGTTGACAAATCTAATCTTCATTTGGATAAAATCTTTGCCTTTTATGACCAATTACCATAATATGTAATATGCATATGGTGGTTTTGAAAATTTATTTCATATTACTTTGGTACCAAGAGTAAGATAATACATTTGGAATACATTAATGTTTGATGAATCATAAATATGTAGGCGAGACATCTGTCTAGAACTAAATAAATGCAGAAAAACGGTATGAAAGTATTTTGATAAATTTTTATTTTTACCATAAGTTTGTCCGGATTTAAAATAGTTTTATACACATAAGTAATTTTAATACATAACCAATTCCAAAATTTATAAAATTTTCAAAGGTTCCTTCACCGAAACTTTTATACAAAATCAGCATTTGAAATCTAGCTTAAACTTACATTTTTTTTGGCGGCAATCAGTTGTTCTATTTGCCGCTTAAGTTTATTATTGGCAGGCAAATGAACTCGGCTAATTACCATTAACCATCGTTGCAGCACTTATATCAGCCCAAGCTTTTGCTCTCTTGGACTTGTTTCTATAACTGGGCGAGCCCTTTTCATATAATCATTTTCACTTTTTAATTTCGAAAATTTTTTTCTCACCATCCATTTGTGAATTTTATAAATTTATGAATTTTTTTGTTAACAAATTGAGGAGGCAAACAAAAAATTTAAACAAAATTCAAACTTCCGCAGAATCGCTTTCAACGGCATTGCCAAATTAAAACATATATAATTTTTGAACTATTTTTTATGAATTTTTGTATGAAAAAACTCATTTTTTTGAAGTTGGTAATACTATTGCCACCCGCTGCCGCATGTCGCTTACGTTGGCCTTTTACTTTTAGGCTCTTTGTTGACCTATAATAATAAAAGCCAAACATTAAAAATAGTTCTTTTCTCAATTTTTATAATTCTAAAAGAAGTCATCCGATGTTGTTTGGCTTTAATTTATTTTCTAAATGAAAAACAATAATTTTGACTAATTTTGTTTGAACCTTTAAAAAATTGTTAACTAAGTCAAAAAGATGATATTGCCCAAATAGGCGCTGTCATAGCTGATTCCTATAAGGGCTCGTTTTATGGCATTTTTCATCACTTCGGCGAGAATTTCGGTCGACAGATTCTCACACTCGTGTCGAATCCTCTTCTTGGGGGCTTTTAAGGTCTCGGGGGTTTTCACGTTTACACGGGACTTCAAAAAACTCCTCAAAAAAGACTGAAATGGTTAAGCCGGGCGATTTTGCGGGCCAATGTAAATCGCCTAAACGAAAGATGAGGCAGCCCAGGAACACCACCTTTAGAAAATCAGTTTTGGCTCGCGCATTGTTTGCCGTTGCTCCGTCCTGTTGAAACCATATGTAGACAAAAACACCGCAACCATGGCCCTACAGCGCGCACCGTTCACTGTTTTCATTTGACCAGCGGCGTCCTCGAAAAAATGGCCTGAGAACTCCTCCAACGTAAACAGCGCACCATGCAGTCACTTTAAGCGGTTGTAATAGCATCGTGCATCATTCGTGGATTTTTTTGTGCCCCAAAAGTGAAAGTTTTGCTTGTTCACACACCCGCTGAGATAGAAATTAGCCTTACAGCTTATGATTTTGGTCGAAAAATTGTCCAATTTGGCCTCGAGATTAAGGATAGTTTGAGCGTAAGCTACACGCGTTTGGAGGTCGACAGGCAGCAGCTGATGCACGCACTAAACTTTGTGTGGGAGCATGCGCAGGTCTTTGACCAAAATTCGTCTTAGGGACGACCAGCTGCTAGCTTATTGCGAGGCACGGCGTCCGGTCGATGTTTCTGGCGACAGCTCAAAATCCTCGCCAGCAGCGGCGATATTCTCGGCAAAACGGGCGCTCCGGGGTTGGCCACTCTTGGCAGCGTCTCATGTGGTCCCATACCTTTCAAGGTTGGTGGCCAAAGGGTGCAGTGCTTGCGCAGTCGGTGTCGAAAATCGGGGAATCAAAGACGGAGTTAGCGCTGCGCCAACACCACAGATGAATTGTTACGCAAACAAACTAGAAACGATTATTCCAAATTCTTGGGGAGTGTATCGCTCCATGGCTTATTCGCTTGTATTTTATATCTGTCTTGTTCAGTTCACAAATGTCAAAAGAGATTTGACATTAGCTGCTATTTGCTAAAATAAG
Organism: Melanophora roralis; assembly: GCA_963583895.1. Classification (NCBI taxonomy): domain Eukaryota; kingdom Metazoa; phylum Arthropoda; class Insecta; order Diptera; family Rhinophoridae; genus Melanophora; species Melanophora roralis. The sequence goes on along the minus strand of OY757187.1, from coordinate 116,252,987 downwards.
AGCATCTTTCAATAGGGTGATATCTTTTGGCCCACCTTGTATAATATACAAATACATATATTCATTTACAAAACTCCTGGTCTTACTTTTTATCAGAAATTGGACTTCCATGTTTAAACTTTCTTCTCAATTAAAAAAAAAATTTTGAGAAATGTTTTTTATTAATTAGGACTTTTTATGTTTGAGAAAATTTAAGTGTATTTTAAAATTAACATTTTTTTTTAAATCTTTTAGTTTTGTTATATTAAATATATTATTTTATTTCAATCCGTACCTTCTTCCCTTTTTATAATTACAAAAACCAAACTTATAAAGTAACTATTATTTTCTACTAAAACTGTACCAGTTCAATTTAATTTAGTTGCTGGTAGGTATAAGGAAAATAATAGGAAATCATAACGAACAAAATAAAAACACATTAAAAAAGGATAAAGCATATTTCTTTCATAAATATTAAGTAACTAACAAACTCATAAATTTTGCGTAAAAATTCAATCCTATAGATTTGCTTTCATTTACGATAAAATACTTTGAAGAGCCTTTCTTAAACACATACAAAAAGTTTTGTTCCTATTTTGAAAGAAAATATGAAGAAAATAATTGATAAGTTTTTCAATAAAATCGTTCAAAGTTTTATGACTATAAAATACATATGTATGTGTAAGCATAAAAGCAAATACAAAAATACACACACACCCCCTCCCTATAATAGTGCTAAATTAATTCCCAACTATTTATGAGCTTGTGGCAGAAGTGTCTCTGTTTCCCACTTCCATGCATATGTCAATGTTAAATCCTATGGCTTAAGTTACTGCTATAAATTTTTTCTAAAAAAAACTGTTACATATTACTTGTGTTTGGTTTGTTTTGCCCAGTCGTTGTAAAGACAAATATTGGCAAATTCAAGATTCAATCAACTTGTCCAAAGGGATTTCATTTCTATAGCTTTTTGAAGACATTTGCACTTTTGTTTTTCTTTTATTGGTACAAATCTAAACTAAGTTTGAGTTTTTTTATTGTAGTTTTAAGCTAACATGTCCTTTAAAATACTTAAGGGGAATATATTTAATTAGTTATGTCGTTTGAACTAAACTTATTTTCTATTTTATTTGCAAAAAAAAAAATAAAAGCATAAAAAAGTTAAGACATATTTAATGGTTAAAAGGGCAAGACAAAGGTGCTTCCAAATAATTGTCTAATTACACATTCAATTGAGAAAAAATTTTTTATAGGAAAATAACTTATATTAATTGTAATAAGTAAAAATGGGATTGATTAATTTCTGTTAGTATTAACAAAAAAAGAAATATTTTTAATTTAACTTAAAAAAAAAACACTTATATTTTTAGCAAAAAGAAACTTGTGCTTTTAAAATGTTGAATTTAATGAGCCATTAAATTTACTTACTTTAAAAACAAGAAATTTAAATAAATATTTTGAAGAAAATCTTCTGTATCGAAAGTATATTTTATCCTAAATATTTTTACAACAATTTTAATTTAAAATATTATGCATTTGAGTTTTTTTATCTCTTATAATGGTTTTTTGTTTAACGTTAAATTGTAATAAATTTTCCAACTTGACCCTTATGATGTCATGTAAATTAAAAAGGAATTAAAAATTAAGTGGCTGATCACTTAGAAAAAATGGAAATGACATCTTCTAAATTCTAAAAATAAAAATACAGGGTGTCTGATTGAAGATTTATATTTTGAAACTTAAATAAACAATGTTACAATTGCCATAAGGTTTTATTAAGAGAATTATTGAACGTAAGAATGGAAATGAGCATTTTATTTTTTAAAGAGTATTTTGTCCAGACGACTTCGTCGAGTTGAGCTCACTGTTTAAAACGGAGCCTTGTGTTATTCTAAACACGCTGCAGTAAACTTGTTTTCATTGAGCTGATTTCTCGAAGAGAATGGAGAATGTCATTATAAGCCCCCTCTTTAAAGTAGCCTCGTAAAAAATCCATGGAATGTCCCCAAAGTGACTGATCAGTTTTGGGAGGAAATTAAACCGAAGCAAATTCTTCGAAGCATTGGCTGTGTGTGCAGTCTCCCCATCCTGTTAAATCTACGTGTGTGAAGAGTACAATGGATGAGCTCACAGATTTGGCAGGAAGAGTTCCGTAATCATGCTTTGATTTTTACCGTTGACATTCGTCGCCTGGCCTCGAGAATTTCGAAAAAAATTGTCCATATATTCGGCACACCTAACAGTTACTCTGGGCAAATGGCTTTAGATGTTTCAATTATGGCTTTTAATGTTTCATTCGAGGGTTGCGGGTTTATTGAGACCAATAGCTACAGTTTTACTTATTTACGTGACTGTTTAAGTGAAAGAGAGCCTTTTTATTCCAAACCATGGGATTCATAGTGCGAAAACGCTCCAACATCATTTCAAAAAAAATTTTTGCGTTAATCAACGTCACTTTCTTTTAGCCCTTAAACGATTTGTATTTTAAAACGATGGAACTTCGAATATATTTTTTTTCAATTTCATGAATTATTGCTCACTGGGACGGCTATTTTCTCCCCTATTAAGTGTCGCGGATTTTCACGTAAACTGCTTTCAACCAGTTAAATGTTTTCGGGAGTCCTTAAACATCGACTGGGCCCTGGATGTGGGGCATGTATAGCAGTTGTGAGCAATCCCTGCACCGACCAACGAATTAAATTTACACTCGGTCTATTACGTATCCGCTGAATACTCAACCTTAAACAAAATTGTCGACGGGCAATAACGTAAGATACATTACTTTTAAAAAATGTCTCAACAGCAAACGCGCGGCCACTGTGACATTGTGACTGGCAAATCCGCACAATAACGCCACTCTCCCTCCGCACCGTTTATTTCTTTATAAAAAATCGCATTTAAGCATTTAAATTTGGCATCAGAAATCCTGTATAAATTATTAGGGCATTCTTAAAAATATTTACAAAACAGGTTTTAAAAAAGGTTTTTTGAAACTTAAAATATAAATATTTTTTAATAACATGTTTCTCAAAACAATTATTTTTAAATTATTAAAAGCCTTTAAGATTAAAAATTAAAAATAATTTAAAAAAATTATTTAAAAAATTATTAACAATTTAATAAAAAAAAAACTATGTTTAAAATTTTAGAGATATGTTTAAATGTCTTTAAAAAATTTTCTTGTAAAGAAAATCTTTATCGAAAATATCCAAAATAAAAACATGTTAATACAACCTTTGTCAATTTTCTAAACAACTGAGAAATTATTTATTTTGAAATCGAATAATCGAAAACTACCAAACTAACCTACCTGCACTTTAAAAAAACAAACTTTTTCTTATTTTATTTATTGTGCGGTAGTCCTTACAGGCTGCCAGGTAAGCTTTTCGTAACTATTTCACCTGAGCACTAAAAGTAAAAAAAGGTTCTTAGTTTTTTTATTAAATGCTTATATAATCTCATCTTACAATTCTACAAGAAGTTGTTGCTTAAAAAAGTTACGGTAAAAAATACATAGAAACCTAATAACTGGTATTATTGAGTTCTTTTCCTATAATTGGTTTTTGTTCAATTTTGCTGCCACAATATTTTACTGGTTTTATAACGTGGCGGCGAACATATGACAATAATTGTTGTTACCAAAAACCGAAATAATGGCGACAACAATCTTATAAAACTCATTTCATCTCTCTTCCTATTTGTAGGCTCACCAACACGTACATACAAAGTGTTTTATGTTAAAAAAAAACTATTTACATTCAAAACATGCTTATTGTCTCAATTCTCTATTGTTAAAATTATCTATAACTACTCTATATATGGACAAAAAAACTGTTTATTTTCTATTATTTTTTGTTCATGGTATTGTTTTAATCAATTTCTTTTATATAGATGAGAATTGGGCATTACCCATGGCCATAGCGGCCAATATGCATATACCGTACAAAATTGAAATTGGCGAAGATGATATACGTGATCTGAATATTGAGGATAAAGTTGGGAAAGGTAAGTGTCTATTGGTTCTTAATATAATTTTAAGATTTTTGATAATTTTGTATTCCTTACGTTAGGGAATATATATAAAACTAAAATGTTTATCGTTATATTTGAAATTTTAATAATATTTATTCAATTGCAAATCTCTACATAAAAGTAACGCTTAAGTGTCATCTATCTGTTTGTCTGTCTCTCTATCAGTCTATCAGCTTACCGAAGACCTCCAGGACCATACGCAATATAAAAAACCATGCATTGATATATAATATCAATTAAATAAAGCTTTAAAAAATTAAATTTAAATTTAAATACTAAAATTTAAAAAGCATCAAAATTATGGACCCTGAGACATTGAAAGAGAGTAAAAATAATATCTTGGTACTTTTAAGATACTTCAAATTTAACATGGAGAGAATATGATCTCTAATTTTGTCCGACTTTTCTTTAAAAGTTTTAACAAAATTAAATCAAATTATATTTAACCGTTTAAGGGATACAATTTCTCACCATTTTTAAAACGAATTATTTTTCTGTATTTTTAAAATAATTTAAAAAATCTTCTATACAAGTGCATACATCATTGGACACTTGCGACTACGATCTGTGTGATTAGCCGTTAACTTCAAATTTTTAGACTCGGTATATCAAAAAATGCTTGAAAAAATTCTAAAAATATCAAAAATGAACTCTGTTGGGTTCATATACCTTAATTTCTATAATCATAATCTCAAAAACTGCAAAGTGGTACTCTTTGTGCGGCTTTTTGACTTCTGAGCTTAATCTGGGTTAACTCTCCTTAATTTCACATTTTAAGCCTTATAATCTCAAAAAAGCAAAAAAAAGATACTAAAAGATTTTAAAAGTACTTTTTGTTCATTAATTTGACTTTCGTCCAATCTCCTAAAATAGTCCTTGATTTAAATTTTCTAGGTATTTAATCTCAAAAAATATAACTAGTTTGGCTCTCAGCCCTCAATCTGGGTCAATATTCCTTGATTTCATATCGCTAGTCTGATAATCTTAAAATGGGCAAAATAAGTAAATAAAAAAGTGACAATTTTGCTCAAAAACTTTCTGTTCGTCCCTAATCTAGAAAAACAGGAAAATTTTTTATTTATCTAGAATTCAAAAAGTACGAAAAACTGCCTTTTGTCCAAAAAAATATAAAATAAAGGATTTGCAGGCATGTACCGTTTCTAACCTCTATATTCCATAGATAACAAAAACTTAAGTTTAAAAAATACAAAAAGTACTTAAAAGGGAACCTAATTATTACTTTTAATCTCCTTTTTATATTTTTGTCCAGTTAGTAGACCCTTAGCCCCCATCTGGCCCCTAATTTCTATACTTATAATTTTAAAAAAATGCAACAAAGTACTATTTGTGCAGTTATTTTATTTCTGACCAAATTTTTTCTACCGTTTGTAGCAGATTTTTACATAATGAGGTGTCGAATTACTCGAAACCCCTTTTTAATGGATTTATATATTGAACATGCAAGTTTTTACTTTCTAGCCTCAATTGCTAAAACTATACGTTAATGACTAAGTCAGTCGGTTAGTCATTCAATCGTTACGGTTATTTTTTTATTTTTAGATTAATGACAATTAAAGGCTTAAAACTGCAACTTAAATTTGAATTCATATGGGCAAAAAAAAAATTTTTTAAGCTCTCTTAATACTTCTTGGAGAAAATTACTCTAATGAGTTTTTTTTCTTTTTTATGCATTTTTTGAAACTATCAATCTAGATTTACAAAATTAAGAGTTAGAAGGTCAATTATACAAATTAAAAGTATTTTTTTTCTATTTTGGTATACTCTTAAATTTTTTGATAATATCTCGTCTAGATATCGACGCACATAGGGGTATTTTACCATTCTAGCCGGACATTACTTTTTATTTTTTACAATAAAGCTTCTTAAAAACTACTGAGAGCTCCTAGATAGATGAAACTTGGCAGAAACATGTATTGTAATCATAAGCATTTAAGGATTAAAAATAATGAAAATCGAACTAAGGGGAAAAAAGTTCCCCTAAGAAGGACTAATACCATCTCTGAAAAATTAATATTTTTTTTAAGTTTTCAATACTACTGTTAGGCAAATGCAACTCTAAACGTAAGCGAAATCTAAAAAAATCTACACTTGGACAGTGTCGTCCTCTCCCCTTTCGTGGGCGGCGGCTTAAAGTAAAATTTGCAAAAATAATATATATAATAAAAATAATGCTATAAAAGTAAAATTTTTAAGCTTAAATGAATATGGGCAGAAATGCCCTCAAACACCACCCCCCGAAACGGCCCTGTACAAAGTTTTTTTTTCTATATTTTGCTAATTTTTTACAAAAAAAATATTTTTAAGCTTGTTTCTCGCTTTTTTTGTAATTTAGTGTATTAAATTTATCTGAAAATAAGTAATTTATATAAAACAATAACTTATTTACAGAAGTAACAAGTAATTTGAATAATGAAAACAAAAACTAATTTAATTAGAAAAATATCCTTTTGCACTAAGAACAGGAGTGCTACTGTTCTACTTCGTCTGTTCCTTCAAAGACCTCTTTTGAATCTGAATCCTCTTGAAAATGAAGTACAGGGTGAAGCACTAAAGAAACTGCTTTTTTCGTAAAGGGCAATGACTCCATTTTTGGAGTTGGTCTTATTCTAGGCATCAGTGGGTCAGAACTGAGCAAAAGTCTATTAATAATATCAACTTTACACTGAATTCTTAAAAACTTTCTTGCAAAATTCTGTTAATAAATCCAAAAAAAGTTTTCTGATAACAGCGCAATAGGCAATTGATCCATGTATTAAAATTTCTCGCACATTCCTCTTTATACATGAAATGTCAATGTAAAACCCAATTTAACCTGTTAAAAATCAATTTTAATTTACCTGTAACAATTAAAATGAAAAACATTAAAAAAACAATCAATTATCAAAACTTTTAATGACCCACAAAAAAGTTTCTTACTCATATGTAAACACACAAAAAAAAACAGAAAAAAGTGAAACTTTCAAAAATTCGCCAAAAAAATGGCGCAAAAACGCGCAACGTTTTGTTTTTTCGTCTAAAAGTAAAGATTCCAAGTTTTGTTGTGATGAAAAAGATTTCTAAGATAATGACTGCCATCACACTCAAAAAGCTTTTGATTTTTTTTTAATCAAAAAGTGAACAAAAAAACCCCTTTTTTTAATTTCGGAGGAATTTTTTTTAAATAAAACTTTAAATAAAAATAAAAAAAATATAATAAATTAGTTGCTTATATAATCTTTCGCAGAAAAAAAATCAATGTAAACTCTATTTTTGTTTAGCTACAAAAAAATATATTGTAAACCTCTCAAAACCATCAAAAGTTAATAAATTGCGGGCAAATTTACTTAACTTTCCTGTCTTTGACAGTGCCTCAAAACGACAAATTGCAAGCAAAATTCACTATCCGCTACATAATTTTGTTAACTGTCGAACTGCGCACTTAAATTTTAAAATTTCTTAAATTTATATTTTGGCTTAATGTCCGGCAAAATACCCCTATGTGCGACGGCGTAATGTAAAAAGGGTTTAGCTTGAGTTTGTTAAACAAAACCGTTTTTTGCTTATATGACAAACAAATTTCAAGTTCATTATAAATTTTTTTCTTGTTTTTATAACAAAAATTATTTCTCATTTTTATTGGAAACTGCATTTAAACTTATTCATGCAAAGTTCTACAAATTTTTTTAAAATGTTTTTCTTATCCTATTGAATAACACTCTTTAATATTAAGCTAATTATATATAAACAATTTTTGTCAGCAATCATCTAGGTTTACAAGCAAAAAGTACTTTTTCATCATTTTACCATATTCTGAGATTACAAGTCTAGAAAGATGAGATAAGGGCATTTAACCTATTGTAAACTTGAAAGTCAACTTAGTAGGCAGAAGTACTTTAAATAATTAAAAAGGTTTAAACATTTTAACAAGTTTTGAAAAAGTTTTCTTCATTAGTTTTTATTTGTTACCACCTTTTCCCTTTGTTTTAAATTTAAGAAAACTAAATTTCAGGGATTCTATCCTTTAAGAGATATATTCACAATTTAAATTTCAAGATTCGAACTTTACACGTAGATCTCTTAACATTTCTTTTGTTTGATTATCTTTATCTCTTTTGTTTTTATCTTTGTAGCAATTATCATTACTGCTGCTATAAATGATGTGTCAACATTACGGCTATTCAATTTATTGGAATCATTAGTGCATACTAAAGTGTTGCTTATTGATATCGTGGCAACATCATTTAATGCTGAAAATCGTTTTTACAAATACTTAACAAACATCAACCCAGAATCAATGCTAATGTCAAATCTGTTGCTATTGACAATACTGAGTGACAATTATCGTCATTTCCTTAATGTGGCATTTGATAAAAATGGCATTGAAATGGTACAGAATTTTAGGCAGCAAAAATTATGGCGCACTAATGACCAAAGAAAAGTTGAAAAACAACTAAACTGGCCCATACATTTAGACAAGTCGGTAAAAGAGATGCTGCATTTACAAAAGATAACGGAAAAACGAAATAAATCTTTAGATTTGGATGTTTTTAAAAAAGAATGGTTAAAGGAATGCTCTTTGATAAATCCTACAACATTAAATGTTAATTTTTTATGCCTAAACTCTAAGTTAATTGAAGAAAAGTGCTTAAATGATAATCTGCATAAAGCAGTTGCAGATATTTGTCAGAATCATGTCAGCTTTAAAACCCAGAGACTAATAGAAAATTTAAGAAACTTTATTGATTTGTTTAATTTTTATGATTTCCTAATTGCCAACATTTTAAATTCAACAGCCAACAAATCTTTGAAACATGTGCCAAAATATGATTTTATTGTACTTGATATTGTACGTGACATTGCCAATGGCAATGCTGCTGGCAATGCAACAAGCTTGAATAAAACCAGCAGTAATAGCAATATGTTTAAATTTATAAATGGAAAATATCAGCAATACACAAACACCAGCAGCAGTAATTTATCAACATCATCATCAATACCATCCTATCGCACACCAACAACTACGTCAGCTTCATTGTTAGTATTTAAGTGGCGACCCCTACTGATACTGGAGCAACATGAAATCAACTTAAAGACTTATATAACACATTCCATTTTACCTGGCTATGATGATTGGTTGCTGGTTAGCAGTGGACAACTTTGGCAATGTGGCTCAATATGTTGGACGATTATTGCTATTTGTGTGGGTGTCCTTATGGTTATTGTGGCAGCAAGTGTAGCGGCTGGCATTGCCATGAGGTATGTACAAAACATAACTTTAAAATAATTTAGGACTATATGTGCAATAAAATCTATATAATTAATGTCTAAAATAGTTCATGTTTAAAAATAAATTTTTTTACACTTGTTTAGTATGATGGCTGGCATTGTGTACAGCTCATAGTTTGTTTCAGTTGAGAAGGTTATTTCAAAGTCATACTTAATTTTAATTATTTGCTTTTTTGCATATTCTTATATTTGGTTTCTAATTAAAAATTATTTCTTTCAGTTATATAATGGAACGGATAATTAATTCATTTTTATTTTTATATTAATTTGATATCAAGTATACGCACCGTATGCGGAGCAACAACTACTACTACCTGTTCTTACACAGAAAAAATATATTATTAAATTTTTTTAATATTATTTATTATTGATTTTAAATTTTTTACTTAGTTTACAGTAAGGCAAAGCATAGAGAGTTTATCGATAAGCCAAAGGATTTCAGCTGCTTTCATTTTCATTTCTGTCCGTCCTGGGGAATGCCAAAAATTTCGCCGCAATCCACCACCTGATTATAAATAACTTTTGGAGAGCGCGATTATTTGCGTAGAGTTAAAGTTACATGGGTGTATTTTGGTTAACTTATTTTTCTTCGCCATAACTTTGTAAATTTCTCTACTTGATTAATATGATGAGTTGGTTGGCGGCCCCTTTAGGTCGACACCTGTATTTGACTCTTAGTCTTTCCTTTACTTTTCTATTACTTAAATATGCAAAGGATGTATGAAAATAAATATATTTCCATTATTGAAAACGTATTGATTTTTATTTCCAATGAAAACCCCACAAATTTATTTTTAAATTAGGCCTGAATACATTTAACCCGATTACTTCAAATATTTTTTCAATAGCACTAATTTATTTACGCTACAACAAATAAAATATTTTGATTTTAGAAATTTTAAGGAAACTTTAAAATCTTCTTAGATTTAATATTCAGCAAACTTAAAGAAACTTAAGGAGACAATGCTCAAAGCCAATACCAAAAATCAGTTTTAAAAAAAATTTATCTTCTAAAAATTTTTTCAAAATATTAAACAAGTTTTAATAATATTTAACAAGAAGTTCTATAAAGGCTTTCAAAATTTTTTTTAAATAATAGTTTAATATTTGTAATTGTAATTTTAACAAAAAGTACTTTTGCCTAACTTTTCCTTTAAATAAATTTGAATACAGTTTTCATTGCATTTATTCAAGTCCTTTGCAGTTTCTGTTGGAAGAACTATAATTAACTAACTACATTTATAATGAAACCACAAAAAATAATTAATTAACATCTTTTCGAAATGACCAAAAACACAACAATAATTTTATGTATAAAAACCAGAAATTAATATAAACTTCTTCCCTTGACTTTTAAATATAAAACAATTTTTGATTTCATGCAAAAACCACATTATTAACATTATTGCAATTAACACAAACTATCAAAAACACACACATATACACACATATATACAAATATACTCTTAGAAAGTTAAAACCACCCACTTAGAATTTTCTCAAGAGTAATTTCCACAATTTAACTATTATGAGTCTGTGTTGTTCTTTTATCTTTTGTTTGTCCAGCAGACACACAAGTGCATGCACATGTACTTAAATACGAACATACTTTTATATTATTTACAGACTGACTCCAGTGTGTAATTTTCATTACAACTTTGTTGTTTTGAAAATAACTTTTTAAAGGAAAAACTTACATATTTTTGTTATTTCTTATTCAACACATAAAATGTGTAAAAAAAAACTTTTATAAAGTGATGGTCTTGTTTTTTTGTTGTTTTTTTATAATTTAAGAATTGTTGTTCGTTTATTTCCTCTTGTTGGGCTTCAGCACTGCTTTAATATTTCTGTTTTTACTTTTAACATCATTAAGACGTGAAGTTGCTTACTCTATTGTAAAGTTTAATGAACTTTTTAAAAATTAATTATTATACAGAAAAAGCAAGAAAAATATTAAAAAATATAATTATTAAATGAAAACGTTGCTTATTGTAAGATATAACGATAGAGACCATCAGACAGACATGTCATCATGAGTTGCAAAAAAGAAATTTAATTTAAAATAATTTAAGAAAATATAGAAAATATTTTTAGGAAGATAAAATTTATACATATCTACTCTTATATACAAAAAGCAACAACGCTTATGACTACGGTCTGACCCTTTCATCATCGTATAGCCCAAAACGCGTAAAGCTGGAGATATCAAATTTCATGTAGTGATCACCAGGGGTACCAAGGCATATTTGGTGCTTTTTCGTTATTTAAATACTGGGTGATTGAAGGTTAGATAGAACAGCCAGCTAATGAAATAATGCAGCTCAGTTTGGCCCTCTTGTTCATTCTCTTTGTAATACCCGTAGAAAAAGATAGAAATAGTGGGAATTAAAAGTGTTTATGAAGAATTAGAAAGTAAGAAATTACGATGAAACAGACTAATCAGGAATCAAACACACGACTCCCAAACTAGTACACTTATGCTTTTGCTTTCTCACCAACGGAAGCATCCCTACTCTTAGGGAAAAAATAGGGCAGAATATATATTTAAAAACTGTTTGTACTTATATTGTGATTTTTAAATCAATAAAGAGAGAAACATAATTAAAATTGAATTTGGCAGTCCTTGAAGAAATGAAAATTATGTTTTGCACCTTTTTAAATTTTAAACTTACAAGGGAAAATATGGGTAAAAAATTGTCTTTGGTACTTTTTTTTTGTTACTTCCGAGTCAATACGAACAGAAAAATAACTCAACTCGGCAGGTTTCGAAAACATACACAAACGGTTTTGGTACCTTTTTAAAATTATGGACCCTAAAGAAATATTGCCCCAGCCAGCTATGTGTCAAAATGAATACTTTAAGTACTTTTTCTGAATTATTATGAGTCTTAAAATATAAAAATTATAGCCTTTTAATAGAGAAATTCACCCAAGTGGACAAAAGCACCTTTTCACATATAAGTACTTTTGGATTATAAGTCCCAAAGATTATATTTTTGCATATTGAACCAATTGAAAATCAACAAAAGGAACACAAAGCAGTTTCCTCATATTTTTGAAATTATAAGTCTTGAAATACTCAACAAAGTACTATTGACCCAGTCGAAAGTCAATTTAGTGAAAAACTGTTATTTTTTTACTTCTGGTACTTTTTTAAAGTTAAGATAAAAAGTCAACAAAATGGACAAAAATAACTTTTTCCATATTTTTAAGGTCTACTGACGTAGTCGGAAGACAACTAAATGGAAAAAAGGACCTTTTTTCAGTTTTTAAAATTATGAGTCTAGAAATGTGAAATAAAAAACAATTAACTCATGCAGAGATCGAAAGTCAACTAAGTGAGTAAAATGTACTTTCAACACATTTTTAGTACAAAATTAGGTATTGGGCCAATTTAAATGCAGAATTAGAAAGAGGTGCTTTTTCGCTTTTTTGGTACTTATTTTTTAAATTTTAAATTTTGAAGTTTTAAATTAAAAACTAATAACCCAGATTGAGGCCAAATTCAACAGAGTGTACAAAATGTACTTTTTCACCATTTTGTTACTTGTTAAGTATTTGGAATTATAAATCTAGAAATATGATATTAAACACTTTGACGCAGTTAGAAGCGGAAAGTAAACTAAGTAAACAAAAAGCATCGTCTTCATCTGTTTAGTATTTTAGTGCATTTTGTGAACCTGTGAGTCTAGAAATATGAAATTAACGTTTAGTAACCCAAATTGGAGTCGAAATCAAAATTTGTTTACATTTTTTTTGGTAAATTTTTCTGTTTTTAAAATAATTCGTTTTAAAAAAGACCAAAAGTACTTTTTTCATGCTTGTGGTTCTTTTTGTATTTTTTTTGTAATTATGTGTCTTGAATTAATCTTAAAACTAATAACCCATATTGTGGGGTAAGTAAGTACTTTTTCATATTTCAAAATTAAGGACTATTTATCCCAAATGAGTTCAGAAGTTTACTAAGTAGAGAAATAGTGCTTTTACCATATTTTTGGTACTTCTTTGCATTCTTTGGACCTTTAAAATTAAGATCACTGGAGTCAAAGAAAGAAAAGATGTGTTACATTTGTGGCTTTAGATCCGAATTAATAAATATATAAAATTTTAAACAAGGACGATTGGTATTAAATCAATAAAGGGCAGAATGCTATCTTCCCTTTATACGGCATTTATAGGGGTTTAAGATCAGACAAAAAGTAATTTTACAATTTAGAAATGGGAGATTAGACATACAGAATTAAGATTTTAAAGAAAATCATAAAATTTTTCCTTTTCATTTAAAACTTTACCTTTATAAATATTTTAAGCTGAGCGGTCAAATTTATATTTTAAACTGAATTTATGTAAAAAAACCAAACTGTTCATATTATTTTCAATAGTTTAACAAGTAATCCTGTGTATATAAACTGTTTGTTTTTAATTTTTTTAACCTTCGTCTTGTGCATAATATATTTAATCAATTTCTTATTTAACTGCTATCTGTGGAGCATCATTTTAATGCTACAAGAACTTAGACCTCTTAATTAAATTTGAAATCTAAACAAAACAATTTTATAAAAAAATCTACAGTTTTATTTGTAATTTATTGACTCTTTTAAATTTTAAATACTTATATTCCTTTTACAAGGCTTAAACAAATCTTGGTGTACCATTAGATACTAAACAAATTTCTTTTTGAAATTATTTTATCCACAATAAACAAAATATATATGCTAACCCACAAACCATAAAAATATCCATATCCTAATCGTTTGTAATAAAAAAACATTTATTTTTTTGCACATTCAGTTATCCTTAGGGGGAAAAAAAAACAAAAACAAGAAAAATCATTTCAAATATTTTTCTTTTATTGTATCTTACAGAAATTATTTATTACGCAAACGTTTATCTAAAGGTCCTAATAAAATTGTATTATCTCCAAATGATTTTGTATTCCCCGTGGATTCACGTAGAGTAAGTACATCATTTAGCACATACTTAAAAATAATACATAATAAATAAGTGTAATTTAATGTAATGTTATGTAGAAAAATTTAAAATGTTTTATTTAATTTAAATCCTTATAGGTTGATGAAGGCATTGAAGCCATGCTGTGCTGTTGGTTGCAACAATTGCAAGAGTTTGGTGGCCCAGAAGTGGATAAGCCAGATTTACTTAAAGGCTCAATAGGATCTTTAAAAAATTTAGGTTTTTTAATACCAGGAGCTGGTGGCAGTTCGACTACAGCGCATGCGAATGGTAAAACAAGTTCTGGATCTGCTAGTTTGGCCCGACATAATCCAGCTTTACTTGATATGCGAGCAAGATATAATGGGGATTTAGTGCAACTTAAGGAAGTTTCGCTTAATGGCTCAAATGAGTTAAAATCTAAGGCAATGGATTTATTGGTAATGGCCCATGGCTTAAGGCATGAAAATATTAATCCCCTTATAGGCTGGCTGGCAGATGCTAATCGTACGGCCATGGTTTTTGATTATTGCTCTCGGGGATCTTTGCAAGATGTTCTTATCATGGATGAAATTAAACTAGACTGGTCATTTCGTTTAAGTCTACTAACAGATTTAGTAAGAGGCATGCGTTATCTTCATGCCTCACCATTGCGTGTTCATGGCACATTAACTTCACGTAATTGTGTTGTTGATGCACGTTGGGTTCTTAAAATAACCGACTACGGCTTGCCTCAATTCTATGGGACTCAAGGCTTAACACCGCCACCACGTAGCTACAAAGAACTACTGTGGACCGCCCCAGAACTATTGCGTTCAATAAAGGAACCACAGCATCAGCAACATCATCATGTATTGAGGATATTGGGTACGCAGCCCGGAGATGTTTATTCCTTTGGCATTATAATGCAAGAAGTGGTGGTACGTGGAGAACCTTATTGTATGTTATCACTCTCAGCCGAGGAAATAATAGGAAAAATTAAAAGACCACCACCATTAATAAGACCTTCAG
This sequence comes from Melanophora roralis, assembly GCA_963583895.1. Taxonomy (NCBI): domain Eukaryota; kingdom Metazoa; phylum Arthropoda; class Insecta; order Diptera; family Rhinophoridae; genus Melanophora; species Melanophora roralis. The sequence continues at coordinate 116,237,729 of OY757187.1, read as the reverse complement.
TGTCGAAAGGTGCTGCACCACCAGAGGCCATCAATATAATGCGTCAGTGTTGGGCGGAACAACCAGATATGCGACCAGATTTTAATTCGTAAGTATATGTTGTTGATATGATAATATTGATAAATGCAGGATTTGGAAAGGTTTAAATAAGCAGTCTTTTAGATTTAAATAAAAATAAGTAACTAATAATTTAAAATTAGGTTCTCAAGTGATATTTTATTAAGTTTAAAACTATTTAGTAAATGTTTAAAGTACTAAAAGCTGAAATATTGGTGTTTGATTTTAGATTGTGGGCTTCAAACCGAAAAAATAAATAGCGTGTTAAGGGATAAAATCCTAAATAATTTAATTAAGTAACTGATATTTTATTCATTGATTATGTACTAAAAAATTTTAGCATAGATTTAACAGAAAGACAATTTAGGTATGACCTAAGTAATTTTTAGTTTTTAGTGTATTAAATACAAAGCTTAATATAAGCTCTTTTAGCAAATTTATAATCTTATTACTATATACTTCAAACTTAAGAAATAAGAAATTTAGTACTAAGCTTTTAATCATAAGCAGGAGTTCTTGTAAATCTTGTTTCTTACCTTGATAATATGGAGTTTAGTACTAAAATTTTCTGTAATTTTTAATCTTACTATAAATCTTTTCAGTGTCCTCTTCTGAGTACTAAAATTTTATATGTAGCTTAAAAATTTAATAATAAATCGTGGACACTGAAGTAAGAACTTCTGAGTTCAAATTTTAAAATAAAATTTTTTTAAGAGGATCTCATAGTGTTATTCACAAAATTTTTAATTTATTTCCAATTTAAGGAACAATTCCAAGAGTAGCTTTATGTATTTTATTTTTTTAAAAAGAATTATGCACTAAGTATTTAAAAACATTTGTTTTAGTAGTAAATATTTCATCATTAAAACCTTTCAATAAAATATTATATACTGGACATTTTAAACAATATTTAGTACTAAAATCCTCATTGTTAGTATAAACGCAATAAATTGTTGGTCCTTAATTTATTTTCACTTTTATTCTCGAAACCTTTTAGAATTTAAGGTATTAATTTTAAGTAAAGGATGTATAATAAATAGTTTAAGTACAAAAAATTTTTTTCTTGGAATTTGAGCAGAAATTTTTGTGTATTAAGATTTGTTTTTTAAGTAAAAACCTCATTTTTTAAGTACTAAAACTTTTAGTGTAAATGATTTTTATGAGGTGTCTTTAAGTCGCCGTTAGTACTAAAATCAAAATAATAAGTCTATTTCCTTGATACTTAATTAGATGTTATTGCGGAAGAAGTAATAAGAATTATTTTATACAAGTTTTGTTACCAAAGTAAAAACCAAAGGTTTTAGAACTAAATATTTATTTTTTTGCTAATTTTAGAACCCAGAACTATGCACTTGATATTTTATCATTAGTTTAAGTACCTAAGCTCGAATTTTGAATTGGATATAAAGAATTTTTAGGATTTTTTCTCTTAAAAAGCAAAATCAATTCATTCAAGTACTAAATTTATTTAAAAGAAAAGTCATAGGTTTAAATACTAAATTTTTAGTTAATTTTTAATATTTATTGAAAGCCCTATATTAGTTTTTAGTTTTATGCTTTAAATCATAGCTAGTATCATATATATGATTTTAATTTAAAAGTTTTAGTACTTAGCCGAATAACATAATTATTTTCCTTTTTTTTATTTTCAAAGAAATAACATGTTAAGGTACTAAATTTATGTTATAATTGGGAAGGCTTTTTAGCAATAATAATTTCAATTTTATTTTACTATATTTATTAAAAAATTTAGTTTAAAGTGTAAATCAAAATATCACACCTTATATTTTAGTACTTAGTATTAATTTTATATTTAAAACTGCAAACTTTTTATTCCAAACTGTAATTCTGTTTATTGGTACTAAATTTAAATAATTCATTTTGTTTTCAATAACAGATTTTTATATTTAAATTTATGATTTAACGTTTTTAGTACATATTTTGTAATTAAAAATTAAACCTATTAAGAAATATAATATAATTATGAACATAAAGAACATTTGAATCATTTCCAATCCCTGGTTTTTAAAAAGACATGACAGTAACTATAGCTTTTACTTACATCCTTTTTACAAAATTTTACTTTTCTCACTTGTTTTTTGTCTTTATTGATTTTTATATTTATGTTTTTTTTAATTTTAAATAAAAAAACTCTGCTGCTTACATCTTTGGGTAACACTTTATTTTGTATTCCGGCTGATGTACCAACGAACGCTTTTAAATGTATGTGTGTATATGTAATGTGCCATTTTTTATAAACACAAACAAACACGTACACAAAACGAAAATGATTGACGACAATATCAATGTCACTTCTTGCTATTAATATAAATACAATACTGCTGCAATCATGTTGTCAATGTTGTTGATGATGATAAAATAACTCTCAATCCCCACTCATTTAAATGTATGAATGGTAATGACGACGACACATTTTCGATAACAAAATTAAAAAATAAAATAAATGGAAAAATGTACACAAAATTAAATGTAAATAAAATTAAATAAAACAAAATAAAAACATCTTACAACAATATGGAAAAAAATAACAACAACAACAACAACAACAACAATGTAAAACCTACCACAGAGTATATGAACGTTTTAAATTATTAAATCATGGGCGTAAAGTAAATTTTGTTGACACAATGTTTCAAATGCTGGAAAAATATTCAAATAATTTGGAAGAACTGATACGTGAAAGAACTGAACAATTAGATATTGAAAGAAAAAAGACTGAGCAATTGTTAAACAGAATGTTGCCCAGGTAAGAGGGAAAATCAACGTTTTTAAATCAATTTTTTTATTTGCTACTTTGCTTTAAATTTAAATTTAAAAAAAAAAATTTTTTAATTAAGTTCGGTGGCAGAAAAACTAAAAATGGGCTTAGCTGTTGAGCCAGAAGAATTTTCCGATGTTACAATATATTTTAGTGATATTGTTGGTTTTACACAAATAGCTGCACATTGTACACCGGTACAGGTTGTTGATCTATTAAATGATCTTTATACGATATTTGATGCAACCATTAATGCCTATAATGTTTACAAGGTAAAGCACATATAAATATGGACATTAAAAAAATATAACACATTTTCTTATGTTCCATTTTGTTACCTTTTAAAGGTTGAAACCATTGGTGATGCTTATATGGTTGTTAGTGGCATACCTGTACGTACACCTGATCATGCCGAACAAATTGCCACGATGGCTTTGGATTTACTACATCAAAGTGGCCGCTTTAATGTTAAACATTTACCAGGTGTGCCACTGCAATTGAGAATAGGTCTACATACTGGTCCCTGCTGTGCGGGGGTAGTTGGTTTAACCATGCCAAGGTATTGTCTATTTGGTGATACGGTAAATACAGCTTCAAGAATGGAATCGACAGGTAAGTTTCATATCACAAAATTAGCAGTTTTAACATTAGTAAATCCCTACAGGTTCCTCTTGGCGCATTCACATGTCCCAGGAAACCCGTAATCGCTTAGAGGCTCGTGGTGGCTATATGATAGAATCACGTGGTCTTATTGATATTAAGGGCAAAGGCATGATGAATACATTTTGGCTGTTAGGCAAAAAAGGTTTCGATAAACCTTTGCCAAATCCCCCACCGATTGGGTTAGTATTATATAAAAGATATTTTGTTAAAAAACCCAATAATTGATTGAAATGTTTTTAATTCAAACATGCTTACTCAAACAACGGACACAGAGAGTCACATGGGTAGGTTTTGAAAAGTAATTTTAACAAAAATATTTGTATAGATAATTGTGAAGAACTTAAAAATACAAGACAAAAGGTATTTCATTTAATCGCGTTGCACCCCTGTTATTCATTTCACTAGGACGGTTTTGTTTGCAAAGGCTAGTGGCAAAGGCCAATTCACTACTACTTCCCAAAGGCCTTAAGACCCATTGCAAGTCCCTTCAAAAGAGAAAAAAGAGGATTTAAAAAAAACAACACTCTAAGCCGTAAAATAAAGAAATACTGTAAATTAGAAAAGAAAGAACTTTGAGCCCTTCAACTCGTGCTTCCCCTTATCTTTGCAGAACCTTAAAAAGTCCAGAGTATTCTTATCATACTTGCTAGTCATATATAATACCGCAGTGCCCTGTAATTACTTTAGTACCCTTTCTATCCGTTCTGAGCTACAGAATTCTGAAGATCTCTCTTTTGGTGTGGCCTTTCTTATCAAAGACTAATTTCATTATTAGGCCATTATAAAACCTAATGGTCAACTAAACGTCTCATATTCAAGCTTGAAACCTAAATCTAAGCCCCTCTTTGGAAACTCATAAGCAATTTCACTGCAGATAACGCCACAAAAGCTCCCCACCCAACAAAACCTTGCAGTAAATGTCGCAATGATCACCCTGAGATCTCCTTTACCATCGTCCACATTTCCAGGCTTGACGTAATGTATATCTAGAGCTTTGAACACTGCCTAAATATTGGCACGGACTGTCACATTTTCTTCCCCTTCCACACTCTTCCTTATAATATCGTGGCCCTCATCAATGCCAGAATCTTTGCCTGGAAAACACTGCGTTTATTTGGAAGTCTGTATGAAACCCGTCTGGATCAACACCAGCCCCGTTGCCTATATCCATTTTCGAATAATGAAAACTGTACACCCCTTAAATTGTTTTTTAGATTCTATCTAGTCCTTTCTTTTTAGAAACACTACCCAGCTTTTTCAGGTGAATTAGGCATGCAGGACCTTTTCCAATCTTCTTTACCGCATCCGTATTTCAAATAAATTTCCTATTTAGGAAAATATGAACATATCTAACACCCACTGCTAGTCTTAACTTAACATCCTCAAGCAAAAGTGAATCAAAGGGATCCCCCTTGTACTTTGTGGGAAACAGTACTAATATTATCTTCTTTGGGTTCTTTTCTCTGGCCCAAAAAGATAGGTGCAGTTTGCATCGCTAAGCCTGTCACGGAAAATGTCACCTGTTGCCTATATTACGATGTCATCTGCATTATCCACTATCTGTACCTCCTTCAACAGCTCCACTAAAATCACAAAGTGACAACACGACTCCTTCTTGTGATGTCCTTTAGACCGCACTCTTTATCAGATGTTAATTTCTTAAAATAGAGTTGCAAATTTTGCTGCGATGCAAAGATGCATCTACTTAATAAGGATGCCCTGATCTCCCAATCTTCTTTATGTTATCCGAATATCTGCTTTCGGCGCATTATTAAAGGTTCCTTAACATGCAAAAATGAAGCAAGCACCTACCTTTTTTGGTACAAACCCCGCTTTTTGAATCCAGCCCTATCATGAAGTGCACTTTTAGCAGATCTACTACGCCTACGTGCCATCTGCTATTCGAAAAAAGCCTCTTACCCTAGGGTCCTTAGATTACGATGTCTTGAATCTTGACATTCCGCTTACAGAGCTATTGAAGTCACGGTTATTTGACTATGAGTTATTTTTGCCCCTTGTCTCCTCTATATCTCTGAAGTAAACTAGGTATATTTCTAAAACTTATTAAAGGTTTTTTTTTGTCACCAAAATATGCCTATATTTGACTTAAAAAATCTGCGAGCATGCCCACTCCAAGCTTTCCCCCATCGATGTCGTAAGCAAATCTTCATTTCTCTTTCCCCATGAGAATCCTTTCACAGTACAGTATTTTCTATCTCCCAACCCTTTCAAGTTCCTAAAGGGAAACTTACCTTAATTTCAGCTAAAGAGGGAAGTTATCATCCAAGCAAGTCGAAAATCACGAACTATTAAGTAAAACCCCCCTTAAAATAACGCTTTTGTGGATAAAAGATATTTGAAAATATTTGGAAAATCCTTAACAGGTGTTGCTATAAAAAGAGTTAATATACTTAAATATACTTAAACTAAAAATATCCTTTTTAACACAATAAATCAATTGGCGCATTTTAATAACTTTAATTAATACCTTTTTTATTTGTTACCAATTTTAGTTTAGATGAATCTTTAATACGCAACTCCATTACCCTAAAGTCACAGGGCAACAAATCATCCCGTAATAGTACAAATCCATCTTCGAGCCAATCCTCTTCGTTGGCCGGCGAGTCAGTAGAAGTCAAAGTTGAAATTACACCACCCACTAATGCTGATGTGTGTTCTTCATCAAATCTACATAATTCATACTCATTAGATTCAAACTCAACAAATACTATAAGTCCCAATATGACTCTTTGTCCTGAGTTTCCCACAAAAACGCCCAGCAACTCACCACAACCTAGAAAAATCCCTGAAATAGCAACAGATAATCTATTGAATCCTGGTAATTTTAATCGTTTACCCACATCAACGGCCAGCTCTTCATCAAGACTCTATAAGAAAATTGAAGAAATGATGGACCTTAGTTCCCCCTATAACCACTATAAATGCTTAAGTCCAAGTGAAAGTAATTTAACACAGTTTTATGATGGCAAGTATTTGTATAGTGGCAGTGCTGGTGGTGGTGTTGGCGGGGGTGGGATTGCTGGTAGTACTTCAGCCAATAATTATCATTTAGTAGCGGGAAGATTTGAAAAGCCGGGTTCAACACGTTTGCTGCGACGTCAATTTAGTTTGGATCGTGACGATACACGTTCAAAAGCCGAACATCATCAACATCACCAGTCTTCCTTACAATCATCCCTGCCAATGCCAATGTCAATATCCAATAAGTCTTCTACACTGGAAATTCCTGTACTACATGATACTTCTCGAAGTCCAAAGGGTACAATGAATAGGATGCACAAGCAAAATTCTTCATCAATAGCTCAAGATCTGGAGAAAATAGAAGAAATACCCATGTCTCCAGCCTCCTCGCAGCAACATAGCAGTTTAGATAGTAATATTAATCGTAGCCCACCCTCCATTATAGAAACCCAATCACCACCGGTACAAGCTAATACAAAACGCATGAATAGTTTATTAACTTCAATATCACCACCCACCATGTTGTCGGCACCGACTTCACCGGCACCCTCCAGATCACTAAATGGTGTAGCCTATAATTGCACCATTATGGAGAGTCCAATAACAACGGAGGCATCCACAGCCACAACAACACATTTGAATAGTTCTAATTCAACCACACCAAAAAAACAAGAATCAAATAGAAATTTAAAGAAACAAGAAATTATTTTAAATGTTGAGACCTTAGTTAGCAGGTAGGATACGGTGTAAATTAGTTTAAAATAAATTAAAGTTTTTTATTAAAAGTTTAATATGTTTTTTGTAAAAATTAGTTAATAAGCAAAATGACCTTAAAAAGAGCAATAATTTTAAAAATTTAAATAAAAGTTAAGAACTACTTGCAATAACGCTTTAGTATAACGTTTACCGCAAAAACGGACTATGTGTAAATGTTGGAAAAATTTTATAAACATTTTTTTTAATTTGGAAAATAAATAAATTTTTAAAACAGGTTTTAAATATAATTTGCTTTAAATTTGTTATTCCTTTGCAAATGTTTTGTTATTGCCAAGGTCATAGTTAGGAAACTTTTGAAAACGATACGACTTATAAATGGAAATTTGTATGGCTTTAAGTATAATCAAGAAATGATGGTACCTTAAATGTAGTTGGGCATTTTAATGCAAGAATACAGTTTTTTTTAATTTTTGTTAATAACGGCATAGGCTTAATTTAAATTTTAAATTGTTAATAAACAGATAAATACTTACTAAATGATAGAAATAGTTTTGGAAAATATTATGTTATGTTATGAGAAATTTTATTAAAAAAATGACTAATTCTGCATGCAATTATACAAAGGTGACTGTTATTAACCTTAAATTATAAATAAAAGTTTTTTTTAACGAAGCTTACGTAAGTAAGTATGTAAGTACACGTGTACTGAAGACTTTAGTTTCTAAGTTGCAATGTTAATTTTTATTGTGTGATTAACAATGGTTTTTGTTACATGTCCACCATAGTTTTTATTTATATTAAAATATTATTCTTAAGATATAAAACTTAAAAATTTTTATTTTAAACTTATACAATATTTGTGTTGTTAGTACGTTCCTGGACTGGTGTTGTTGAAATTGATAGGCAGGGTTCACCTAAGAGTCATAATAAATAGTTGTTTATAAAATGGGACTTAGCAAAGGTTAACGCCTCCTAAAGTAAGCCGTAAGGTTACCTTTAATATTTAAGACAATTTTTTTCCTCTTTTTTACTCTGGCTTAGGTTCATTATCTAATTTTTTTTATTGGAAGAAATTAATACTTTCTGAGAATGTGGAAACAAAAATTATTTGAAAAATCAAGTTTTTCTACCGATACTAGACAAGAAGAATTCATTTTTGAAACAAGGGGGCAAATAACGGCATTCAATTCGAATCAAAATTGAAAAAATCTAATTAGAATTCCTATATTAAGAGAATTGATAATTCGATCAATCGAGTAGAGTTTCGATTCAAAATGAATGCCGTAATTTGCCCCCAGCTTGAAATTCCATCTCTTTGAATGGTAGTAGTGCTTTTGGCTGTAAGCATCAACACTTAAACTAACACATTATCCAAAAAGGTTAACACAATAGGTGTGTTCATTTACAGAAAATTATCACTAATTTTGGATAATTATTACCAGTAAGTGTTCACGTACACAAAAAATTAGCAGCTAGAGAGCCAAAAAGGGCGTAATATGTTTAGAAACAAAAATGTTTCTGATAATTTCTGCTAGTAAAAATTTTTGCTATCAGAAATTGTTCAAACAGTCTTTCTGCCATTATGCTTTGAAAAAAAACTTAAGTTTTAAATTTTTTAAAAGTTTACAATAACAAAATACATTTGCTTGCAAGTTTTGACTGTAAAAGTGTTCATTTGCTTTTAAATATTTTTGAGAGCATTTTTGAAAATATTTCTTTTTACTCTCTCGTTACTGGAAAGTTATTGAACACAACTAATATTTTTATTTTGTAAGTTAGGACGAAGTTTAACTGCTGTTTATATTAAAGTCTCTTTTGCAACACTTGACTAACGGTTAAGCATCATGCATCTATCAGGTGGAATTAAAGGCTCTTTTTATTTTTGTATTTAATACAATAGGGGTATAACTTTTTTTATCATTATTATAAATAACAAGAGAAATAAAAAATTTTACCCACTTATTGTATAATAAACAATAATAATAAAAAAGTGCTTCATTCCATGCATGATGCTTAACCATTAGTCAAGTGTTGTCAAGCTTAAGAAAAATTTTGTCAAAAGAACAACAATACTTAAAAAAGGTTAACTACTTTTTGGCATATTTAAATATGGCGTTTCAACGATATTCTTCTTCTATTTTGTTATACTAACATACAAAAATTAACGATAATACAGCATCTAGCATGTTTACACTACAGCTCAATTATGTGATTCGTTTTATCATTCGCTGGTATTAAACTATACTTTTTAAAAATCAAATGTTTTTAAATTCCTGATTTTAATTATATTTTTTTCAGAAATATAAATTACTTTTTGCTTGGTATTTTTTTTCTAGATGTTCTAAATGTTATTTTTTTAAGTTTATATAAAAATCAGAAAGCAAGAGTTATTATAATAATTTTGAATTTTACAAAAAATACGAACTAGTCCAAACTTTTTTTATTTAAAAAAATTGTTTCCATTTTAATTACTTCCTTTTTATTTTACAACACAACGTAAATAACAATAAAAGTTTTTATAGCAAAAACATTTATTTGGTTTTTCAGATGACAATCGTTATTTAAAAAAACACATTTTAATACAAAAAAAAAATGGTTATAATAATAATTAATGTAAGTTATAAAAGAATTTAAAGAAAAATGCAAAAAAAATTTCTTATATAGAAAATGTTAATTGTTAAGTACTATGTAACTAATTAATGAAATAACTATTTCCTAGTAACTATATAAGCAACTCGTTCGTTTACCAATACATACATATATATAAAAGGTTTATCAAGTTTTCAATTAATATTTAACCTTTAGTTAACAAATTTAAATATTAGATATTGAAAAGAATACCAACAACAACTAAATTAAAAATTTAAAACAAAACATTAAGAATTTAAAAACTTTTTATAACTAAAGCGAATATTCTTTTATACATTAAACCAAACTATGAAAAAATTGTTCTAGTTTAAGGTTAATCTTTAAATTGGGTTAAAAAAAAATTAAGTCAAAAGGTAAAGGAGATAAATCCTTTTCGGATGACTTATAAAGATTTCATATATAAAAGACGTTAAAAATAATGTTGAAATTAACTTAAGTTTTAAGTTTAAAACAGTGTTAAAATTTAAAATAAACGGAAGAATAGAAAAATATATATAAAAACGAAAAAAAAAAACTTATTTATTCTTTTAACTTTATTGAAAAAATTTGGTAAATATAATGCCCAATGAATAATTATTAAGGCTTATAGATAACTTTTAAAATTTTAACCCATTTTACATAAATTTTTACTCCATTTTTCGATGAAAGAATTTTTTAGGGAATTATTTTAAAGTTTATTTATTTTTTTTCTTATTAGCCTCGATTAAAAAATATTTCCCATTTCAAATTCGTGTGCTTACAAATTTCAAAATTTATAACGTCTTTAGTATGTCCTTTACTATATCACGAAAAACCCCAGTTAATGTACATTCATAACGTCTCAATGTTAATTGTCTTAACGCCAAAAGTAAAGAACCAAAACGCAGCCAGTGTGATTGTTGTGCTGTATATCGTGCCAATGCCAATAGGGCGTTATTGGTGTAAGATTCCAGAAGCGAAGCATATTCCGAGCTCAAAGCATATTCTAAAATAATAATATGTACATATATTTTATTTTGCTGTGTTAAAAAATTTTATAAATATTGCTGCAGTTAATTTTTTTCTGAGTTTTTTTAATCAAAGGTGGTTCAATTTGAAACGAAATAACCTAATATGGGCAGCTCTAATTTAAAGTGTGTGACTAAGATATTCATTCATTTAAACACTTTTGATTCATTATTAAAAAAAAGTATAATTCTTCAGTATAGTTATACTATAAACGCTTAATAATCGGTACGTTAATACTAAAAATCAAGTAAGAGCGCTATATTTGCTGAACCTTGTATACCCTTAACAACGGGTAGTGGCTTTACCTATTTTTTTTTAATATTGTATGGCATCCTCCTTAGCGCGTGGTGTTAGGGGGTACGAAGGTATGTTTTAGGAAAATATTTGCAGGGAAAAATTAGTTGGGGTCAATCCTAAATTTGACCTATCCACGGGCACCCTGGGAGCTATAGGGGGGAACTCATTACAAATTTCTAAACTTTGTATGGCGGCACCCTTGGCCGTGGTTATAGGGGGTAAGAATGTTTTGGGAATATATTTCGGAAGGGATCTAATGGGGGTCGGTCGTGCACTTCGATTTCGACGAATTCTGCAAAAAATATGGGTGTTTTTTATAGTTTTTGGAAATTTTGTATGGCAACTCCTTATGGTTGATCTTTGCTTAAGGTATGCGATTAGAAAGTTCCACAATCCGCGTATAGCCCTTCAGTCTCACCAAAATACATTAATGGCTAGACTAATGATGGCATCCATTCGTTGGAATGGTACTAATTTACTCTTTTTGTCGAAGAAAACAAGTGCGTTGGACGTTTTTAGAATTTACCGCAATTTCTGCCTATAGACGTTCAACATACCTCCGAAACGTAGGCTAGTAGTAGTCTTATAACTCTTCTGTATAGCCAGTGTGTCATTTTTTAGATTAGGGCCTCATTTTGAGCCCTGCTACATAACGCTGAGCATCATTGAAACCTCACTTTTCCTCAAGTTATGCTTTCAACTAATTTTGCAACACTGCATTACTCCTAAACCCTTTCGAATATCAAAATTGTCATCGTTTACCGATTATCGTTTTTTTCAAAACAAATTTTACTTATTTCAAGGGACGCACTTTAAATACTTATTTAGATTAACAAAATTTAAGGCATTTTTCAAACTTCTAAATAGCTTTCCCTATGAGCTTAACCACATCGTCTGCCTAGGAAACCTAGGAAACTACTTTAAATGCTCTTAAAGCATTAAAAGTCCCTGCGTAACTGTGTATTACGGTTACCCACAGAAAGAGCGAAAGAATACTATCTTTTAGGGTTCCACATTACGAATATGGAGCACGCTTAAGCTGGATAGCAATGAATGAGTGCCAGCATAACTCTCGTATGGGTGTGGGCAAACGGAATCAATGCAGGCAACAAATATGGATGGATTATCACAAAACATAAAGAAGTAAGGAGATAAAATAAAATCTACCACACACACATATTTTTTGATAGCATTGAAAATTTGTCTTCACTGGATCACAAAACCATCTGTCATTTTTTTATTGCGCATGCGACGTATGAAAAAGGAGAAAGTAAACCTACTTTATGCGTTACTTGCGCAGATGCGTTCTATGCAATTTGCTTGTCACATACAACTATACTCATTCTTCTTCTTGACAGACGCAGAGAACACACAGCGCATAGAACGTATGGTATGGACCTCCAGCTTAATAATCCGCATAAAATTGTATATTTTAACCACAAAAAAAACATGAATAGAAGCGTAGATCTCGTTGTTGTAACGATTATAGGTTAAAGGACATGCAGTGAGATACGCTCACCGCATCACCCAGAGACAATTTGTCCATTGTGTAACGATTATAACTATAGTTTTTATACTATCAATTCCCTTTATAACAAATATATGTACTTTTACACACCTTTTCGACATAGTATTAAGGTCTCTAAGAAATTCAGCTCCATAACATCAGCATTTAATTGTTTCGCCTCACCAATGATGCGCTGTAATGCCACATCACCGCTGGCCTCAAATACTGCAGTTATATCGACTGTCCAATGTGATGCTCGCAACACAAAACATTCACTCCACACTGAATGCAAAATTGTTTCCTGTTGACAACGTGACAATGTGCGAAATTGTTCATTACTTTTAGCCTGACGCAAACATGTTACCAGAATTTGTGCTAAAATTTGAAAATTTAAAGCATTTTCGTCTGGTGATAGACATAAAAGAGAGGAGGGTGTATGCGGGGTAAGAGATTTGGTCATTAATACTGTATTTGCTGTTGGACTACAGTTTAAATTCTTCCTTAAATGTAGACGTTTTTCCGTCGTTGTTGGCGGAGATTTCAAAAGTAATTTTGATTCATTTTTTCTAATAGCAGCCATTGCTGTGGAAACTAATTTTGTGTTTGCTTGTTGGCGTGGACCTCTTTCCTCCTGCACTGCCTGTACATTCATGCCACATTTAAGGCACTGTTGAAAACGACAATACGGACACCAGTTTCTCCGAGCCTTATCTATTACACAATTTCCTTTGCCAGCTATACAATTGTAAATGTTACCTTTACGAACGCTGCGTTTAAAGAAACAAGAACATCCATCACAACAAATAACACCGTAATGCTTGCCCGAACTTTGATCTCCACACACTTGACAAGGACTTAACTGTATATTAACTTTTGAATTTTCAGCAAATCCATAAAATTCGCTTGAAATTATACGTGCCATCGTCAAACTAACTTAAGCATAAACTAAAAGAAATATCCTTAAGGACATTTATATTTATAGATGAAATTTGAGTGTGACTACTAGAATGTTTTTTGTACATTTATGACATACTACTTATTGCTTTATTCTAGTTATTGCTTTCACTGTTAGTCTGAGTTTATGTATTTCTTATTTAACCGTTAAAAATTTGACACGTGACAGCATATGTCATACGATGATTTGCACAAATGATAAGCAAATCAAATCATAACTATATACATTTTACACCTTTTATTGACCAATTATCGAATGACCACAAACAAAAATCAAAAAACAGAGGATTTCTTTCGAGTGCTTAGTAAATACAAACGCAGGGTACTAATTTTTGCTGTATGTCTACAAGTTTATTTGTTGTAAAACAAACAAAATTAATGCTTAAATTATGATTTTATTAATAATAAACTGATGTTACCTCCCTATTTTTCAACCCCGAATACGCATTAAATAAACATCCTTTTATGGTATGAGTGTGTTTTGGATAATTTAACGCAAAATTTTTCAGTATTTTCCAATATTGTGTAAATTTTGTAAATAAATGAAAAATGCATTTTTTATAGTAAAAAAGTTATTTTTTTTTAATTTTAACAAAAGTGGCAGCCCTGTTGCTCTGACACCAAAACGCTGACCGTGGTTTATAACTTGATTTTAACAGACGGACGGAACTAAATAAATCTACTTCCGTATCTATTAGAATCCAGAATAGGTACTTGTATAAATTTTATGAGTTGGCAAAATAATATTGTAGAAAATTCAAGCGGAATAGCAAACTAATACATATTTTTCTACTTTGTAAAGGGCAGAAAAAGAATTCGTTCGACCTTTTTGCGAACAATCAAGCCGTGGCCGACGTGCTTGGACTAGTTCAGTTTAAAAGTGCATCCAGCTACCCTGCAAAAAATCTTGGACCACATGGTCCGTTTTAGCTGAAATGGACTAGTTACAACATGGTCCTTGTGTAATGCAGTCATGGACCATGTCATTGTCAAACAAGAACTTGTAGTTACTTAAGTGATATGCGTTCGTGTTTTAACGATTGCGTACGAAAAACACGATCGTTAAAACACGAACGCATATCACTTAAGTAACTACAAGTTCTTGTTTGACAATGACATGGTCCATGACTGCATTACACAAGGACCATGTTGTAACTAGTCCATTTCCAAGTTGTTTGTAGGTAGGATAGAGTAGTTTTGAAACTACTCCGACGTAATGCAAATCTGTGTTAAGTGGTCCGGCCCTAGGACATCATAATGTTAAAAAGACCATGTTTTTTACATGCATTTGGGTTAGTTTTGGAGTAATCCTACTCCTTTATGGACTAGTCCATACACGCATGTATGGACTAGTCCTGTTTTCTGCAGGGTACGTATACACATACACACATTCATGTACAAGTATTTTTACATAAACACGTTATATATATCATTATTATACATATGTAAATACATATTATAAGCATTATTATACTAATTAAAGCAGGTGATTTAAAGCCTGCTTTACCCAAAGTTTTATCACGATTTCTTTCTCTGAAGTAAGATAATAGAAAATAATTTCTTTTTATACAATAAATAATTGCTTTCTTATACAATGCTTGGGAGATAAACAGCATATTTATGAGAGCTAAAATAACGCACTAGTCCCAAATTTAACGGTATACAATTTTTATTAGTTAAAGGGTTAATATATTCTAAAGCATTTTTTGTGTCTACCTTACTATTCGCTAACAGATGGCACCACATGCTTACATATACAAAAGCTGCGTGATAAGAATCTTTTGTGGCACAATAACGTCGAGCGATTAAAAGTTCTCTTAAATACGAATAACACGGAATTTAGACTATGTTACATGTAACATGACTATTTTCTTATTTCGTTTTAAGGTAGCTTCCAAAAACTTCAAGAATTTACATTAAGTTACTAGAAACTTGTCTCTTTTTTATATTTTGTTTTGGTTTCATTGATTATTCTTCTTCTTGAACGTTCCGACCATGGTACAATTACCTTACAATTACCTTAATTGTAATGTACAATTACCTTAAAGGAAATTGTACCATGGCATATACGAAAGAGAATAAAGAAAAAACGTAAACGACAAAAGAGAAACGTCAAAAAGAAACATTAAAAACAGAAATAGTGTTACTTTTGTAACTGCTTTGCCTTCTCTACCCAATTTGCCAACAAAAACATGTAGCATGTTACAGTAACGTGTTACAAGTAACATAGTCTAAATGCCGTGTAATACGCTAGGGATATCACGTTTGATAATGTATAGTTCCATTTCCTTAATAATTTCTACAACCAATCATATCTAATAAGAAATAATAACTTAGCAATTTCATATGAAAATACAATTGCCGTAATGTAAACATCACCAATTATAAAAAAACGCTAGATTTTTGTAATTAGCAAAAACACTTAACTACCAACACTGTCTCTAACACATGGTTTATGTACTTTTTTCCTTATCACTTATTCTTGGTTTTGTTTATTTACTTGATCCTTAAAAAATTTCACAAACTGCTGTGTATTTTTAATAAAAAAATAAATTTTCGCCAACATAATGTCTAATATTAAAGAAATCGAACATAAATATAAAGAAAATAACTGTGAGATATTGATACACATTAAGAAACGCCAAGAAAATAAATTCGATGGGGCCAAAGGTCCTGGTAGACGTGTTCAAAATATAAGAAACTGCGATTTATTTATTGAGGATTATAATTTTTTAATTTATTTAGATGTACATCTTTACAGGCAAGTTGCTATCAAACAATTGAAAAAACTTTATTAATTCTAAAATTTAATATATTTTTATAGATTCAAACATACCAGATGTTTTGATATTAAAGATCTAAAAAACATCGAAATGAACTACAATACCAAAGACCATGTTCTGGCTTTCAATTTACCTTGTCTACCAATTAGCGAAGGGGAACAGCTAGATTCAACCGAAAAAACGGCTATAGAACAAAAGGACAAGGAATGTGAAAAATCTTTACATCTTTGGAAATTGAAAAAAATTACAGAACAATGTTACATACGAGTGGACAACTCTAAAGAGCTGCTGAAACCAGAAAGTAATTTTGATTATGGTTTCGCCAGTAAATTTCGAGGCTCCATTAAAGTATTTGAGGTATGTATTAAAAAAATTATCTACTTGTTTAATTTTATTAAAAATTTTAATTTGTTTTTTAGTGCGATTTAGACACCATAAACCGTATACCAGACCCAGAAAGTGTCAGTCCTTTACAACGAACTATTTATAGGGAAATTGATGAAATGAAAGATTTTTCAAGAGATCAATACAAATTGAATTTTGTTGAGTTGCAAATACCAGAGGGCCACGATAATCCAATGCATTTTAATGTTAATTTTCATGGTTAGTAATAGCAAATTATTTTTTATAACTTATTATCTTCAATTAAACCAATTTGAGGAATATGAAAAAAAGCTTGCTGTGTTTAATTTTATTTTAAATTTATTTAGAAATTTTGTTAAATGCTTTTAAATTTAAATAACTCTTTCAGACAACGTTTTATCGCCAGATGAAGAATGTATACTACATAATTTAACCTGTAATCCAAAACGCTTACAAATGCCTGATGAATATGATTTAATGGAAATTGAATGTGGTCTTATTAGCATTTTATTAGGAATTTGTTATGATATTAGGTAAGTTTTCCAACTAATTTCCTCTTTGTTTATATTATTAAGAACTTAAAGTTTTTTTTTTAATTTTTAAAGATTTACATCTAATGAAGAAAACTGTGAATCAGCATGGACTCGAAGTGTTCTTTCAGCCACTCTTATGTATTTCGAACCATTTGACTCCCTTAAAGATGTAGTTATAAGTTTTATGAGACGTTCATTAATATATCCCTTGTATCGCAACTACGAATTAAGTAGACAATGTGTCGAAGATTGCATAACAGCACTACAAACAAATTCTGCTTGGATTTTGAAACAATTGCTTATTACCGCTGATATATTTGAATCAAATGAACGTTCAGTTTTGAATTACTACTATATAGATGATTATATCATATATCTAAAAACTTCAGTCTATGCTACTTCCGATCGCCTACAAATTTTGGGCAGTAATCTAAAAAATGTGTTGCTGGACATTTTTAAAAAACATTTGGGTCTGGGATTGCCAGATTTGGAAACAGAGTTGCTGAAAGAGTTAATATCAGACATACATTTAGCTGCTTCCAATAGTGAAGATGATTCAGAAGATCCTGATTGTGATGCTCATGACGAGAGCAACGAAAATGATGGCGAAGACGAGACCACGGACGATGTGGGCTCTGAAAGCTGTGAATCTGAATTTTGTACCTCGGCTGAGAGCGACGACAGTGAATGCAGTAGCAGTGCTACTGAAGAGGATAGTGTGATAGAACAAAAAATGGATAAACTAACGTTGTAAGTTAAGTTTTAATTTTTTAACAAAAATTTTAAAGTAAAACCTGAATGTAAATTTTATTGTTAAGGCAAAAAAAAAATTATTAAATTAAAAATAAAATGTATTTTTGCAAGAATTAAAGGTTTATTTTAAGTAAAACATTTAAATATGTGCTTGTGTTTAACTTAAAAAAAAATTTAAAGTATAAAGTAAGATGTACATTAGGTGCCCCGATAGATCAGTGGTAGGTTAGGTTAGGTCAGGTAGAACAGGAAGCCGTTGAAGGAAAGGATGCAGCTCACTTGGGTCCCCTTAATTCGGTCCCTTTGTGTTACCTGGAGAGCCAGATAGAATAGGTTGAGACGGAAGTAAGGAAGAAATTTAGAGAAGGATATATAAGAAAGAAGGAAAGAACAAAAGAATGACGCAGACTTGCCAGGGTCTCTGGTGGGAATCGAACCCACAACCCTCAGACTGGTAGACTAGTGCATTTACCACTGATCTAGGGTACCCCCCTTTTAAAAATTAGAACTCTTTCATGAATAACATTGCAAACCATTGTAGCTCTTATACACAGTTTTGTGTAAAAATGTTTTTCTTATTTTTGTACGTTTTTTATATTTCATTTTAAAAAAAATGCATTTTGATTTTTATATTAATGTTTTTATTATTTTTAACTTAAAATATTTATATTTTTAATATAAAACTAAGCAAAAGTAAAGCTAAAAAAAATTATACAATGCCTTTGTGGATGGAAACAAAAAATTAAAAAAAAAGATCTTTAAAAATCATAAAAAAAATTAAACGCGCATTTTCACGGTTTAAAGAAAAAATTTAAGTAAAGAAGTCAATTTAAAAACTTAAGAAGAAAAAAAATTTATATACAAAAATAAAAACAAAATAATTAAATAAGAAAAACTAAAAAAACTTAAGATTTAAATACTATAACATCATATTAAAGTTTGAATAATGGCTCTTCAAAAAGTTTAAAATTCTTTCACAAAATATTAAAATTAAGGCCAATTCTTCTAAAAATGTATGCGTTTTTTGTGTTAATTTCTTCTGATTCTATATTAAATCTGGCACTTGATATTGTTTTAAATATACATATTTTGTTTCTAGTTTTTTTTTTCTTTATGGTTAAACCAATTACTTTAAATGTATCGTTTTGATTAAGGATTTTTTTTAATTCATAATAATGTAAAAGTGTATTTTATTTTTAATATATACATAAAAACCTTTTTTAAAACCTAATTTCTAATACACAACTAGGATTTGCTTTTGTTTTATTATCATTATTTTCTTTAATAGGTTTTTTGGGTAGAAAAATAAGTTCAATGGTTTATTTTATGCATTTAAAACCGCTACAGATCTGTAAATAAACAAAAATTAAAATATTTTAAAATAAAAAAAAATTATTATTTTAAAATTATTAAAAAAAAAAACTTACTCATGGTTTCTTGTTGTATGTCAACTTTATATGAAGGATTATCATAGGCAGCATCACTCTTACGTGGTGGTGTTATAGAAGCAGTTTGATGTACACGCCTTCTCGTCAATATTAGTAGCAGGACTAAAGTTGACATAATAGCTAAAGCAGCTACCACAGACACAACTACCAGGGGACCATAATAATCTCCAACGGGTTGATCAACGCCAGCGGTTAAAAGTTTGCCTGTTTGAAAAATAAATAATATTTTAGTTCTTAAACTTAAGAAATTAAAATAAACTTATTGCTAAACTCGTTAGCTATGATAAATATCGAAAGCGCTTAATTTTTTTTCGTTTTAATATACTAAATGTACTTTGTTTTCTATGACGAATATACTGTGTGGAAATACTGGTCCTCTTTAAAAAAAAAATTAATACTGTCCTCGTAAATTTTCAGCTGCAGTCGCCAAATTGACTCAAAAAAAAAATTAAATCAAAGCTAACTAAACACTTATAATAAATACTTTTATAAAATGAAAGAAAATTAGTTATTGCAAAATGTGTTGAACGTCACGCAGAGTTTTAAAAGAGCAAAAGTAAAAATTAAAACTAGCGGCGTGTTAAGACAGTGCTTAATACGTCCTTATTTTTTTTTTTTTTAATAGTAACCAGCACTCAGGGGATGGCCCCTACACATGCATTGCATTGTGTTGGTATCAGGAAAATAGGTTATGGGAAGGAGGATAAAGGGAGTAGTGTTTGTGGACATTTGATTTAAATTTCTCGATATTTACTGTGGCAGGAAAGACATCAGTAGGAAGTTCATTCCACATACGAACTGTGCGGCCGAAGAAGGAATTCTCCCTGTAATGAGTGGTGCGATTCACTGGCCAGTCGACTACGTATGGGTGTGCTCTTCTAGAAAAATGTGTATCACGCAAAAAGTTCCGGGTCTCGGGAACAAGTTCCCTGATTTCCTCAGAGCACATTCCATTATAGTATCGATAGAACAGCGAAACACACCCCACATCACGACGGTGTTCCAGTGAGTCAAGACGGTTAGATACCACAACGTCGCCGATAAGTATCTTCGCTCGCTCTTGTACGCGGTCAAGTAGCCCCAAAATAGACCTTGGGGCACCAGCCCATACATGGGAGTTATATTCCATTTTTGGTCGGATATAGGTGGGATAAATATTGAGAAGATCAGATGGTGTAAAGTAATTCCTACACCGTTTAAGAAAACCAAGACATTTCGATGCTTCTTTCGACACAAGAAAAATGTGTTCCGTCCAGCGGACATCGCACTGGATTCTCATGCCTAGAACATCAAGAGTCTCTGTCCTCTCAATAATTATATCATCCATTAATACAGACGAGGCAGCACCGTCCATTGTGCGTTTATGTGTCCGAAGACAACATTGGGTCTTTCGGGCATTAAAATCGACCCTATTCGCACGGCCCCATTTGGAGATTACCATCAGATCGCGGTTAATCGAAACATTCATACTCTGTCTACTAGCTCCAATCTCCAGAGAGCTAGGCCTATGGTCAAAAGAGTATGAATGGCATATGCTGCTGTCGTCTGCAAAAGAGTAAATAGGATTTGAAGTTTGACATAGAAGGTCATTCAGAAAGATAAGAAATAAAGTAGGAGAGAGGACGGAGCCTTGCGGTACCCCTGAATTGATTCTGAACTCGTTGGAAGAGATCCCATCTATAACAACACGAATAGTGCGATCTCTGAGAAAACTCGATATAAATCGAGAAAATTTTTCACCGATTGGAAGCCTGCAGCGGATAAGTTTTCAATTAATTGTTGAAATTTAACGTAAAAGAGAGTATGCACTTGTAATATTAGTCCCTTTTTAATTACAAATAAAAATAAATATCCTTAAAAATACTTTAGTACATATTATGCGAGACATAGTTTTATCTTAGTAATAAAATAATGATGTAAATAGAAAACAAGCTCTTCCATCTAACAAAAGGTTTTCAAGCTATCCAAACTTTTCTTTGTGACGTTCAAGACAAAATTCTGACTGATTTAGTTTTTTTACATTTTTACTCTTAAAACAAGTGGTATTTGAATATTAGATACATTAATCATTTTACTTTACCAATATTTCCGAAAAACTCTTGCATCCTTTCGTAAGCATTTAAAACTTATAGAAATGTATAATTCAAAGTTAGTACATATACAATTTGAAAGCCCACTTAAGTACTTTATAATGCAACTTACCAGTTTTACCAGGTACTGCACTACCGCCAGGTTTCGTAATAAAGTTAACAACATTACTTTTCTTAATCTTGCCATTGGTGAGATACATCTCCAACCACAAACGGTATTTGGTGCCAGGTTTTAAGTCCATTATCAAAGTACCAGTCGTGCTATCTCTCTTGGCCACCTTAAATACACTGGAATCCTCCTTGCCCGAATCACTTTGATATATGGCCCTATATATATTAACATATTTATCTTCTGGATAGGGTACACCATTCCAAGATACTTCAACACTTTGAGCCTTTATCTTGGTAACATTCACGATAACCTCAAAACCATAAACATCGACCTTGGGTCCGGTACGAACTTTAATCATATGGCCAGCTCTTAGCTCAGCCCCATGACCGGGGAAGGGTATATAGAATAAGCCAATTTCATAGCCAGTATCAGGTTGTAAATTCTCTATGGTGTACGAGGTAAGGGAACGATGGATCAAAGGTGATGATGAATAAATCATGCCAGTCAATTCCTTGTATCTTAATTGTATGCCATCAACATAATCCATTTGTTCATCGGGCAATTTCTTCCAGGTCAAATGCAACCAGGTAGAATTGGTTTCACTAACATTCAGTTCGGGATCTTCGACATGCTTGAATATATCCTGGAAGTCTGGCCTATAATCGGAAATTTGTGGCGGTGGTGTTATCGTTCTTTCCGCTGGAGTCTTAACTGTATATATAGAGCTAGTTGGTTTGGAATTCAAATCCCTTAACATCAAAGTTATTTTGATTTTATATAGTGAATTGGGTTCTAGGCCAGACAAATCAAATTCCATTTGCGAAGTTGCTATCAGATCTTCGGGTGGTGCAAATATTTGTTGATCCCATTTTGAGGTATCATTACTGGCACCATTGCTATAACGTAACTCCACACGACCTTGTAGGTTGACATACACCTGTGGCACCGTAAAGACAATGCGCACGGTACGCGGATCAATCGCTTCCAATGTATGTACTTCAATATCTGGTTGTAAATTACTAAATGCTAAAGAGGATACAAAGTTTAGGCAAAATTAATTCATTTTTTAAATTTATTAATCTTTTAAGGAAATTTGTTTAATATTTGTAAATATTTCTACATAATTTTTTTTTAGTCTATGGGAAATACTTTTTTGTAGAGAAAAGAAAATAGTTCTAGAACCTTGTACCTACAATGGGTTAAAACTGTGTATGCGTGTGTGTGTTAGTTTGACTTGCAAATGCCGTGGAAACCCATAAACCATAAAATGAACGATTTTTAATATAAAATGGTGAAAATATGCAACCACTTTTACGTAACTTTCAAGACTTATTTACGCCAAGAAATCCTAAAAGGTTTACATGTCCTGACAGTTTGTTAAAAATCAAACGCAAGCTCTTTATTTACCGTTATTTTAGCTGCAAAGTCTTGTCAATGCAAAAAGTCAAACATTGACTATTGGGAGTTAAGGTTTAGTAAGATGAGATTCACACACAAGTCTTGATCTTTTAGGAGAGATGGGAAAAGAGAATACAAGTGAGTACATACTCGACGTTACTCGTCAAGTTTGTTTTTTTCTTCTCTTATTTTTGTTACGCGAAGTTGGCTGCTTGTTGGTATTTTGACTAAAATTGATGAAGGGAAGAGAATTGTACAAAAAGTGATCAAGTATACCTGATGTGTGTCAATCTCGTCTAAAGTAATTCTATTATAAAATTTTTTGCTTTTATTTAGGGGTGTAGAGAGTCATTCCTTGTCTGAAATTAAAATTTGTATGCAACTTTTGACGTAAAAAAGTCAGTGTTTAAGTAAAGTTTTAGAAAACGAAAGAACAATTTGCAAAATTCTCTTTGACCCTACGTCTTCATTAGCCTTTGTTTTGAACAGAACATAAAAGCAACGGTATTAATTTCTTCATATTTTTGTGCAGAAAACTGTATATAAAGACGACCATAGTTGCTTTTTGTGCTTGGCGTTGCCATATCCGATAGGATTTAAAAATTGCATGCAACTTTGCATATATAGAGGTCATCGTACAAGCTTAGTCAAAGACAAGAGACTCTCTTAAAATAATTTTCTTAAAAAATATGTTAAAAATAAAGTAAATCTTGAAAGTCACGGTATAAAAGCGGTTGTATAATATAGAAGTATGACATATGAGGGCTTAAAAAAAATCAACCTGTTTTCTTGGCTTTTGATGCACTTGTAGCTGCATGTTCTGTTGATTGTGCAGCTAAACCATTTGATGAGGTGGTAGATGAAAATTGATTGGTAGTGAGATGTGTAGCAACTGGCCCAACACCCGGTATAACTGGGTAACCACCATATTGTACAGGTTGACCATCGACTATAGCAATGCCATGTGGTGGAGGAGGTGGTGGTAGTCCACTGTGAACTACTGGCACATATTGACCATTATGGGGTGGCACTCCCATACCTGATCCCGGTCTGGATTGATGATTTCCCCCAGCACTCACATTAATATGACCATATTGAGGTACGGCCACATAGGGACCCTGATTAATGGCTTGTTGATTTTGATTGCCACCATTTTGTTGTAAATGTTGTAAAATATGTTCGATACGAACATGATGTGGTAAATTGGTTTGTTGAGGTTTTCCGCCAGGTCCCACCGCTCCTATAATATTAAATAAATCCGATTGACTAGTTGGTTGGGGAGGTTTGCCTTGTGGTATACCATTGGGATTTATATCATACGGCTCGTAAGGATTAAAAGGATCATTGTGATAGAAAGGTCCAAAGGATCCCTGGGATCCTGGATGTTGTGGTGCCAAATTTTGATTATAATTTACACTATCATATGGTGATATGCCGCCACCCAAATGAACGGGCACAAATCCTGGTCCCAGACCTGGATGATGTATAGGCAAGTCTTCCTCTTCTTGTTGTTCATGTACATCATATTTCACATCATTTTGTTGCGGTTTTATTATAGGTTTCTTTGTATGTTTATCATGTTTATCATGCTTTTCATGTTTTTCAGGTTTTTCTGGTTTATAATCAAAACTGTAAGAACCTTGACTTCCCTTGGGCGGCTTACCATCAACTGTGGGATAAAAGGCAATTTCTGGCTTTTTATCTCCTTCCTTAGAAGTTACTATATTAAAAACTTCCTTTTTATTGTGCAGCTCTGTCTTCGAATCTGATTTCGTGGGGATTTTTTAAAATTTGTTTGTTGTTTTTTTTTTATTTACAAATGCATTTGAATTTTTGTTTTTGTAAAAATTTTTAATGAAGCATTTTTTTTGGTTTAGTTTTTAATAGTGAGTGAGTGCGCAATTAAAGAA
Source organism: Melanophora roralis (assembly GCA_963583895.1). Taxonomy (NCBI): domain Eukaryota; kingdom Metazoa; phylum Arthropoda; class Insecta; order Diptera; family Rhinophoridae; genus Melanophora; species Melanophora roralis. Next base: position 116,212,747 of record OY757187.1, on the reverse strand, counting down.
AAAAATGAATTTGATTTAAGAAAAAAATTAAAAATGAGTTGAAATTTAAAAAAAACATTAAATATCTATGAATAGAGTTATTTAGAAAGAATAAAGAAAATAAAGACAACAGTTTTTCTTAATAAGGAAGTTCATTTCGCTTAGAATTTTTTTTACTTAAATGTCAGATGACTGATGATTTTGAATTGTAATGCTCAAATAGAAAATGCAAGAAAGAAACATTCAGTAAAAGTGTAAATTTAATTTTTTTTTAAATATGGGTCACATGCAATAAGAAGGAACCAGCTGGACACTTAAAGCTAAAATCAATATTTTTGAAGAACTTAAAGAAATGATGCAGATACTTTGTTTAGCTTAAAGTTAAAGGTTCATTGTTTAATTTTTTTAATTCAAACGTTCTTATCATATTTATATGATGATATGTTACCAGGGAGATGTTATGTTGAATAATTTATTAAAGCGCAACCAGACGTTAACCATAAACTCTAAACACAGTATGACTTCGAACTTGTAGGAGCCCAAATCGCAATAAAACACAAAATTAAAGTTTGAGATCTACTTGTATTTAAAATATAAAAACTACTTATCTATTTATTTATATAATTTTTTAGGATAATTTTTAAAGTTATGGCCGATTACGTACGTTTATACTACAGCTCGAAATACAGGGTGCCCACCGACAAGGTATACTACTTTGTTTTGCCGCCATTTTGGTAAACATTAGTCTTGACAGTTCATTTTTGGCAGACGTAAAGTAGAGACGTGGAAAATTTATTAATGAAAAATATTCAAAAAACCAATGCGGTTAAGTCGTTAAAACATGACAATACGGATTTTCATGAAACAAATTAATATTAAGGGACGGGGCATATTTTCATTTGAATGGATATGTGAATAAACAGAATAGTCGGTTCCGGGCAATGGAAACCCCTCAAATTATTCAACAGTCACCTTTGCATCCATTTAAAGCAGAGTTAAAAATTGCTCACTCACTTCTCATTCGTGAGAACGAGTGTGAGCGCTGTGTTTACTGCAGCAATTTTTCATTAATGAATGAGTTTTTAAAAAACATTTTGTGCCTTCTCACTCTCGAGCGAGAAAAAAAAAATTTTTTTTTTCACCAGTCATAAATGAGAAGTGAAAAGAAAAAATATTTTTTTCTTTTCACGAACATAAATGAAAAGCATCAAATTCGAGTACTTCTCATAAGTGAGAAATCATAAATGAATTTTTTCGCGAAGCATTCATAAATGTGTACACATAAAATATTTTGGTCATGTTACTGGTGCTGCCATATGTAAAAATTTGTTGCATAGTTTTTGAAAAGGTTAAAAAAAGTAGGAATAATTTTTTTTTAAAAACATGTTTTTAATTAATTAAAAAACCAGGCACTGTTATACGTTGTGGTTTATTTGCATTTATTTAACTTCATTTCATTTAAATTTTTCAATGAATCCGATTTAATGATTTTAGTAATAAAAATATGCGGTTAAGGTTTCACAAAAAGGGGAGCATTACTCCAGTGACAAACAAAAGCATCGTCACCATTACTTTGTATATCTTGTTTGTGAAGTAGTTTGTAATGTCTTTTGATATTTCCCTTCACTTTCTAACTAAGTTCCTTTTTGCACGATTCTATTACGCAAATACTTTTTTTGAAGATGCATCGTACAACACATATTTTTCAAAATTAAATTGTCTTTTAGGCATTGTTTGTTATTCACTTCACGCTATTTAAAATCCAAATAAGGATCTTTTACAAACGTTTAATGTTTATATTGCAATAAACATAGAGCTGTTACACACACTCATGAAAATTTTAAAAGGATTGGAAAAAATTGCATTCCGCTTTACCACCATTAGAGATAATTGTTCATCATTTAATTTTGTTTGGGATTTTCCACTAATTTGGAAAGTATTTAGTACCTGCCTGTCTGTTATCCTTTTAGGTATTGCGTATATTGTTACAAAAAATTGTGGTGGTTATTATACAATACACACGCAAATCTTTTAATGTACAACAATTTAAAACTTTACCTTTCAGGTCAATTAAATAGAACCTAAGAGTTTGAAGGAGTTCCATTAGCAAAAGTAAGGTAAATTAAAAAAAAGAGCAGTTACGACCTTGAACACAATACACAAGAAATACTTTTTTTTATTAGAAAACGTCAATTAAAAATTTAGGAAAACAGTTCAAAAATATTTTTAAAGATTGCTATGAAAATTTGTGTCAGTGAAGACTATAATATTTCTAAAAAATCACAACATAAAATATAATGTATTATTTAAGTTTCTTAACAAAAACAATTTTTTTATAAATATGACTTTTTCACAATAAATACTGCTATAAGTAATCCTTTATGTTAATATTTATTTATTATTGTCTATAAACCTACATATAGATTCCTCAGTATAAAAATGAAGTAGCGCAATTCTTTTAAAATAGCTTTTTTGCCTTACTCTGGGAAACAAACGTAATTTTTATTATAAATTTGTGGTTGTTATTTTATTTAAAAATATATTTCTTTTTTTCAAATAGCATTAAAAGTCACTTAATTAAAAATATACTCAAAAGACTGATCAAAATATACATGTGTAGTATTTTTTAAATTTAACAACATATAAGTATATACAAGCAGCAAAATGAAAAAAATTATGTAAATGCAAGAATTTTTTTACTCTTATTGGGAGTACAAATTTCACACGCTTAAAAAATTGTTTTCCGGCAACTCTGTTACAAAGCGTGAAAAATATTAAAGCAACACTCGCACTCATAAAAGAATGAATCGAAAGTGAAAAGAAGAAATTTCTCATTCATTTGTGAGTGAGAAATAAAATTTGGTTTTAATTTTTCATTTGTGATTTGTGAGCGTGAAAAAAAAACGACAAACTTCTCATAAGTGAGTGAGGGTTGGCAAAAATTTTTTCACGCTCTTTTATGAACGTGAGAAGAAAAAATTTTTTTTAGGATTTTTCGCTCGCGAGATTTTTCATGAATGGTGTTTTTTTATCGCTCACTCTTGAGAAAATTTGTACTCTGATTTAAAGTGACAGTCTGGTGTGCAATTAGGTGAGGTGGAATCATTGGACCTTAAATTTTTTTAAACTGAAAACGGCGTAACGGTTACTGTCAATGGGCAGCGATATCGTGATATAATTGAAAACTGTTTAATGTCACAACGGCATGCTTTGGGCTTGGTTAACATGTGGTATTAACAAGACGGTGCCACATCGCATACAGTCAGGATTTCAATGGAATTACTGTGAGACCTCTTTCCGCAAAAAGATATTACAAGAAATGGTGTTGATAATTGGCCTCCACGATCGCCTGATTTGACTGCTCTTGATTGAAAAGCAAGGTGTATGCAAAGAAAAAAGAAACGCTGGAGCAACTCAAACAAAATATTCGTGATAAAATGCCGCGTGAAATGTGTAAGAATATAATAAAATTCAAAAATTTCTAATAGAATTCCTATATTTAAAGTATTGACAACTCAATCGATCAAGTAAATTTCGATTTGAATCGAATGCCACGATTTGGCCCATGAACGAAAAATTGTTCTAACCTTGACAGATGTAAAGAGATTAATTGAAACATTAAGGGGGACTTAACCCATTGATGATAGACAAGCTGTTCAAATGTCAAAATCGTGTGCGTGAGAGTGGCGGTGACAGGCCAGGAAACTCAATTTGGAAGTTAAAACACTTCTTTGACCATATTTTTAATGAAATTTTCAAACTGCGTCTACAAGGCTTCTTTCATTTAATTGTAAAATGGCAATTTTTAAAATTTTTGTTAAGTTTGACAATAACTTTTATAAAATAATGCCGCAAGTTTTTAATTTTTAAACTATTCTGTCTGGCCAAGACGACGTTACTTTTGAATCGCGAAACCATCTATGGCACGTATAGACCGATTAGGCACAAACATTATTAGATTTGGTGAGTTGTCAATGTGCCTTATCACCCGATTTTTTAATTAAAGGCATGAAACAAGGCTTCCTGCTTCATCGCCTAATTGATACAAAATCTCAATATTTGCCAGGAAAGAAAACTGGGGGTGATTATGCATTTCAATTCGAATTCAAAATCAATCGAACCCGTACAAATTGAATTACGAAGAACGATTTTCGAAAATTTATTTTAGAAAAATATTTTTTATTTTTCAATCCAAAGTGATATTTATAGAATAACTACGAAATTTTTGTAAATTTTCCTACGTTTTTTCACATTTTTTAATTTGGCAATACTTGATATTTTCTTTTACTCATTTCATAGAACAAATTATCTTTTAAATATATAATCAAATAATACTTTTTGCTTTTCGTGTCGGAAAATCTTTTCCAAAGCCCTTTCGCTTCAAATTCAATTACATATTAACTCCCCTGACAAATACCTTCATAAGTTATTCCAGACAAAAACCAAGTGCAAAGATTCACTAAGTTCGATAAGCGATAGGGGTGCTTCAGCGGCACTTAATTTTATATTAAAGAAATAAAACTAAACTTCCTGCACACTTTTTTAATAAAAATTTTTAGAGTAAAAAAATGAAACTTTTACTTTTTAGGGTGAAAAATACATACATGGGGTAGTCAAGGTAAGAACCAAATTCAATCATACATCTAAAAGATGGCAGCTCATAATATGTCTGCGTTTGAATGATTTCAATTAATCCATTTGCGAAACCCTTAGTTTATGAAAAATTCTAATAAAGTTTTATTTTAAAATGTTGCCTGTGCTGCAGTTGTTCTATTTAAATATTTTTATTAAAACCCAAACATATAGAAACCTTAGGCTGGTAACCTTCTTGGAGCCATATTAGTGATAAACTAATTTGCATGTTGCTTTTGAAACAAAAATATTGCAAAAGAGAAAAAATAAAAAAAATTCTTTCCAGAGTACATGCAACGTACATACAACATAGAGTTCACGAAAGAAAACGTATCAATGATATTTACCATTATGACCCTTATGGGCAGATGCAAAATCTTCTTCTCCAAACTTCTTTTCTTTATGCTCGTTATTATGGCCAAAGTTATTATAAGGTCTTGTCGTGTCAAAAGTTGTACAAGACCAATGTTTGCAACATTCATCATCGGGTATGGGTACTAGACGGGCCTGTGATATATGGCAGCCCAAATCGGCTGGTGGTAGGGCCAAGACAGGTGGACAGGCGGGACGGCATTCGACTCTACCATTTTCACAATAACAATGTTGATCACAGCCTAATTAGATTAAGCGTTGGGCATATGAAATGAAAGGTGTATTTGTTTTGTTAATGTATAGTAGTTGCCTTAATGAAATTGTTTTGTAATGTGTTAAGCCTTACCTGTTAGATTAGTGGGTATTTGAGACCAATTTTCAAATTCTTGACCACGATAGTTACATGTGCCATTATCCACACAGCGCATGCTATCAGGGCAACAATTGGGGGCTTCTGGCTTGAAATTGGCCGGTTCGGGCTCCCATTTCAGGCAGTGAGGATTTAGAACATCTAAGCCAAATGAGGATGGGCACTTTAGTTTGGCACAGTGAACACCCTCACGCGTACAAATACATAATTGTTCACAGCCATCATGGAACTGTTTGCCATCCGAATACATTTTACCTTTATAATTGCAAATACCATTTGTAACAGCACCATCAACATCGCGACCTTCTTGAAAACCATAACTATCATCTGCTATTGAATTGTGGGCTGTTGGAGGAGAAGGTGTTTGCTCATGATCATCAAGAGTAACATCACAAAGCTCCAGCTGGCAGCATACATCCTTAGGGTCCTTAACAAAGACACACTTATCTAGTCGCGTATGATTTTGTTCAGGGCATCTGGGCCTACAATTCATAATGCCGCCATCGTCACAGTGACAAATCTCTTCACAGCCAATTTCCAAACGTTCACGGAACTTATAAATGCCACCATTATAGTGACAATCAATACGTGTTTTATGTGTTGAAGCTGTTGGTTTTGTATTGTTTTGTTTGATGCGATGGCAGTTATATGTTGTTTTAAGGCATTATGTGTTTGCAGTGAAACAGTTTTTTCGAATTCGAAAATTGTTTTGAATGAATATGAAATGAAATTAAAGAACGAAATTAACATTTAATATAACTAAATGATATGATGATTAGATGCCCTCATAATTATAATTGTTAAACAATTCAAACTCTAACTACCATTTAAAATGAACTATTAATGACAAAAGCTGTAAGGAAATAGGTGCTCATTTTAGGAATTTTTTAATTAAACTTCAAACATTTGTACATTTATGGTTTTTGCTAGTTTAACTTAAACTACTTTACCTTTATGTAAACTTTGTAAAGATTTATTTAAACACAAAACATTCACACTTACCATTCAGTGAGTCAGCTGTTGATTGTGTTGGCAAAAAGGCCTCTTCGCCTGTAGTGCATTGCATTGTGGCACAGCATTCATCATCTTCTACAGGCATTTCACGACAATTTAACACTTCACCTTCCATAGCCAATTGCATAGAGCCACGTTTAAAGGTTTTACCCATACAACGAGGAGAACAAATCCATTCGCCGCGATTACAGGTACAACGTTCATCACAGCCCCTTTCCATGTTTTCACCATTCTAAAGAAACAAAGTTAAAATAATTTATTTATTTTATTTTTTGTTTATTATTTGAAAAATATTCTTATTACGTGCCAAATTAACCATTATTTGCAAATAAATAAAAAAAAGGTACTTAAAAGTAGTTGAAAATTAAAATTTCTGGAGCATAACTTGTAAAATTATTCTTTTGTAGAACAATAATTTCTAAAATTTATAAGTTAAATTGGAAAACGTTTTCCTGCTTAACAGCCATTGAACAATTATTTATATATTTACTTGTGCAACAAAAAAATTTGAAATAATTTTCAAATCATTAAATCATTTTTTTTTATGAAATTATTGTCATTTACTAGAAGAAGAAGGTTAATTGCCATCCTACTAATGGTTTAATAATGTTAAATTTTGAAATAGTAAATGTGTTTAATGGCTTTGTTTTACACTTAGTTCACTAGCGAACGACTAGTTGCTTAACTAAAATGCATAATTTTTTATTGGAAATGTGTAACACTAAACCAAATCGCTGTTGTTTTACTTTCAAAAAATATTTTTTATTACAAATTCTCTGACTCAAAGTGCACCCTGTAGGTTAAGAAAGAAAAATTTGTTAAAAAAGAGGCAGTTTCAAATTTAATTGCTTTTAAAAAAGAGAAAACTAATTTTTCTTTTTTTTAAATGTTATAAGAATTATAAGAACTTGAATTATGGGAAAATAAAAAAAAAAAATACTAGGTGGTTCAAAAGAAATCACTTTCAAGTAAACAAGCCATTAAACGATACACCCCCAAGAACGCGGTATAATCGTGTGTATTTTTTTGAGTAAAAGTTCGTCTGTGGTGTTGGCTCAGCGCGAATCCCGTCGCCGATTCCCCAACCGTCCTGCACCGACTGCGCATAAACTGCGCCGTTTGACCACCAACCTTGAAGAGTATGGGATCACATGAGATGCTGCCAAAAGTAACCGGCCCCGGAGCACCCATTTTGCCGAGAATATCGCCACTGTTGGCTGATTTTTCGATGATTTTTGGACCAAAATCATAATGAGCGATGAGGCTCATTTCCACTTTAGCAGGTACGTGAATAAGCAAAACTATCGCTTCTGGGGCACCAAAAATTCACGAGTGATGCACTAGAAGCCATTAAACGAGCCCAAAGTGACTACATGGTGCACTGTTCACGCTGAAGAAGTCATTGGGCCTTTTTTTCGGAGACGCCTCTGGTTAAGCGACAACAGTGGACGGTGTGTGCTATGGGGCCATGTTAGCCGAGGTTTTTTTTGCCGCAATTGAACAATCTAGGACTGAAGGACATGTGGTTCTAACAGGACGGAGTAATGGCTTACACTGCACGAGCCACAACCGATGTTCTGAAGGGCCTGACTTAATCGCTGCGGACTTTTTTGGGGTTTTTTAAAGTCCTCTGTTAACACAAACAAGCTCGAGACTCCCGAAGCCCTTAGGGACAACATGTATCGAATGAGTGCGAGAATCTGTTGAACGAAATTCTCACCGAAGTGTTAAAAAATGCCATAAAACGAGCCCTTATAGCAATCAATTGTTACCGCGCCTATTTGGTCGATATCATATTTTCAACTTGACCAATAAAATTTTTTAAGGTAAAAATAAACATGATCAAAAAACAGAATCAAAGTTTTTTATTAAAAAAAAAGAGAGTTAAACAACATCGGATGATTTCTTTAGATGTACGTTTTAAAAGAAATAAAAAAAGGCAACCGTCCCCATAGACACCTGTTTCAGTAGAACAAGTAGAGTTAGGTTGCCATTACTTTGATTCCTAAACAAAACCCTTAGCAGGCTTCAAACAAACTCTTGAAAAACCCAAAAGCTTATCTATATGAATTACATTGATGCGTACAAAAAAATGTATTTAAATAAAAATATTTTAAATTTTATCCAAAAAATAAATAAAGGGATGTTAAGTCACTTGTTAAAACAATAAAACTGTTTTGAGAGAAATCTATGTTGAGTTAGGTAACGGATTCAGGTCAGCATATACGTTTATATTTCCAGAGAAAAGTGAGCCATGAAAATGGTGGACAAGGGAACTAAGGAAATAACAATCTAACGACTCAAATTTGTTAAATAGGGCGAAGATTAGTATGAGAGATAGGGACAGGGCTTTTTAGTGATTTTTTATGGAAACAAACAATATTTAAGAAGAGGGCTTTGTTATCAATGTACTGTGAATCCATAGAGTCAGTAAATGAGTTTTACAGGTTTTGGAAGATTTTACTTAAGGAATTAATGGTAAGATTATATAAAAAAAGACTGGTGTTTCAAGGAAACTCTTTAGCATGGAGACTCTTAAACAACTTGTAAAAACACACTTTTCAGGCTGTAGAAAAAGTTAAATGACTGATGGTCCTGAAACGAACATTGGAGTCGTGCTTCTTAAAAGGGATGCAGTTGAAGAATCAATAACAAACGAAAAAAATAGAATGGCTGGACAATACAAATACCTTGATCCCTGTCTGAGGGTTATTTAATGGTCCACACACCATTACTGGGGCTAAACATACTTACCGCAAGGGCAACAAATTCAGAAAGAGTGTTTAGCAATATGCAAATTAAGGTAATACGAGGAACTCTTAAGAACTTAGGAAACAAGAAATTCTTAGGGTGGATAACCTAGAGGCTTGTAAATAGAATAGGTTGATTTAAGGAGAGTAGTGAAAAGATAAACATCACAATGGGGGTTCTTTCACTTTTATTGTGGTTCCTAATATCCCACGTTATATAAAAGAAGTTTAATTCTGAAGAAAAATTTTTACTGTTATTGTTTTTGAAAGCCAACATACAATAGGAAGGAGTTAAAGTTAGTAAGTGAGACTAGATATCTTAGGGTAATCCTTGGTAGCAAGTCATCACAGAAAAGAACCAAGTTAGCTGTTTTGCGAAATTTCTATAGAGAAAAAATTGAGCATTGTCCCTAAAAACGGTAAAATGGATTTACGCAATGGTTTTAACACATTTGTACTATGGATATACTGTGCTCTAAAAGAATATATAAAAATACTGTTTTATGAAGGTTAATAAGTCTAAAGATTCAATTGGCATTACAGGTGCCATGTTGTTAGTTAGGACTCAATAGTGTAGTATGTTACCGACGGAGATACTAATTATTCTAAAGGCATCAAGTCTTACAGTGTTCCACGTTCCAAGGAATAGTAAGGCCAAGTTTAATGTCGACCGTCATGCATCTCTAAGGGAGTTTAGATTGGTAAACGGTTGTAGGAATTGCTAGTAAAATATTCAGCTCACTTAATGTCAAAAACTTAGCAATGCTTCATGGTGTAAACTGAAAAACACCATTGGACTAATAATAGGACTCAGGTGGCTTGAAAATAGGAAATAGAGAGGTTTCACACGGATAGTTAAGTTGGGTTTTGCTTTCTTGGTCTAAGAATATCTTTATCCTTTCTGAGTGTCTTCAATTTTTTTAATGTTTTATAATTATTATTATTTTTGTTGGGACGTATATTGGACCCAGAGAGTTTCTAAGTGCTGATGTAGGATCACACTTTGTAAACTCACCGAGCTTAACCTCAGATCTAGTTGAAGACCCTCCAACCAGCCATATTTCTAAATTTTAACACTCGGCTTCCAAATAAAGTTTAGTTTTGGTACCATATAATCGCTGCTAGACCTTACCATCCTAAAAAATCCATTGTCATTTGGTGCCAGCTAAAATTATCTCGTAGTTCAAATTGAGCTCAGGGCATTTTTCAAACACTACTTTCAACCCGGTTAATCGGTTTACAAATTGGGAATATATATAATACAGGAATGAAGTAGGAGTACGTTAGGATACGAATTAAAATTGTTTTAAATTTTAAAATATTTTAAAGATAAAAAGCTTAAAAACAATCGAAGAAAGTATATTTTTGTAAACTTTTTTACTTAATGACAGGATTTTTGTCAAACTCTTAACTTTTTATCTTAAAATAACTCTTTTACAAAAAAATAAATTTGTCACTCGGCCAAGGCTAGGTATGTGTAATTTTTTTACCTTATTGTACTTGCGAAGGTATTAGTCACAAATAGTAAGGCTTAAAATGTTTTTGTCATATCAATTTCTTTTGAAAACAATAAAGTTACTGTTTATTGAAATTTGTTATATATGATATGGTAACATATCGTGTACTCTATCAACCCCACTCACAACAAGGCTAAATGTCAAATTATTTTTGGGATCATAAGACTTGAAAAAGCCAAAAATGAGTTATCCAAACTGCTAAAAGAAATTTTTATAGAATTAAAAAAAGCTTTTACTTTATAAGTGGGAAAATATTTAATAATCTGTTTTGAGTCAATATATTAATTGATTTGAATAAAATTCCTCAATGCGTTTTGTTATCAATCTCCCATTTTTTGTATGTAGTATTAATATCAGATTAAAGAGCTCAAAAAGTGAAATAAAACTATTAAATCTTACATTAAACATTCAAAAGATAACAGTATTTAGCTGTCAATCAGTATTAGTTTCTATTTTATTTACACATTTTATTTTCTATTACACATATTTACATGCTTAAGATCCCAATAAAATATTTTATTTTATTTTTTTTTTCTTTATAAAAAGCTGGTTTTTTTTAATAAACAAACTTTATTGCTACCATTTTTGATTAACACTGCATTATTGAAAACAAAATATAATATAACTTTTTTTAATCCAATCATTAAAACATTGACGTTGGCTGCTCTTAGAAAAAAAACCATTAAATTTGTTTTTGTCAAAAGTAACTTGTTTTAACTTGTGTTGTTATTAATAAAAATAATTTTTTTATTATAAAACCTGTTTTAATTTAATTGCTTAAAAACAAAAACACATAAACGTTTTTGTTTATTTAAAATAATTAATTGCAATTAACTTTGCGTAGAACTAAAAACTTTGCACCAGCAACTTGAACTTATTAATAAGTTGAGCATGTGTCTTAAGTCTTTTGTTTTTTTTAAACTTTTTACTAAATAATAATGATGAAGTTTAAAAATAAATTTGTTTTATTTAATAAAAAAGTGATTTAGAGGTAAAATATGATATATTTTAAAACAAAAAATATAATTTTAAAGGATTAATACAAATATATTTATTTTTATAACTTTTGTTAAATAAATTAAAATTTTTATTTTTGAAATTAACACATGTAAACCCCCATGTAACATAAATTATGCATTCAAATTTATTTGGTAACAAATGGTTAAATAACAAAGTGAATGCATTTTTTAACATTCACATCGTTTTTCTTAATGTGTTTTATAGCTTTAATAAAAAACTTTTCTATATAACTTTTATATTATTTTAAAATATTATGCACTATATTTTCCTCATAGTGTGTGTTAAACTGTGTGTGTGTAGTTTTATTATTTCACAAAACTTGTATGATTTTAAATCCACTCTAAAATGCAAGCATTTGTCTTTTTAACTTTGAATAAGAGTATGTTTGTCAGTTTGTTATTGTTTTTAAGATTTCATTAGTCTGCTTCTATTTTTTTTTATTTTTTTCTAAGTCTGCATTTGCTGTTTGTTTTATTGTTTAAGACAATGCGGCATTTTCGTTCCACTTTTAATTTGGGGTTTTTTTCTATTATATTTCTGCAACCGGGTTTTCATAATAATTAAGAAGAAATAGTTAAAAAAAAATACTTAAAAATGTTTGGCTTTAAATAAATAACTTTAATTTTAAAGAAGCAAAAAATGTAAGCACAATCACACAACTGGTTTAGTACACAAAAATTCATTAAAATATTTTAGGTTTTAGTCAATCACATGGGTGCGTTGGCTGTAATATTTGTTTGTTATTTGAAGAATAAAACAAAAGCCTGGAAAATATTTAGATTTTATTACAATTTGTCAAGAAATAAATAAACAATGCTTATAAGTAGCAGTTTTTATGCTTATCTGGGATCTGCTCTACAAACCTTAAAAGCGGAATCAGTTGCAATCACCCTGGGGACTATCAAAAGCATAATCTTCAAAAGTTTATTCACATGGCTAAGAATAGGTGGCGCAATCTGGACACAAAAAGGCTCTATTGCTTAATGAGTACTTTTTTTGAAAGCAGTAATGAGTACTTATCGAAAGTATATATCTGTTTGTTACTGCTGGTCTTAAGGGTTCAATATATGATGGGTAAAAACAAGTCTTTCCTTACAACCATTATTGCAGCTGTAGGCTTAGTGAAAAGAAGCAAAAGGGGTTTCATATTTTCTGCCAAGCAGTTATGAAATATAAATTTATGGACAGTTATATGACCTTAGTGAGGAATTAGAAATTAGTGCAGGTTAAGATAAACAAAGGGCCACACTGGCATAGTCTTAGTCTTAGTTTACAGATTTTGTGCACCATGTTAACCAACCAACATAAGACCGGGAATTTTTTTCAAAAGCACAATACCTTAGTGTTATACTGGACCGGAAGCTTACCTTGAAAATTAATATATTATCTCGGAAGATTGCCACCATAGGCTGATCAATATATATGTAGAAACTTTTTGGAGCACTTTTTAAACTTTCCTAAATAAAATACTAACTACTCTCCTTGGAACTTTTGCTTAAGATAACTTCAAACAAAAGTGTTTTGAGACTCGGGAAGACAGATACTTTGCACGATTCTTATTCGGGATATTCTTAAATAATTTTTAAGGGAGGAAAGCCCTAACAGCTGTTAAGCAAGAAGGGTCTCACACCGGGCATTCATATATTTTTGCCAAAATCATCAATGTTTGAAAATGGCTACATTTTACTTTAAGAAACATTAACACATGCTGATGGGTCAAGGAGCGCGCAAATTATTTGAAATTGCTTAATCATTGCAATAATGTGATCCGACGACTCAACTCGACAAGGCAATTCCCTGAGTTAAGAGTGCACAAGCATTAGGGGACAGCCAGACTGCTTCTAAAACACTAAGTTTTACATTACTGAAGCCAAGTGTGCTCAGATATTGCAAGTGAACAATTCAGAAACACATCGATAGTAGATCATAAACCTTCTGAAATACCTATAAATAAAGCTGCAAATGAAATGCTACAGAGCAGATATGGGACAAATGTGTTAGTTCTGTAGAGAGATTGAGGCGCATTTTAAGCATAAATCGGGCATAAATTACGCTGATTTTTAGCATTTTGGCCAGTTCATGAGCATTGAAATAAAGCACTTTAGTTATAAAAAACAATATTTAATAGAAGATAGAAAAAAGTTTTCATAACCGTGAGGATTTAGAATAAACGGGCAAATAAGGACCACAGAAACTGCGCACAAGACTTTAAATCAATTAAATGGTTCGTTCATTAAAAATAATTAGGGCGACCAAGATAAGGTTGCTACTAAAAAACTTTAAAATCGAGGAAAGGTAAACTGTCTCTGCCCATAATTCTTTTTCGTTGCAAGGACCATAAAACAAGCCAATCATTTGTTTAGTTAATATACCCTGCAGCACTGCTGGCTTCTCTAGGTTTCCTCCTTAAGGGCATATCGGCAGAGCTGAAACTAGCATAACTACTTTGACTCTCGGTACACTTCTGTAAAATAAAATCTATGGGCTAAAAACTGAGGTACTTCTTAAATTGAAACAAGTAAGAGCGCTATATTCGGCTGTGCCGAATCTTAGATACCCTTCACATTGAACTTTCGAAACCCCAAACCTTTTTTTGTTTTTATCCGTTTTTTTATTTATGAAATATTTCTAATTTTTAAATTGGAATCGGTGCCATATTTTTACCCTTTAAGGGTGATTAGGGCAGCTGCAAGGGGGTTTTACCCAAATTTTTTTCAAATTTCGTAGGGACTTTTACTCTAATTTTTAAGAATTTTGTATGGCAACTCCCTTGGGTGATTGTGATGGGGGGTAAATATATTCTAGGAATACGGTTGGGAGGAAAAACTAACGAGGTTCTGTGATACATTTTTTTCTCTTGGGGCGACTTTGGAGAAGCTGTAACGGTTTTAACCCTTTTTTTAAAATTTTGTATGGCAGCCCTCTTAAGGCATATGCTCTAGAAGTACGTTTGGGAGAAAAAACTAATGGGGATCTGTAATACATTTTATTCCTTTAGGGGCGAATCCGGAGAAGTTCGAGGGATTTTTACCCTATTTTTTTCAAATTGTGTATGGCAATAATGTTAGGGGCTGGAGATAAAGGGCAATTATATTTTATGAATATGTTGCGAGTAGAAACTCCTAGAAGCTTATGGGGGTCGGTCGTATATTTTATTTCTCTAAGGCCAACTCTGTAGAAATTATAGGCGTTTTTGTAAATTCTGTATGGCAGCCCCCTTAGCTGATGGAGATAGGGGGTAAGTATACTCTAGAAATACTTACCCCAAATGGATAATAAAGAAATTACAAACGCAATGACAAACTTATATATGCCCTTATCAGTTATGTAAAGGGTATAAAAATGTTTTGAGCAAACTTTTATATTAACTTTTTTCAAAAAATAAACAAAAAAAAAAATAATTTTAAGATTGAAAACTAATTAAAAAAAAGTGTATTTGACTGTTTTTTAATAAATTTTCTTTAGTTAGTCTGTCTTATAGTAATTTACTCTAAATATAAGGCCAAGGAAAAAATAATTTATTATTGCAGTATTATTTCTCTAATTATCAAAGGTCGCCTACATTTATTAAATTAATTTTTCAGGCCAGACACGTCCATACGTACATACAAACATACAATATATAAATAATATAATAATACTTGTACGAGTTTATTATAAAAACAATACCTTTAATTATTTATTGCCAATCTAATAAACACATCAACTTTTAATCAACATGCAATAATTAAATTAATTACCTCCATGCCGAGAAGTTGGTCATTGAGTAAAAAAAGTTACAATTTTTTAAATATATTTTTCTTGTTTTAATTTTGGCAACAACATTTTAAATACGCCTCAGACCAAGACAGAAAGTAACATGCTGTTGTATCAACAGGTTTTACTACATGATTAAATGTAGTTATTCCCACAATATCATAACGCCAGCACCGGCAAAAACCACAGCAAAAAGCACGTGTGGTATGATTGGAGCTTAAGGTTTTAAGAAAATGAAAAATATTTATAAAAGAAAATGTTTTTATTTCTTCTTTTTTTTCGTCCAGTAAACAACAGCGAAAGTGAAAGTCATAAACTTTTTTTTTTGCTTAAAATTTAACAAAAGCAATATCTTATATGTGTTTGCTTTTTTGGTCAGCAAGCTGTGTTATTTGTTTTTTGCTTTTAACTTATTTCAATTGTTTGGACAACAAAAAGTTTAATCATAATTTTTACATGCCGATTTGGTTTTGTTTTTTTTAGTTTATTTGCATGTGAATTGTAAAATATTATAATTATAGTTAAATATTTGATATAATGATCGATTGTTTTCACGAAACAAAAGCAAAAACAATTAAAAAGTTAATGTTTTTATACAAATATGGGTTGTGTTGTTGTTGTTGCTGAAATATATACCAAACTCCAAATTTGCAAATATAGCTTTAATCGTTTTTTGTATTTGATTTTTCATAAACTTTGTCCAAAATAATGAAAAAAAAGGAGCCAAAACCTTAGTCAAGTAACTACAGGGTGCTTTCTAAAATGCATAAAAATTTTAAATGATAATACAAGAGGAAAATATAATTAAAATTTAATTTTTTAAAATAATCTGAGTCAGAGATTATTTTTTTTCGCGAAAATGGTAAGCTTTGCCCTTTTTTGGAACCAAATGTTTTTATTACACATTTTTTTTAATATTTATTTCACTCTGAAGTAGATAAGCCACAAAATTATATTCTCCTAATCTAAAGTAACAAACGAAAGATTTTAGTATGAAAATAAAAAAAGTTTAATACGTAATAGGTAGATGATGTTTGTGAATAAACTATTTCATAGAAAAAAAAACGGCAAAAAAAATTCGATTCGAATTAAAAATGCAGAATAAGGAGTTATTTTTAGCCTATGAAAAATTGTAGATTAAACAATAAAAAAAAAAAAGCAAAAACGTTATCAGAAAAAAAATTAAAAGAACAAGTCAGTGTTTGTCAATCGCAGCCCTGCTGTCAAGCATAGAATATATTCACTCAATTAGGATGCATTTCTTCTCTCCGTGCGTTCCCTGCTTCTCTTTAAAATTCCTTAAAATTTTCTTAATGTAATTGTTTCTACAGGTCATCAACACTAATCTAGTTTAATTGGTTAAAGTAAGGTTAGGTTGAACTGGCTGTCCCTAAAGATCCTTGTAATCCTTAATACTACTAGATAAGATGAAACCAGTACCAGCCAAATAATTTAAGAAAAGGAAACCTAGAGTCCTGTACACTCTCTTGGCAAATACCAGCAGTCTTATTCTAAGCATTTAATGCTCTAGAGAGCGCTGGACTGTGACAAAGGGATTCACAGTCTGCTTGTTTCCCGGCACATCACAGAACCTGCCGCTATTGATGGTGAGTCATCCTACTCTTTTGAAATTAATCTCTGTGCAATCATGACCTAATATCATTTTTGATAAAATCCTTAAATCAATCCTTCTCAAGGACAAAAAACTCATCCGCCTCAGCTCAAAAAACTCCCACATAATAATAGAAACTGCACACGAAGTGGTGTTTACCCAAAAATTCATTGCCTTGGTCCTCACAGCAAAGTCTCTACTCATATAATATACCTGAAGTAGTGCATAAATATCTATTGCTCTTTCAATGGGCCTCGCTATTTTATTTTTTTCAATACTCGTGTGTCCTTGAAATCAGTACACGTATACTTGTGTCACAGAAAACAGCCTATAAAGAGATTCCTTACATGCCTGAGCAGTTAAAAAGTACTTGAGATTATTGGAGATTATCTTTATTGACGTCTGGCTGGCAATATATATGTTTCTCTGAGAATTCTTAAGCTGGGCGGACATTGCCTGACCAGCGGCTTTATTTGGCTGCTAGAAACTTAACTTAAAAGACGTTTAAGTCTTTAGACAATTTGACCATCTTGGACCCACCCGTAAAATCTTGCAAGTATTTTGGTGTGGGCGAAGACCTGCCATTCAGCCGCATTCTTTATTTGTCATACCTAGCTTTCTAATGGAGCTTTTTTCAATTGAATAAGCTCTCCCGTTGATTCAAATCGGTTCATGTACCTCTTTAAAATACCTTCCAAGATCACAATAATTGGTAAGATAGGCCTAGCCATTGTCTTACATCAAGACAATCTGCTGCATGTTTAGAGCGCAATAGGTACCTTCTTATTTTTCCCCCTATTTGCATATCCCTTTAGTAACAGATTGCTATTATCACATCTTGTCGTGGTCCGTGAATCAATCTTAGTCTTTTTAGTAAATAGCTTCCTCTCCACAAACCATTAGATCTCCAAGAATTTTTGTGCAACCGGAAATATCAACTTGACTACGAATAAGGCTAATAGTATGCCCTGGTAGGATATTATATGTCTCTATTGGTATTACGGTTTAACCATTAAAATACTTTACGCTTCATGATATAAATTCTAAGCCCATAATAATCCATGCTTTGGACATTTGTCATCTATTTCATAGAATTTGTGCCATTTGGCGTCCTTGTTTTCAGTTATAAATTTATAAAGAATAAAAAACAGGGAAATAACTATCTTACAAATTGGCTGGCGAGATTTTTTAGGTACTTTAAATATAAGGTAAAACCATCTTAAATAATATTTTCTATTATTTAATATCATAAAACGAATTATTTTTCTTTGATTAACTTAAAAAACTATATATAAATATCATTGGCCATGATTTCTTATTCCATGTATGGCCAAATTCTGTACTATTGATTAATTTAACACATAGAACCCTAAACTTTTTCATTCATATGTTTTTATTTCTTAAGATTTTGGCCCAGAACCTATTTAGAATATTATTTCTTTTTAACTTTTTATTGACAGTCATGGTATGATCATATATTCCTTTGAACAAAGCGTCCCAAACAAAAGACTTAAGAAAGCAACTTGTTTAGAAAAGAAAATCCGGTTGCCTCAGGTTTATTAAAAAACAATTTATTTTGCATGTTTTCTTTTTTGGAAATAAAATTAATCCAAGTTCAAATATTACTGGAAATTGTAAGTTTTGTCATGATTACTTTAAAACTAACACACTTAAGAAAAATTAAATATAATATACATAATGAAAATTGAAGCAATAAAAGAAAACACTTGTTATATATTAAACTTTAAATTAATTCGGTCAGTTTCTGGTTTGGTATATAAATTTATATATGTATATATATATATGTATGTATATGAGCTTTTATATGTTTACATACATTTGTACGAATACATATTTATATCTTTTGTAATTTTAGTTATGTTTTTGTCTATAAGATTCACATTTCTTTTAACTTCCTTTTTTCCCAAATTTAATTCAAAAAACTTTCCTGTTTTGTAATTTTTTTCAGTTTTACGGAAAACTTATCACTTACTGCTTTTCTGCTATCTGTTTTACTTAAAACATTATATACATATATGCTATTTTTATGTTTTTTTTTTTAAATTTTTGTCTCCTTTATTTAAGTTTTTGGTATTGCCATGAATATTTTTGGTTTCATGTATCAGTTTTTTTATTTACTTTTAAAATGGCTTTCAAAGATCAAAATACATTTCCTAGTTGATCCAGTTTTTCGCTAACATGTGTGATTTCTTTTACATTTTTATATTTTACATTTTAAGATGGTTTAAGTGTAAGTGTTTTTGTTAGACGAAAAAAAGTGTCGATGTCTGGTTATGAATGGAAAAGCAGCTTAAATGTTGTATTTATTGCGGACAATGACTTTTAATGTAAAGCATATGTAATAGTAATCACATAGCTTATGTATGTTTATATGTGCTTTTTACCTTTAGCTTTAAGTTAATATCTTTATTTTTTGTGCGGAGAAAAATTTTTATTTAGACGGGTAATTTCAAGTCACATGATAGTGTGTTGTAAAAAAATGTACCTAAAAGGCAAATTATCCAATGACAAGTTTTACTTATAAAAGTGTTTATTTATGCCGAGACATATATAAACATGCCAATTTTTGCGGTGCAAGCTTAAGCATTTAAATATATAAAAAAAAATTTTTTTAAAGTTTATTTTAATAGCGCAGACTTTATATGAAAATGGTCTTAATTGTCATAAATTTCCCTTTATTTGAGAAATAATTCTTTAGTATTTGAATTTTAAATTCAAACTCGCGATGTTATTAACTCAAAAGAAACTTCATACAGCCCCTTAAAAATTTTAAGCAGTGATTTTTTTCACTGGCTGGTCCTCAAGACCTTACAAAAACTCTTTGAATACTTAGTGTTATTAAACGCAGAGAAACAATTATTGGTTATACAAGTTCAATGTAATAAATTTAAAAATAAATTGCATGATTTACTGCTTTCTAACTAGAAATAATTTGTTCGTTATTTTTTTTTTATGTAAATGAGAAATTACCGCTTCTTTATATCAAAGATATTCATTTCGTTTGCTGCTGCATGAAGAGTACACAAAACAGGGATTTTTTCTAGAAAAAAAATGATTTTCAGTAACGAATTTAGTTTATATTAACCAAAAATGTTGCTTTATGCAGAACAATTTTTTTGTGAAATTTTACATCTATCCAGTAACAAACTCATCCTTTAGTTCATGCTATCATTTTGATCTTTAATGCTTTCTTTTCATACCTTGCATTTGTGCTGCAAATAATATGGCCAGACACAATTTAAACCTAATTTACCTCTTAAGTCTAATAAACGATGCCAATCTATTTTCATTATTTTAATAAGAAAATTCTTCGATAGCAAAGCTAATCTTTTTAAATCTGCATTTGAACATCCAAACATATTTAGCATATTATTATTAGTGGCTAGCGTCACCGCGACCTTTAGAATTTTTTGTGCAGACAAACAGCACTCTTTGAGAAAAGTTAAATGCTTTTCAGGCACTAAAAAGCACGAGAAGACTACATTTTCTGAGCATAGAATATGGTAACATGTAAGCATTTTTGGCACTGTGACTACTGTGCCCAATTTGAATGACTATTGTACACCAGAGCCTTTTACCTGAGGAAATTCTTCTTCAAAGTTTTAAAGAAGTGAAAAGATAAAATTACCTCCTTGGAACTTATGAACGTAAAGGTGTATAGGACTAGTAATCTCACATTAGAAGTGGATTTGATTTACACTACCCTACGACTACACTCCTTGAGCAATTTGCAGCGCGTCTAACTGATTCCGTTATGGCAAGGCATTTGCTAGAAATTTCAGGTGTTTTGCTAAAAAACCAAGTCGCCATCAATTACTTTATTGTTGTCTTCTTTTTAACAATTTTAAATTTGTATGGCAAAGCATTTTAAAATTGCTCTTCTGTGGAAGTGGAACACGGCACCAATAAAGGCGACTGTGTTGCCGATGAACTGACAAACGGTGATACAAAACAAGATAATGCGACGAGTGACCATTTTTGTGGCATTTTTTTCTGCAAACTGCGTTTCTAAAGATATTCAACAGACTTGCTTACAACCGATGGTGTGTGTAGTACACCTATGTGTAAAACTAGACAGAAATTATTAGCGAGACTGGAACCAGGACGTTTCAGAGGTCCTACCTATTTAGGCAGATGAAGGCTGAGGGATATTGTGACAGAAATTCTTGTTCACTGTTGACTGGGTAACCCCACCAAGAAAAAGAAATAGCCTTCTATAAAAAATGTCAAGCTACAAAGGAAAAATTGACTATTTAGAACCTTCTCTGCCCTTGCTTGGCCTTGAACGATGGACGGACCATACACCAGCATCTTGGTTAACATAATCCTTTGGAATTTCTTATACTTTTTCATGACTTGAGGTTGATTTAAAAATGGGCATCAGTAAGTGGCAAATATTGTCGGCCATTTTACTTAACCTCTACCATTGAGCTTTCAGATCTTTTTAATTTTCTATTACTCTCTTCTAAAGGTTTCTCAAAAAACCAAAATAGGCGGCTTAAGAGAGATATGTCTTACTCTTTCTTATTTTCCCAGCTGCCTCTTTTACCCAATCTGTCTAGTGGCAAGCACGTACATAGAAAGTGCCTAAATGATTTATTATTCTTTTTACAGCATCAGCACTTTTCGGCGTCAGCGTTACCAAGCGTAAGTTGTTGCATTCTAAGACCACAATGTCCAGTAAACCACCCAGAGTTTACTCTAAAAAAGATGTTAATGTATTCCAAAGCGAAAACCTTTCTTCTAAAGTACCCTTTGGCTTGAACCAAAATAAAGTTACCAGCTGCCTAAGGAAGATAGAGATTTTATCCATTGGCCCCTTCTATAATTTAAACCAAAGATTATCGTCTTAAGCTTGGCCGTGTTGGCAAAATATCATCATCATGGGCGCGTTGGTGGACGCATTGTTTTCACCTTGTGTTCGAGAGCACTGTTGGATTGGGCCAACGCGGCGGGCATCCACATTAATCTTCTGCACTCTGTCTTAAGCTCGGCTTGACCTTGGCTACGAGGCCTCGGTTCTAGCCTTACAATGGTTGAGGCTCCTTCGGGAGCAAGGTGGTGGTTGTGGTTTGGACCCAAATCGCGAGGAGAGCTTCTGCTCGATCTGGAGTTGCATTGAAACTGGGTGCCGTGACCCACAGATCAGTAGGAGTTTTAGATAGGCTCCGCTCCTCACCAAGGGGGAAGGCATACCCAAATGTATGTCTTCGAATTGGTACCCATGGGTGATAATTTGCCATGTTGGCAAAATATCATCAATGGGGGCGTTGATGGACGCATTGTTTTCACCTTGTGTTAGGAGTACTGTGGGATTGGGCCAACGCGGCAGGTATCCTTCGACACTCTGTCTTAAGCTTGTTTGAGCCGTTTTATGTCAATTGGATCCTATTAAAGGCTCAGAGCTCTAGTGGTGTCGTTTAACTATTTCTACCCTTAAAACTTAAGTAGTATAATTAGGTATAATCCCAAACAAAAAAATGTTTATTAAATACGCAAAGATTGTTTTCTATTCAAGCATACAAGTAACACTGACAAAGTGAATCTAGAAATTTTTGAACTACAGATTTTATCTATTCATTTGTTTCCCTCATTGCCCCAGCAATGTACTCACCCCTTGCTAACATTAATATTTTCATAAAAAAAATTACCTTGTAGCTTTTACCATCCGCCATGCATTCACGATGCACTGTATCACCGGCTGCTGTTATTTCAGTAATTTTCATTTGTGGCTTTAAGTCTGAGTTCACAGCTGAACTATTATTTGTGGTTGTATTAACATTAGGTGCATTAGTGGTAGTCATCACCTCTTTGGTATTTTCATGTATAGAAAACTTGCCATTATGTTCCTGTATGCGTTCATGAGTTCGATGTAACATTGTTTCATCGTCCTCATCCATGCTAACATCACTTAGATCTTTGAAAGCGGAAATTTTCTGTTCATTACCATTTTGTGGCCGTGGAGTTGTCACAAAATTGTAGTGATAATTCAAGTTATCATCGTCTTCGGCGGATATGGAGGAGTCAACAGCGCGACCCTCACCATTAAAGACATAAACATCTGGTGGATTTCTAGGGGTTGAAGAGGTCATGTGTTGTTGTTGATTGTGTTCAACAATTTCAACGTTGGAATGATGTGAAAATACATCATGATGTGGGTGTTGTTGGTTATTTTCATGTGTATGATGTCCCTCAACAATGCTTATTACAGGTCCTATAGGTGTAGCTTTTGTTGTTGAAGTTGTTAAATAACCTTCATCTTCAACATCATCATCATCATCTATGTTCATGGCTCTAGCTCTACCTTCTGTCGTTACATTGTGATGCAAAGGCTTGGCAGTGGCTTCATTTTCATTACTTATAACAATTTCATCAGTATGTGTAGCTTCAAATGGTTTAGGTGTAGTCGCTGCTGTTGTCGCCAAGGTTGCTACAACTGTATCCATGGAGTCTTCTGTGCTGGATAGCATTTGA
Organism: Melanophora roralis; assembly: GCA_963583895.1. Classification (NCBI taxonomy): domain Eukaryota; kingdom Metazoa; phylum Arthropoda; class Insecta; order Diptera; family Rhinophoridae; genus Melanophora; species Melanophora roralis. The sequence continues at coordinate 116,189,230 of OY757187.1, read as the reverse complement.
TAGTCTTCATGCTCGGCCAAACGATCATGATTTTCCGACAATATATGAGCATGATAAGGATCATCATGTTCATCTAGCGTTTTTAAACTGTCTTTATTTCTATTAAGTGATTCCTCACTTTGACTAGCGGTTATTAGGGTGGCAGGATGCCTAAAATTATTCAAGTCTTTTACATCACCTTCAATTTCGGCTGAAATTTGATTGATGTGCTCCTCGTTTTGTGGTTCAATTTTATTTAGTTTTTCAGTAGCTGTAATCGATGTTAATTGATGTTGATGATTATGTTGTTCCTGATCATGATAATTGTGCATCTCTTTTTCATTGTGCTGTTGTTCATTATTTATCTTTTGTATATGATCCTCTTCAAATCCATGATGTTGATGTTGCTGATTATGATTGTTTTCTTCAGTCTTGTGTTCATGCGTTTGGCCATTCATCATCGTCATATCTTTATGTTTTTGCTCACTAAGTATTGTAGGTGTTGCTGTGGGTTCTGTTGTCATAATCGGTTCAATTGTTGTCATTGGCATTGAAGTTTCTCCATTATTAGTTGTTTTCAATAATTTATTTGTTTCCGTTGTGCTAGTTGTGGTTGTTGAGGTTGAGGAATCCGGTAACATTGTGGTTTCCATTGCCATCATGTGTGGTGGCGGCATTGTGCTGTCTACTTTGGATAAAACATCTGTAATGAAAAATGAGAAAAACAAAAATTGTTGTTAGTTTACAAAATTATTAACTGAAAAAAAGAATTTGTTTTTCGTATCGAAAATTTTATGCTTGTGTCTTAAGTCTTATGTATTCTATTAGGAGATTTTTAATTGTTTTTTATTATTAATTTATGTAGATTTGCAAAAAAGAATTAAACATTTTTGCATATTCGATTTGTATTATAAAGTTATGCCTAAAGTTTTTGTATCTTTTTTAAAGAATATGTAAAACATTTTTTCTTAAAAAAATCTAAAAAAGAATATAAAAAAATATTGTAAATGACTGATTGATATTTCCATAGCCGAACAGCCCAAGTGCGTACAGCTAGATATAACAAATTTTACTGCAAGTACGTTTTAAATCTTAAACAATTTGGACAGAAATAAAATGCATATAGGTAAAAAATTAAAAAATCGGTAAACTTTTTACCCCTAAACACAATTTTACCTAAAATAAAAACGAACCCGTGTCTTTTGCCTTTCGAAAGTTTAGCTCCTAAGGGGTCGGTTTTATAACTTCTTGGCTAATAAGAAAATAAAGACTTAAAAATTGGCCGACATAGAAGTCGAAAATCAACAAAGTGAAAATAAAAATTTTTTAAAATTTTTGAAATTATTGGCCTAGAAATATAAAAAAAGAGACTGTTGTTAAAATTCAACTACGTCGGCAAAAAAAGACTTTTTTCCATTTTTAAGTTTATTCTTTTTAGAACCATAAGTCTACCAGTATAAAGTTAAGTACTATTGTTTCGTATATAAAGAGGTCAGGCAAAAGGATTTTTTTTATTGTTGGTACTTTTTTCACCTTTTTGGGGGTTATAAGCCTACAAAAGAGAAACTAAGGACTTTTGACCCACATAAAGGTTGAAGTTCAACTAAGTGGACAAAAAGTACTTTATTTAACAAATAACTAATTTTACAAGGAAAATGGTATAAAATTTAGAGCTTTTGGTCCATAAATAGAAGACTATTGGCTCTGGTTTAAGCCCAAACACAATTTAGTGAACAAAAAGTGCTTTTGTCATTTTTTAAATTATAATTTATATCTATATAAAACCAGGGTATTCACAAAAAAATTTTAGGGTTATTAGCCTTGATTAAAGTCAAAATTAATAAAGGGAGAGGAATACTTTTTACACATTTTTGGTATTTTTTTTGGAGTTTTTTTAAATTAAAATTACAATTCGAACCTTTTGACTCCTGCTTCAGAAATCACAGTTGAAAGCATAAATTGCACAAAGTTTTTTGAAATGAAAACCAATGGATTTTGTATTAATTTCAATTTCAAGAAGAGTCGTTGACCTGAAATCCATATTGGCCCCAATCGCAAACTCAAATTAACTTGCATGCAGTGGCACTTAATATAAATACATTCTGGTGTAGGGTGTAATATATGGTCAAGCTAACTCGACTATTACACTCTTAGTTGCTTTTTGCGTTACTTTTTAAACAAAGTATTTGTTGAAAAAAATTTTAATTATTACACATATGTACATATATGCATGTAGAAGTAACTGAAGTTCGTTGCTTAAGTCTTTTGTTTTTATTAAAAAAATTAATATTTCTTCTTTCGTTTTATTTTTCAATACCAACTTTTTTTTACTCTTTAAATACTGCTTTCTCTAAGTCAGTTTTCCTTTTTTGTCACTATTTATATTTTTAATGAAAAACTAATGTGAAAAAAAGTAAGGTGACAATGGCCCACGTACAGTTACTATAGGACCAGAAATGGCAAGCGAAATATTGAATAAATTAAACTAAAAGGAAATAAACAGTTAGCACTACAAATAAACAATGTCATTAGGTTGGGTTTAATAAAATAATAAAAAAGCCTTTCAAGCTACTTATTGGGAAACAGCGGTTTGCTATAAATATTCATTAAAGCATATTTAACTCATTAAATCATAGACTTTTTTATTTCCTTTTAATCCAAAAAAAAAGAAATAAAATTTGGGAACTTCGTGTATGATAAAACATGTAAAGTAATTGTTTAAAAAAAAAATTTAAAAAAATATATTAACCATTTTTGTAATATTATTCAGTACGTTTATGTCCAACCAAAAAATGCTTATCTGAAAGTGTGTTTAAACTTTTTAAAAAAAGTTAACTTTTGTTAAAATTTATTTCCGAGTTTGTTTGTTTAGTTATATAGAGAACATATCATAATATCTTAAATAAAATAACTTCAAATAACAAAAAAAAATCATTTAAACCAAATAATAAAAGCCGTTACTTGCTCAAAGCTTAAAAGACGGTAGGGTTGCCAAATATATAGCATTTTTTAATCTTTCTTTTTTAAAAATTCAAAAAAATCGCTTACATTGGCAAGAAACAAATTGAAGTTTGTTTGTAATGTGCTTCTTCTATTTTTGTTAAATTAATTCTTTTAAGACATTTTTTGTTTTTTTTTTGTTTCAGGCTTAACTTCATTATTTAATTTCTTTTTATTAGAAGAAATTAATATATTTTGTTAATGCTGAAAGAAAATGTATTTTTAAAAACAAGTTTTTTCTACCGATAATAGCCGAAAAGAATTCTAGCTCGCAAATAAAGAAACAGTGAAATCTTTTTAAAATTGGGTGATAGGCTCTAATCATTTCATAGGTTACAAGGCAGTGAAGTCGCTGCGACAGAAAAATAACTTGTTAGGAAGGGCATTACAATCACATTTATAGTTTTAAATTTAAAACCAGATTAATGAAAAAGACTTTTTAAAACATTTTTGTTTCAAACACCCTTCAATTTTTCAATAATTTTTAGTTTATGCTTGGTAACTAGTTACTTGATTGTTTTTTGTAAGCACATTTGTAAGCAGGGGTCGTGAACTTTAGGGCAACTCAAACATAAATAACTGGTGCTTCTTCATCTCTAAAATTACTTGCTAACTTACTAAGTAAGCAAAGAGTTTGCTGGGTATTTGTTTTGAAATTTTTCTATTTATTTTTAACTCCCCTATTAAAGTCGCATTTGTGTGGCTACAAACACTACCCAAATTACCTACAGAGAATTCTATATGATGTCTTCTTCTTTTCTTTTATTTTCCACATTTTTTATGTTTCGTGGAATTCTTGAAATAAAAAACTAAACAAAAACTTAAATAATATTTGTAGAGGGTAAACATTCAACAATAACAACTAAAAGCACTCACATTAAACTCTTCATTCAATTTTATGAACACTTCTCAGGCCTGAATACCAAATGATAAATGTTAAAATTAAAAATTGAATCATATCAAATTCTGAGAATTCTTGGCATACAGACATACAGAGAGCAAAAACATTTTTACAGGCAAATTTGTTTTGACTTGATTTCAAGGGTATTTGGCTGAAATATTTCAAGATGATTTTAAGTGGTTTTGCTAAAATGTTCTAGAAATATAACCAAAATATGTAATTTTAACTTGATGAATGAATTTTGTGATGATATCATTTGCATGATTTTAATTTTACTCCATAATATTTAGGACACTATGGGCACATATTTGAAAGTTTGTAGTCCTTTGTAAATAAAAAACTAAAGGCCTAAGGTAGGACAATAAATATAAGCTTGAAATGCTTTTTTTATTAATTAACAGAAATTTATTGTTTTATTTGTGTTTCTATGGAAATTAGTTGCGAAAACATTTATTAAAATTTTGCATTTCTAAGACTTTTAGTATTTTTTTCTTAATTTTTTTTTTTTTTGATTCTACATTTTAAGTTTCCTTATTTATACCAATTTTATCTGTTGATTCTGTTTTTTACCCTTCACAAAAGTTATAAGGGTAAATATAAGTTTGTCATTTTATTTATAATTTTTCAAATATCACTCAGGGACCCCATAGTACCGATATCTGTTTTTATATCTGCCTGTCCGTCCACCTGTCTTTAAGTGGTATAAAACTATCAGAAATATCTGCCAATAAACTGCTATTAAAATCCAGCCAAGATGGCCGATAACTGACCGAGATATAAGCCAAAAACCAAGACTACCTCTGTTTATTTCTCTATAATTTTTACATAAAAACCTGTACAACTGCCCCAAAATTGTCCCTATATGAGTTCAATGTAAGACCGACTCCCATTAGTTTTTTCAGAAACGTTTTTGGGTAACTTGCTTACCCCATATTTCCACGCCGTAAGGGAGTTTCTATACAGAACGGGTAAAACACCTACAACTTCCCCGGGGTCTCCCCCCTATAAGAATAAATTGTATCACAAACTTACATTTATTTTCCCTCCTAAACATATTCTTCAAACATAATCACCCCCTATCTCCATCATCTAAGGGGTTGCCGTGCAAAATTATCAAAATTATGTTAATACGCCCATAGGTTCCCCAGAGTCGGCCTTAGGAGATAAATTGTACGACGGACTTCCATTAGTTTGCTTTCGCCAACATATTTCTGGAACATACTTACCCCCTATCTCCATGCCCCTAAGAGGTTGCCATACATAGTTTAAAAAAATAGGGTAAAAACCCCTGCAAAAAACCGTATTCGCCCTGGAGGAATGAAATGTATCACAGACCCCCATTAGTTTTCCCTCCCAAACATATTTCTAAGACACACTTACGTCCTGTTTTTTCATCATGTATGTAAGGAGGTTGCAACACATAATTTACAAAAATGATTTAAAAGTGCCCATAACTCCCCAGAATTGTCCTAAGAGAAATAATATTTACCACCGACTCCCATTAGCTTCCCTCCCAAACATATTCCTAAAGCATACGTACTCCTTATCTTCACCGCCTAAGGGGGTGCCCATAAAAAGTTTGGTGAAATTGTAAAAATCACCCCCCCCTTCCTCTCTATAGCTTCATAGGTGTCTGTGAATAAGTCAAATGTAAGACTGACTTCAACTCATTTTTGCTCGCAAACATTTTCCTTGAACAAACTTACCCCCTAACTCTACCCTGTAAAGAGGTTGCCATAAAAAATTTAAAAAAATTAGGGTAAAAACCCTCACAGCTTACCTAGTCACCCTAAGAGGTTTAAAGTATAACACCGGCCCCTATTTAAAAATGTTTTATAAATAAATAAAAAATGGATAAAAATAAAAAAAGTTCGGGGCTTGGAAAGGCCAATGTGGAGGGTATCTAAGATTCGGCACAGCTAAATATAGCGCTCTTACTTGTTAATTATAAAAATATTTTCATTTTATATTTTTTTTTTGTTAAGAATCTATGCCTGACATTGTTGTGTAAAGATAATATTGCACAATAAGTAATATTTTTTATTTTACAAATTCAAATATCAAGCGCTTGGCCTAACGTACATTGGCACGTTCTCTTCAGCTGTTCCATAATTAATACTGCAAGAAATCCGTAGGGGAGAAATAAAATGCATTCTTATCTTTTACAATCTAGGTTAAATTGTTTATTTATTTCCTGAGGAAAAACTTATGTTTTTTAAATATGAAATCATATGCACATATGAAAAATTTTACTTAAAACTGTTGCAGCAGTAATGCAGTTATGTGAAGTATAAGTGTTAATTTAGTCGCTCAGAGTAATTTAAAAGTTAAAATAACAATTTCAAGAGGCAAATGTACTTTTTCAAAATAAATATAGAGAAACATAAATAAGTTACCCTCAAAAAAACATTATATCGTTTTTAAACCAAATAGTAAAGGTTTCCAAATCTAAATAGTAAAGGTTTGTGTCTTAAGTCTTTAGTTTTATTCCATGACACAAGCATAAAAGTCGAATTTTTCAAGTCTTCAGTTAAAACTACTTATATTTTAAAATAAAAAAACAAGATTTTTACCGATTCTTTGAAGTCAACTTTATTTATCGTTGGGTAGATCTTTAAAAAGAACATAAAAGTGTATGCACAAGACATACCAGCAAAAATTAAACTTTAATATGCAGAACGTTTGTATCATTTAACCAAAGCACGTTTGTTTTATCATATATGCGTATAAAAAAAATTACATTATTTAACGTCACTTCAATTGAAGAAATAAAAAGTAAAATTAAAGTTTAAAAAAAGTAAAAAAAATAATAAAAAATTACTGAAGCGGATGTTTTTAAGTTTGAAGTAAATGTGTAATACACATGTATGCATGTATGTGTACCATTTTGACGGATATCTATCATAGATAAAATGATTATACTAGCCAGAAAAGCATAAAAAGAAGTAACTATTTAAATAACTATTAATTTTTATTTTTGCTTTATTTTTATACCATGCAAATAACGCGAACACGTGCTTTTTTAAGGGGCTTTTGTTAAAATTTTTAAAAGCAAAAATGAGTCATTACTTTTTTTGGTTTAGTGGTTAAACAAACATACATGTAAATTACTTTACTTAAAAAATTTTGTTTTGCTATTAATTTAATGTTATAGCTCGTTTTAGGTTAACGGTAAAATTTTGTCATTTTTGAATTGAAAATTTTTTGACGAAATAAAAACTTAAAAATATTTAAGCTCTAAGTACTTAAGCGTTTGATAAAATAGCAAACATATAATGTTATACAATTTTAAGAATAAAATATTATCACATTAAAGATACATTTCGAAATTTTTTGGATTTGCTTTTTACTTGCCAATAACTTATAACTGGTAATTAAAAAAACTTTTCTAAGCAAATAATGTCATATTAAAAGAATTTTACACAGACTGCAAAGAATGCCCAGTCAACCCATAACATATTTCTCAAAAATTTTTGCTTATTGATTTCGAGTTCAAACTGCCATTACATCTTTATTTATATGTTACGTATATGGACACATATCGCTATCTGAAATATACAAACCCCTAACAACCAAAAAAAAAATAGAATTGGGTTTTTGATTTTAAGAAATAAAAAAAAATGATGTACTAGCAACTGACTCCTTTTATAAATGATTCCTTTTATATCAAGTCAAAAAAACCTTAAATAGATTTTCTGCAATTTATATGTCCTTGAAGTAAGCGCTTTTGCGCAGAAGGCGTATTTTCAACATTAAATTTTTTATATAATTATGAAAAAAACATCTAGTCTTGTAGTGTTATAAAAAGTTGAGACTACCTGTTTTGTATTTTAAATGAAGTTTTGTATGAACAAACCTTTTTTAAGTTTCTGTAATTTCGAGTGGGTGAAGCTCATGTAAGTTCTGAAAAATATATAGGATGAGAGCAACCAGATTGTTCAGTTTTGATTGAGAGTTATTCAAAAAGCTCATATTCAAGGATAAAATGACACACTTTTACTTTCTAGGTACTATTAACAATACAAATTTATGGAAGTTAACAAAAAAATAGTAAATTGATAAGCCGGAAAATCGGAAGAAACTTGTAACAAAATCAGGTAAAAAAGAGAATTCTATATTACTAGAGCCAAAAAATTTGTCCTTAGTAGTGAGTCGGGCATTAACAAATGTAGTATTTGAACTTTTAGAAGTATGACCCTTGCAACCTATAGAGCCAAAATGATATTTTGTATACTTCTCCAAATAAAAACACGAAAGTTTGAGCTGTTGGAAGATAAGCGTAGGTTCTTTCATAACTTGCTTTGAAACATAATAGGGAACCAAAAAAGTTCAAAAAATTAAAGAACCTCCAGGATATTCTTGTCATAATCCGACAATTTTTGCCATGCTAAAGAACACTTCCTCAAAAAAGTTCCGAAAAAAATTTAAAAAAAATTTAAGGATCAAAATAAGCCTTAAAATGTCATAAAATTTGATATCGATAGTTAAAAAAAATAAAAACGAACCATAAAATTAGTCTAAGAAAATGTTGTTACCCTAATATAGAAAGGCTTTAACTAAGTCAAGATTTTTTTGGTTAAATGTCATATATGAGCAAACCATTCATTGAAATAAACGATTATCTGTTTAAAAAAAATACAAGTTAGGTCCTTTCTATATTAGGGAAACAATATGTGTTTTTCTTATGAGGTATAACTTTAATTCATTTTAGGTCCGCGTTTATTTTTTTGAAAATTAAAAAAAAATTAAAACACAATGGGTTATGACAACTTTCCTGACTTCGAAGCAGTGGTGACCTGATCTAAAAACAATGCAATATCAATCTGTGTGGTTATTATTTTATATTTCGCTCCCTTTGTTGTGGGTTTTTGTTGGCACTCGTGTTGTGTACATTTAATACTGGATTATTGATCGGTTTCCAGAGACGCTCTTGGTTTACACTGCTTCAAAAGAAAATTATATATGAAAAATTAATTTTTTTCTTATTAAATTCAAATAGACATTAAGGTTTATCTTTTTTATTTAAAAAGTAATACTCCAGATAACATCTTAGATTTTTTATTGCAATATAATATTAATCCCTTTTTTCTTAATTTTAAACATGAGCCTTTTAAGTTCTTTGTACTTTAATAACATTATACTAAGCATCATTTAAATTTTTAAGTAAATTTTAAAGCTTTTGGCTTCTATTTGGACAAAAAATACTTTTTCACAGTTTTGATACTTTTCCGCTGTTTTTTATGATTTAGATTTTAGAAATAAAAAGCTAAGAACTATTGACCCATATAGAGGGCAAACGTCAACAAGGTGGACACAAAGTAATTAGATTTTTGGGTCTTTTTTTGCATTTTTTAAGATTGTATATAAAGATATTTAAATTTTAGCACTATGGGTCCAATTTACTTTGGAAATCAACTAAATGAACAAAAAGTAATTTATTACATTTTAAGTACATTTAAGTCTTTTTTTAATATTATGAGTCTAAAAATATTAAATAAAGGACCTACAAAAGGGATAAGCGTCAACTTAGGGGACCAAAAATACCTTTTTTTGAAATCATAGCTCTAGAGGTATGAGATTAAGTAGCATTTAGCCTAATATAAAGAACAATTTACACATACATATAGGGACTAAAAACTAACAAAGTGAACAAAAAATATTTTTTCTCAAGTTTTTGTTCTTTTTATCTTGAAGCATAAGGACCTCGATTAAATTGAGGTTTCATATATGACCTTTTTTGAAACTTTTCTGTTTATGAATCTAAAATGTTTTTTCAAACCCATTAGAGATAAAATGTCAAAAATTGAAAAAATTAAGACACTTTTGATTTATATTTTATAAAAAATAATTTAAATCTTTAATTTAAAACTTCGCTTCTAAATTATCAGGTTAACTTTTAGTCTTTACACATACTTTTTATTATTTTTGGTTATGGCATATTTAAAGGCTGAGAAACAAATTTAAATCTATAAACTCCATGAAAAATTCATGGCAGTTAGATCGGACGACTTTGGTGGCCATGGTATGGTATGGTTTTGGGGGAAATTTTCCCGAAGTAAATTCATCGAAACTCTGGCTGTATGTGCAGTCACCCCATTTGGTTGAAACCACGTGTGTGAAAAGTACACTGGATGAGCTCACAGGCTTGGCAAAAACAATTCCGTAATCATGCGTCGATAATTTTCACCGTTGATATTTGTCATCTGGCCTCGAGAATTTTTTAAGAAAATGGTCCAATTATCTCATGCGTGGATAAGTCAAGCCAAACAGTTACCCTGGGGCAATGCAATTGATTTTGATGTTTTAATAGAGGGTTGCGTGTTGAAGACAACGAAGGGCAGTTTTGCTTTTTGACGTGGCAGTTTAAGCGAAAATGAGCCAAAAATAGTATTTACAAGCCGTGAGACATTCATAGTTAAAGCAGTTGTGCGGACAACAACGAACAAATCAAATTTACACCTGATCCATCAAGTGTTCGCTGAATACCGAACTTGAACAAAAATTTCCTACGAGCAATTACGTAAGAATCACTACTCTTGAAAAATATATCCACAGTGAACCCGCGATGCTCACTCGACCACTGCGACATCGTAATTTTACGTAAATTTGAAATAAATTTTATGCCCCTATTTTGTTGCTTAATTTTACTTTGGACTTTTGGTATTTCAAAAAAAGCTATCTACAGATCTAAGTGTTGCAAACTGTAGCAAAATAATGACAATGTTGTTTAACTCTATCTAAGTATTTCAAGCTTTTGCCTTAAGTCTTTTAATATGAAAAGAGCTTTTACTCAACTTAATTAAATAAGTATTTTAATGCACGATTTCTTATTAAACACATACGTTTTCTATAACTCAATTTAATACGTATGTATGTATGTACATATGATCTAAATTAAATTTTTAAAGAAAATAAATTTAAAATTATACCTGTTTTGATTTTTTGTAATATTTAAACACATTTTTTATTAACCTTCATCTTGAAGTTAGATATACAAAAGCAAAAAGGCAGCAATTAATTTATAAGGCTGATACATATGCATTACAAATGACATTTATATATTTAATTTGCTTAAATACTTTAATGAAATAAACCTGCAACATTTTTGAACGTTTGCACTTGTTCAGGGTTAACAAGTTATAATTGTTTTCAAATCAAATAATGTAAGTAGATGGCAGTCATATGATCTTGTTAACAGCAAAAAGCAAATTAAATAAAATGAAACTGAACTTTGTTGCTAGAGAGTATTTAAAACAGCTTTTGTTAATTAAAGTAAGCTCAATATAATTTTAAATTGGTAAAGACGTTAAAATAAAGCAGCTGTTTATTAAAATTAAGAGAGAAAAATATGTTTTCAAGTAAACAAACACTTTACAGACAAATTGCTTATGGACAAATAAAACTAGAAAAAACATAAAGAAATGAAACATCACATTTCTTTAAAACACCTAAAGTATAATATCTTTAAAGCCACAATTATTGAAGAAGGAATTGGAGAAAAGAAAATGTAAAAAAACAAAATGACAAAAAACAAACAAACAAACGCATCTTTTGTTATTGTATTTTGCGGTGTTTTTTTTTGTTATTTTTTTATCTTCAACAACTAACTCAAGGTTCATGTCAGTAACCCTTCTGCTAAATGCAATAAAAGTCTTTAAATTTAATGGCCCAAAGGAAAACAAAGCACACAAGTACATAAACATATACATATATTTCAGCACAGTTGAATGTATTTAAACTGATCTTACACACAAAAAACTACAAAAAAAATTTTTCAAACAAACTCTTGTTCAAAATAATTTATTTTTTTAGTCAATTTATTTAATAGTCCCTAATAATATTTTTATTTGATTTTTAAATCAAACAAAATTTTTGCCTAGACAATTCATATATTTAACCAGCTCAACCAAATTTTTTAACAGAAACTAAAATTCTTGCAAAATTGTTTGTTTAAATTTACAACTTTCGTTGTAGGTCCTCAGCCAGACAAAATATTTACTGATTCTCTGAAATTTGTTACTGATTCTACAACTCAGTTTTTCTGTGTATGGCCAAACTAACAACACACCTATACTTATGTTATTATAGTCAAAGCAATGCAAACCTATAAAGGAAATAACAAACTGAGGCAGAAGCTAGCAGACAGCACAAATTTATGTATCTGTGTGCAAGTGCATTTAAATATTGTTGCCCTAACCAAGAGTGTGACTAACTTTTGAAATAAAAACTTTCAACTAACAATACTGGTAACAATATAACATCAGCAACTGCTTCAAAAAAAAAAATAAGAAAATTTTGCAAAACAGTTAAAAAATTAAAGAGAATAGTTAAGGGCTTTGCATGAGTTTGTTGTTGTGTCTGATGGCAAAATAAAATAAGTTTCTTGCCACAAGCCTTTCAAAATAAAATTCTTAAAAAAGTAATACTAGTTAGGGCTGTTCAACTTAAAAGTATTATTCTGGAAGTAAAAAATATGTAAAAAAAATAAGTTGTTTAGATTGCAAAAAAAATATATACAAATTTTAGGTAATGCTATTGAGCATGCCAAGCTCTGGCTGTTTTTTTTTAAATTGATTTAATATATATTGCATATTTTAGGTACAACCCTAATGTTTAAAGAACTTACACAGAACTTGTCATATGACCAGTTCCGTGGAGTTCTAAAATATAATTTTCAAGTCCTTTTAACTTGCTAAGTGCTGTTAAGTAGAATAAAAAAATCTCAACAACTGAAAAAAATATTAAAACGAAAACTGGCACAGCATAAATATTTTAAAAAATGGTACCCTTGTTTTATGTTCCTTTGAATAATTCTAGATATATTTTTAAGACAAAATATTTTATTGAAAACTTTGAAGACTTATAATTGTTAAATAACATCCATCGTACAGTTTAATATTTTTCAAACAAATGAATTTTTTTTATAAGGAAAAATATACCACTTGTCACTTATTTATGGTGCTTCGGTATTGAGCCTTAGCTACTTGCTTTGAAAGCTAAGAAGCAATTCTAAACCAAATGGGTATTCATCTAGTTCTAGGTAGACTTGAAGGTACAAACTCCTACAAAAAGTAATACGAAATTTTTACAAGGTTGGGTTAGGTTAGGTTAGGTTAGGTTAGGTTAGGTTAGGTTAGGTTAGGCTATGTTGATTTAACAGGCAGCCGTTGCACGTTGGGTTGAAATGGTTCAAAAGTGACGCTTAATTGAAATTTTGAAATTAATTTTTTTTATTAATAATTGGTATCGAACAAAATAAAATAAAATTCTACATCACTATGTAAGTTTTCAAGCTTCTATCTTATCAGCTGACTCCGTAGTGACGTGTCAAAATACAAAATTTTTTGCAATTTTTTTAAAAAGCGAAAAAGGTAAAATTTTGCATTAAACGAGTCCGTAATTTTCGAATTTAACGTTAACAAAGTGTTATTTTAAGAATAGAACCTTCAGTTTCAGGTATGATGGTGTACCAAAATGATGTAGTGTTTTTGAAAATATGTGTGAAAATATTTTTGACGATATTTTTAAAAAAGGTCTAAAATTGGCATATTTTTGATGTTTCGTGAACCATAACTTCTAAGTTAGTAAAGGTTGGGCTTTGAATCATATATTTTCTTAAAGCATAAAATCTTAGCTTGATAATACAAAAAAGAAAATTTGCGGTTTTGTTGTTCCATTTTTTACTATTAACATTTTTCTGTTTGAAGTCGTGTTTTTTCAAAGTCATGTATTTAACAAAACTAACGTTGGTTCAATACTTTCTACTGTTGTTATTGTTGTGATAGGTGCGTGAACAAGTTTCAGTCATCTTTATTCACCAGAGTGTTAAAATGATATTGTCTGACTCCTACAATACATACATTTTTAATTCATGGTCCCGAAATCATAAAATATGCCCTTTTACCGATTGGAGAACTTTCAGAAGAAGCTCAGAAAGCCAGAAATAAGGATTTAAAAATTATAGGAAACACTTTGCTCGCAAATGCAGCCGAGAAAAGTCGAATGAAGATATTCTAAATAGATTTTTTTTCAGTTCAGATTCATTCATATCTAGTATAAATAAACAAAATGATCGGAAAGAAAAGCAACAATTATCAAATTCTGAACTACAGCTTTTGCTATCGCCTATTATTTTTCAAGAAATACATGGTAGTGAGAGTAATGATAGCGAAGATTATGTTGATGAAGGTGAGGATGAACATAATATGGTTTCTTTTTAAGTGTATGACAATTATTGATAAACAAAAAAAATTATAAAAATTTATTTCGTTACTTTTTTAATAAAGTTGTAAAATTCTCGAAATCCTTCAAAACCCAAATTCAGACTTTAAATTAAACTTATATTCATATTTATGCAAAAAAAATTTATATTTTTTTTATTTTTTAGAAAGAAGATAATATAAGCATTTGTTTGCTTCTTATTTTTTAAAACAATCACCTTCCGTTTCAAAATTACGGCGAAAAATGTGAAACAAACTATTATTTTCCGAAAAATTAAAATGTCTATTAAATCGTAAAAAAAATTTTTTCCGTGTATCTTTTTTTCAGAATATGCCTTTTTTTATGCATATTTAACGATTTGAGAAAAAAAATTCAAAAAAATTTAAATTACGGCTCCCATGAACTAATCGCCACTTTCGGTGTCATCGAACCCACTGTGCGTTGAAAGAAAGAATACAGCTAATTTGGGTCCGCTTAGTTCGGTCTCTTTGTGTTACCTGGAGAGGCAGATAGCAAGGGTGAAGTTCGAAGGAAAGAAGAAATTTAGAAAAAGTTTAAAAGAAAAGTATAATAACAGACTTACGAGGGTCTCTGGTGGGAATTGAATATACAACCCCAGACTGGTAGACTCGTGTGCTTACCACTGTTCTATCGGGGCACCCTTAACGTTTGCTAAAACTTCAATAAATTTTTTTAATAATTTGAACCTCAGCAATTTTTTCATGTAGTTAAATATAAATAAAAAAAATACAATATTTAATTTTCCATTATGTTCATATGAAATAGATGACACTTATATCCAACACTTAACTACACGGTGGCTGATGGAAGCTGCTACGAGAAAAAAATAACTTTTGATAAGATGTTGCAAATGTGTTACCCAGGGTGGAGGCCATTTGAATTACTACATATTTATTCATGTAATTTATTAGGTCTTGAAAATAATTGGATTCAAATGGCATCCACCCCCCTCGGTGACACATGTGCGACATCTTTTTAAAATGTTATTTTATTTTGTAGCAGCTTTCATCAGTCACCCTGTACTAATCAAAAAGTGCAGACACAAAACAAGAAAAGCCTTGCAAAATGCATATAACTCGGCTTATGTCGGAAAAAATGTTTGCAAATTTTTTAATAAATATTAAAAAGCCTAATTTAAATTTATTTAAAAAGAGTTAATATTAAAAAGGCGTATGTTTTCAAAAAAATTTTAGAAATTTTAAAAAATTTAAAAATTTTTTTTTTTTACAAAAATATATATTTTATTAAATTTTTTTAAAAAACAACAAATCAAAATTTTTGTATTACAAAACATGTATTAGTTATTTATTTCACCTTAAAATATATTGAAATTTTTCGTTTAATTACTTCGAAGGTGAGTTTGTTCAACTACATTGACTTAAAACTAACAATTAAAATTCTTGTACTGTCTCAGCAATATTTCTGTAATTATTGAATTCAAGCCAAATTTTAAAAATGAAGAAATAAAGCTGATTCATATTAATTAAACCACCACGCACAATGAGTTCATAAGCCACGATTTTTCGCTTGGTGTTGTTAGTACATATTGAAGGAAGGTGATAAATGACTGAAGTGTCTGCATCTAAATAAGTAAGTGACCTTAGAAACTCAATAGCAATTTATATATTAAATTAATAAAATAAAAAGTATATGTGGGTACTAAGAAGAAGCAATAATGCTTATTGGAGTAACTGTCTGTCTAAGTAAAATTTATATGAAGAAGTGAGGGAGTGAGTACTTGAAACAAAAACAAAATATCAAATTTGGTTTTGGTTTTAATATAAAATTTCCAACGAACATTCGTTTGATTTTTAATGTTTTAAGTTCAATTAAAAATATAAAAAATATTTTTACTACGTTAAAACAATTCGTGCTTAAGAATTTTTTTCTATAAAAATTCCCATGATTCATTATTGGTATTTTTAAGGAGTTGCAGCTACTTTTTGAAAAAAAAAAAATAAATTAAATAAAATGTACATTTATGTAAATGGAATGTGTGGGCCCAAATATTTCGTAACAATTGGTTTCTTTTTTTAAATATACATTGAAATTGACAACCTTTCATAAGTAATTTCTGTTATTTTTTCTATGACTTGTTTGCTTTAGTTCAAGCTTGAAAAGAGGCATGAGATTTTTGAATGTAATTGTGTTTGAGCTGAATTGGTATGTCGGTTATTTTTTTAGCTTTTTAATTTTTTGTATTTAAGACAGCTTTTGTTGCATGATTATTGTTTGCTCTTTATATATATTTATTTATGCCATTATTTCTTTACTTGTATAATAAGTGCAGTGGTGCGTAAATAAAGTTAATTGCATTTTATATGGATTTTGAATTGGGCTAGACCATATGAAACGTATTAGGCCAGGCTACAAGTATTACAGTAATTTTAAATTTTAATAAAATATTTTTTTTAATATATTTAATTATAAAGTTGTTTATTTTATAGTAAAGGAAAAGCAAACAAATACAAAAAAATTATTTGCTTAAAAGCTTTTTGTTATGATAACTCCATTTAAGTGTTTAATTCATTAGCAAGTTATTCACATTAAGGAATTTAAAAATATTTTTACATTTATTAAGCATTTTATTCTAAAAGTTTTTGAAATTTTCTTAGTAAATTTTTTTTTTATTATATTTTTTTAAAATTTGAAAGAAAAACCTTTTATAAAAGTATTTTTTTCCAAATTTGTTTGCCACATCTTTTTCAACAAGCTAAATATTATTTTATAATTATTTTTTCAATTTAAAAAAAAAAAAAATTAAACTTTTATGAGAAATTAAGTCATTTTGCAATATTAAGAGGAAGGTTGTTGGCATTTTTAAATAAAAAGCTAAGTTTGTTTAAGGTTGTATTGGAACTACATATATTCCTAAACCCTTTTTATCATATTGAAAGATTTAAATTAAGTACTAATAATTATTTTTTTAACTTAAAAATTATAATAAAAACACTCGAAATATTCGAAAAGCATTAAATTCGATTGTTTATAGGACAAAAATTTTGTTTGGAAATTAATTTAAACTAAAATTTTGAGAAGAATACATTTTTCTTTAAAGTATTAATATCAATCCATACAAAGCAAAGTCCGTTTAAGGCTAGAATAGCAAAGGGGTGGCTATTTCGATGAGCCCTTTTTTTGAAATATCAACGAATATTTGCTTGATTTCTCAATACTTTTCATTAATTTTTCTGCTAAAAATTATTCAGAAGAATGATACTTGTCGTCAATAATGCATTACTTTTATTTCCAGGTCTTCTACAAAACTTGCCTTGCCATCAAACAATTCATCTGAATGTAGGGTTTTGCCTGTTCAAGGAGATCACCTTGTCTGGTGAGTCAAGATGGGATGCATTATTAGCTACAACTAGTACATAATCCCTATGTTTGTCCACAAATATTAGTTTTAGGACAAAAGATTTGGTACCGGACGAAGACTTCAGTCAAGCACCAGTTGCTGTACAAAACCAAAGTTTCCCTTCTGCAGCGAAAAAAGAACATAGCGACAGTCAAATTGGCTTGGTGAAGCTTTTCTTTAAGAGACGTGCTGCAAATATAAAGGAATGTCAGCTAAAGGGCAATGAGTAGTGAAGATGATAAATTTGAGACTTCTTTTACTCTGCGAATGAACTTCCAGGTCACATATTTTGTGCTACGGAAAATCCTCGCAAATAGTATATTGAATAATATGTCCTTAGATATAGCACAAGTTTTATTTAATATGCTGTTGCCTAAGAGTTTGCGCTTTCTAACAAACAATACTGGACAAACACAAGGAAGGTAAAAAGTTTATGTTTTTGTATTCCAGTCCCTACAGCTAAGACAATAAGCACAGAAAAGAATTCCTTTAAAAGTATTTTAAACCCGCAAATAGTTTTTAAAATTTTGTGGTACGCTTGGCATCTTGTCTTATTACGTAAGGTTACCCCAAATCTGCTAAGTTAACATTAAATTGAAATCTGCCAAGAAATTACCTAAAGATGGAGTTTAAAATAAAAGCCAACGGCTTTTTTATCAGTCTGTTAATTACCATAGTAGCATCTATATAAAAGAAACGGCCGGTTGGCATGCCTTCGCCCAGACCACAGGACCTACAAGTTCTTTACGGATGAGTCTTAAAGATAAGGAGAGCTTCAGTCTTTAATCGATAATTTGCAAAATTTTCGATGATGGCAGTACCTTGCAGGCAAGGGTTTCGGCAATAAGATTGCCCACAACTAATGCTATGTCCTTCCAAATTTAAAATTTTAAATGAAAAAAATTACTCATAATTAGGCAGCAATCGAAGCAAGCTTTGCTAACTTTATATGCCTCTTAATTGCTTAAGCAGTGTAAGAAATCAATTGATAAGTTGTGTATCTGGTTTGAGGATACAAAGGTACTGAGAGAAATGAAAACGCGGACGAGGTGGCAAAGCAAGGATTTCATTTGCCTTTGGAAACAGCAATGGACGTTTGTGCTCCACTTTAATTTTTCAATAGGGTTACAGACACTGCTAAGAGGGTCCGAGCCATGAATATATGGGTAAATATAATTGTGTATAGAGTCTATGGGATAATGTGAAGATTTTACAACTAGAAGACGACAAAGAAGCAATTTAAGACATTTAGTAGGAATGATAGCAAGCCATTGTCGAGCAGTGGTTCATGCCAAAACGGCTGGACGATTGGTCAACTATGATAGCCGTAAGGGTCTTATGCTGACATTTTTCCATAGAGAATGGTGCATCCCAAAATTATTTACATATAATTAATGAAACTGGAACATCCAGAACATGTTTTTTTTTATCTGGTAATACTAAGAACCCGAAGTTTTAGTTAAAGGTCTTCAGGGCTAGGCAGTATAACATAACTCAGCCTATGTACAGGGAACTATTTTCTCTAATTAAAGTAGTTTATGACTTAAATATAGTTACCACTTGCATTCACTGACTAACATAAAAGTCAATTAACACAAGTGCCACCTACATGTTGCAAGGATACCAACATCCCGAAAATAATTTTTAAGCTATTGACTTAAACGCATTTAGGAGGGTAAACGTTATAAGACCTATTTCCACCATCTAAGTTATTAAAAAGTAACCCCTAATAGTGCTTACAAATAACTTCTTCCAGAATTGTGTAAAAAGAAAAATATTCAAAAGTTGGTTTGAGATCCCGCATGGCCAAATGCCTTCAAAATCAAGATGTTTTTAACCTTAACAAATTTCATGCAAGCACGGTAATTGTTTAAGAATTAATAAAGAAAACCATTAATTGACAGTAGAGGATTACAGAGACATTGTAAAACTAGCTCAGAGCACATTTTTAATTACAAGGCCCAAATTTCTTTGCGTTTTTTACATAATTAGCCCACTGAAACAGTTCAATGTCAATGATATTTTCCAAGAGCTTCAGTTTTAAGAATTTGCAAAAATTCAAATCAATTATTTTCTCTAATAAAAACAAGTAAAAGAAGTGTGTATCAAAAACAAATTTAATTCTAAAATTTTTTTTCAAAATCAACTAGTTTTAGGAATTTATTTAGCATGTATTACTTTTTTGTTTTCATTGTTATTTACAATTTTTCTAGTTTTTTTTTTATAAAAACGCGTATTAACCAAACAACCCTGACATTAATGGCAAAAATGTTTAGAATTTATGGTCTATAATAAACAACAACTTGTTTTTATTACAGCAGTTCAAATAGCAAATAAAAATTAAGTAAAACTTCTTTAAAGATTCATGTTGGTTTTAAAATACAGAGACGTTTGTACTTTAAACATAGATTTTTTAATAGAAAAAGTGTTTTCTCTTCACATGCATACATAAGTACATTACTTAAACAAATGCCAACCTTTTACACTTAAAGTCTTATATTTAAGTTGAAAAATTATTTGTTTATCTTCTCATTGTTTTTTTTTTTGCTTTCCTGCTAAATATGTTTAAGAAAAATATTCTATTCAATGTATAGTAGGCTCATTTAGAATTAACAGCAACTACACAGTGGTTCATATAATGACATTTTCATTTATTTTTAATACACACAGGGCAATAAATTTAAACAAGTTTTTTTTTACTTTACTTCCTATTTGACTGGCTTTTCATTTCACTGATTTTGTTTTTTTTTGTTTTCTTTTTTATTTTATATTGAGAAAGTCATTTGATTGCTTTTGCCACATAAATAAGATATGCACAGAGAAAAACAGGTTAAAGTATTTACAAATGGCATTTAAGAGGGTCATACACACATGTTTGTTTTGATTTTTTTTTTCTTTTTTAGTACAAACGCTAGTTGTTGTTGTCTTTCCACCATCAGCGGTAGTGTCATCATTTCAGCTACAAAAAATAATAATAACATGTTGTATGCTTGCATAGTTTTGTTTTTGTTTTTATTTCTCTCTTCACCTTTTACACTAAAAATTCATTCAACCATAAAAGTAGTCAGCAAACCGCAACATTAAAATTATTTGGAGAGGGAAATCGAAACGTTCATAATTAGGCATGAAAAAAATGTTGAAAATATCTTATTTATTCAAACTTCTAAAAACGCTTATATCAGGAAATGTTATTGGATTTTTTTATTTATATTTATTGTGTATTTTTAAATGGTACCTTTAGATTTCTATACAGAACACAAAAGACTTAACAAACGAACTTGATTTAATGTTCTTGGTAGTTCTTTCTATACAGGGGCCGCAAAAGTTATGGCAAAAAATAATTATATTTGATTTTTTAATTTTTAGCTGAAAATAATTGCTTTTTCTGGATTAAAAAAAAATTAACAAGAAAAACTACTTTTTCCAGGAGGAAAAATATGAACAAATTATTAATATTTCCTGAAAAATCCAGGATTAAAATTTTCAAAAAATCCAGTTTATTATAATTGAAATGGTGGGCTTCACTTCTCTTATTATTTTTAGTCCCTGGTCCCTAAGAATTTTAAGCAACAAAACACAAATGCAGATTATGTAATAAAAAAAATGCCCTGCTAGAACATTCAGGTTTTAAATAACTTAATTATGTAAATACACATTACAGAAACTAGATCAGTTTATATAATATAATATAGTTGTTTTGTTTAAAATTGTGTAAAAACATTAGTTAATGTAACAGCTGAGCAATATTTTAATAGTTATTTACACAATTCGGGTTATTTCAAGACTTTTCAAACTTATATAAACATACAAATATTTCTGGCTTAACCTGTTGAATTCATTTAAATCATCTTTAAAATATTTAAAAAATTTTAAGAATAGCTAAAAAAATTCTTGCTGTTATGTCTAGACCAGGCAAATATTTGAGCAAAATGAGATAAGCGCTAAAATAATTACATTTTATATATTAATACAAATACAAGAATTTAAACTCATATCCTAATACAAAAAATGCATACTAGATCAAAAGAAGTCAAAGCTCAAAACAGTTATTTTCCAAAGGGTCTTCTTTTTTGTTCTTGATTGTGTAACTAAATTAATGACGTTCACTGAAATTTAAATCAAATTTTCGTGTTAAAGATTGACAGGTATATCCAGAAAAAATCTTAAATTTACTAAAGTTATTTAAAGCGAAATTTTTATAACGAATTAGCATTTGAAGTCTACTTTAAATTGTAAATTTTTTTTGGATATGCCCCTAACCTGTTTGAGTAGGCAGATTTTTTTATATACATTTTAAGTTGTCGATTTATCTAAGGTAGTATTTTCTAAGTGCTTTCTGCTCAAATATTTGTCTGATATTAACTCAGCTTTATTTGCATACACGTGTTAGCTTAAATCAAATTAACACCAAAGTGTTACTTTAATATTTGAGCCAATTAACGTTCGCTATATTTTGGTAATTCCCATAAATTACAGTAAGATTAATTGAGTGTTTTGTAAGCCGGATTTTTATACTGACTTAAAGTCTTTAAGACTAATGCTATGCCATCTTATGAAAATATGTTAAATATTCTTCAAATATGTTAATTATTTTTTGCAATGCGTAAAAATGTTTTTTAAACTAGACTTGGTAATAGATTTACATAATTTAATTTCAATTCTTTTTTAAAAAATTAAAAAAAATGTATTCTATAATTTAGGTAGACACTTAAAAATTGTTCATATTACGGCATTGAGACAAAATAAAAAATAATTCAAAATTGTTTTTTACCAGAAAAAAAATTAAAAGATTTCTTTTTTGAAACTATTTTTTATGATGAAACAAAACCAAACTTGGCCTAATTTAACTTTGTAAAATAACAGGCGTTCTATTGCAGCTGCTTCGTCTTAGAAAACAGACGCTATAAATGCCTCCAATAACTTGCCACTTAGGGTTGCCATACGAGCCTGATTTGGCCTGATTTTTAAGTTTTTTAATGCGCGTCAAGTGTAAAGTAAAAAAGTAATTTCTCAAGTTTTTTTGTAAGTTAATTTTTTTCTCAAGTTTATTCTTGCTATGTAATAATACTTAAAAAAGTATGTTTATATACGTATCTAAAAACAAATCTAAAGCCCATATTTTTATTATCAACACAACTAAGGACTAATATGATACAATTTCATTTCTGTACAATTAAAGTTTAAAAAATATAGTTCTCTTTCAGTACAATTATAGTTAAAGTGCCAACACTGATATTTACCCCATTGCTCAACACTAGTAAATTGATATCATTGAATCGGCGCGCCGATTTCCAACACGTACATACATTAAAGCTTTTGGGAGTTAAAAGTGAGTTTATATTCTTGTTTGTTAATTTGTTTCTGTTATTTTTACTTTTTATGATATTTTTGTTTTTATTGTAATAATTTTTATAAAAAAATAAACAATTAAATAAAAAACAATGGTATGGATTTTTTTATTTGTCAAGTTATTATTTTCAAAATCAAGTTTTTTTTGGTGAATGTCAAGCTTTTTGGCAAATTGAATCTGGCAAGCCTATTGCCACTGTTTGATGAATGTCAAAAACATTACTATAGTGCATAAGAATCACCATGGTTCACTTTGTAGAACCAATCTGAGACTTTGTGTTATTATTACATGCCCGTTAGTTGTAAGTTATTAAGTTTGTGAGTCGTCTTAGATTACAACTATTTGGTTTACCAAGTATAACCAATATAAAATTTTGCCTTATAGTTATACCCCTTAGGTGTAGGTGATAAGCCTTTTGCATTTTATTGATGAAAGGGCTACTTTAATTGCATACATTTTGACTAAAATCTATTTATGATTTTAAGCGGATCTGTCTTATTTTCCTTCCCACATTTAGATGTCTTCTTCTGACTTGGTAGATAGAGACGTTAGGTAGATCATGTTGCTTTTCATGGTTCTGAGATTGAAATTTCTAAAATTAACTTGAAAATTTCTGAACATAAATTAAAAAGTTCTGGCATTGGATTATAAAACTTTAAAATTTAATTAGTGATTTCTAAAATTAAATCAAAATTTTCTAAACTTTCTGGAATTTTAAAATTTCCGGAATTTCAAAAACTTAACTAGAAAAATATAACAACCAACTAGAAAGTTCTAGAGTACAATGGGAAATGGTGTATATCTTTCAACAGATGCAGAACACTTTGTTAAGGATACGCTTTAATTCAAAGCTGGGCAGTGCTAAGTGGATTGCTACGTCCATGGCCTCAAAAAAAGAGGAGCTCTTTGACACAGAATTTATATATCGCCAAGTGTATCGAAAAAAATCAAAGTAAGTGAATAGAAGATTTTTACTTCGAACACTCAAGTACTAAACAAAGAGTTCTGACGAGAGGCAGTAGTATTTTTGCAAATGCATTCCACTAGGCTAGTGTCGGTAAAATAACTCTCTCGGTATTATTCTTCAGTAAAATTTTCATTAGAGAAATGAACTAAAATGATTGTTAAGAAAAATTAAAAAAAAAAAATTGTAGGAAAATAAAAATTTTAACGTTAAATACGCTAAAAATTACGAAAAGTAAAAAGTTCAAAATTTTAAAAAAAATCCCGCATTTTTAAACTATGCACTCAATAAATTTTAAAAACTTAATTTTGTAGTTGCGCAATTATTTGACTCATTTAATTACTTAAATTTCTTGGGTACTTAAATTTCTTGGGTTTTTGTTAGAAAAACAATAATCCATTAATTGAACAAAACCTCAATCTCAAAATCGAATAAAATAGAGTAAAATAATTACTCTATGCTAAGAGCACAAAAAAACTATACAGTTAAACTCTTGCGAGACATAGAAACGGGGCAAAATACTCTGGGTAAAATACTTTTGTTTAATATTTTAAAAACAACGCTTTATATTATACCTTGTGTTGTCCCCAGAAATACCATAAGGCTAAAACCCAAACATGTGTATGTGATTCATATATTTTGCTAAATAAACTAAATCGACTAACAAATTGTTTAAGCTTAATTACAGTTAAATAACTAAGAAACTTTGAACCGAATCGAACTTAAACACCTTAATGCAATATTTTAAAATAAAATTAGTTGAAAACAAATTGTTCTTATTTATATTGTAATGAATATGGCATTTTGAAAATTCGCCTTTAAACATACAATTACATTAGAAATAAAGTAAATGGCTTTGCAAATATTAATAGCAATTAAATTTCAATAAAAAAATATTTGAGCAAAGCAAGTTTAATGACGCACTTTTGTGCCATTAATAGCTATAAGTGGAATCTATTTAGGTTAAATAGACTTTTATATAAATTAAAAAATATTTGCTGGTTAAACCAAGGTGAAATATGTGTCAATTGCTTTTAAAAAAAATTATTCTGTGAATTGTTAAAATTACAAGCGAAAAAAGTAGCTGAAAATGACCAGTGATCTTGGCATATTTTGTAAAATTTTCTGAAGTTGCTAAATTATATAATTTCGAGAAATAAATTTTCCCAGCACTTGAGGGCATTTTTGTTATTATCCTTTTTATAAAATTGTATTTTGGTATTTTTTTGTTTGTTTTTTTTTTTTTGTTAAAACTTATCTATTTCTAAAATATTTTTTTAACGAATTTATCGTTTTATCAATTCTTGCAAACCCTTAATAAAAAAACGATATTTTACATGTTTGCCAGTTTATATATTTTAAAAGTACAATTTTGTAATAATTTTTCTCCTAGTAACTATAGGTTGTATGATAGTAAAAAATACATTCTTAAATAAATATCTATTTTATTGTCACTATTAATTAACTTAAAACTTCATTAATTAGACAAAAGTTTTGCTATAAAAAAACTTGTTTTGCATTGAATTGTTTTTTAATAATCTTTTATTTGATTTCTAATTATTAATGGCAAATTGGCCTTGTCTTGCCTATAAAACACGATTAAGATACCTGTTTTTAATGTAGGAGTTTTGATTAATTAAGAGTTAAATGCTTAGGTACAAGTTGGTATGTATATCGAGCATCTAGTAGATTAGGAAAATTGGGGGAAAAATTGGTTGTTTTCATTGCTAAAGGGAAATACGTAGGGGGACCATTTATTTCTGAGCTTAAATCAGTTTGGTTTTTGGTTTTAAAATTTAATAAACACATTTATTTTAAGTGATTGAATTAAAATCTCTTTCTTAATCAATTAAAGCATGTGATTAAAGAACGGTCGCAAGTCAATATTTGACTAAAAAATAAAAATAGAAAATAAAAAAAATTGTAGTTTATGGGGAGCTCAAAACTGAAAACCAGATTTGATATACATATTAAAATTATTTAAATAAACTTCGTGTTGCTAGAAAACTACTTAATTATATAGTTATACCCTTCAGTTATATCAGTTTATTATTCCGTTTGTAATTTTTTAATTATCCATTTGCGATCTCATGAAGTAAATATATTCTGGATCCTTAAAGATAGAAAAGTCAATATAGCCATGTCCGTCTGTCCGTCTATCAATCTGTCCGTCTGCAACTCTGTGCTTCTGTATGCCTGTTGAAATCAGGTCTCTGGAGTCAACTTAAGAACAACGGGCCAGGTATTGGTATATTTAAAGTGTTAATAAAACACTCGTGACAGTAAAATATATTTAGCCTTAACAGCTCATTCGCCATTGGACAACTTTTTTTTTTGGCTGTTTATGATAAATTTCTGTAAAAGGTTGATTAGTCCTTTTCCAAAAAAACAAGATAACTTGAAGATATGAATACCCAGCTAGACGGACGGAAGGATATGCTCAGGGAGTAGTGTTAAGGAATAAATGGGAAATTAGGCTCACTTCAACAAGAGCATTAGAAACATTTTTAATTAGGTGAGTCTTTTTAAACCCATGTCCGCTATGAGGCAGCACTTTTGGCAAAACGCCAATAAGCAATGGGACAATGAGTCAATGTAAGTCATAAAATTTACCCATTAACGCTTTTTGGAGAAACTGCAGCATTATACGGCTAAAGTGCAATTATCCTATAATACAACTCAGGCAAAAGTCAAAGCCAACTGCACTGCACTAAAACTGAATCGACAGTTTTTGTAAAATAAGGCCCTGGTGACATGTTTTTATACTGATGGCTCAAGATCAAAGGCAAAATGGGGCTGAGCCTCCTAATGGGTACTATGAAATAATTGCCAAATGAAATAACTTTCAATAAAAAATTGAATTAACTTCTTGTTTATTTGGACTTATTTCCTTACTATTTCATTATTAACTTACTCCCAAACTAAAAAACTCTTAATGAAATTTTGTTGGGAGTTATTTCATTTTATCGAAGTGTTGGGAGCTGTTTTCAATTTAACTGGGAGTTATTTCATTTTCTTGTTTGGAAGGGTGCAATACAGTACTCTAAGTGTTCTTGTATAGACAGGAGGACTTCAGCAATATTTAATTAAAATTTTTGAATTAAACGAAAGAATGCAACTAGCAGGCATTACTTTCTTTTTTTTCTTGTTATTAATTTAGTAAATTTTTTAATTGTTAAAAAAAAATATTTTTATTTGTTGCCAAAGGCCCAACAAGTAAACCACTATTATACTAACGTGTATTAAACATTTCACATTTTTCCCCTTTATATGAAACATGAACTAACAAATTTGTTTATTTTTTAATCTTTGCAAAAATAATACATTACAAAAATGTACACATAACGTTTTTATATTAAATCATTCTTGCTTTTTTTGCAATTATGTAACGTTTAAAACTCATTTTTCTTATTTAGCTCATTTCGAATTTGCATATTATTAAAACGTGTAGGGGTGCCACCTTACAGAAATTTTAAAGTAAACTTTGGGCAAAAGGCGACAATAAAATACATAAAGTATTTTATCTACATCACATCTAAACCTTATTTTTAAATTAAAAAAAAAATATTTTGTGAGTTTTTCAAAATAATTTTATTTTTTTTTAAAACTACCGGGCCCCCTGTACATAAAAAACTTAATATAATAAATGAATATATTCATGCTTTTGCACATACTAATACATATACATTTATTTTATTAAAATATTTTTTCACTTAATCAAATGGCTTAATTTTTTGCGTGGGTGAGTTTTAAAAAATTTTAGTGTGTTGAATAATTTAAAAAGTATGTAAATCACTTCTGCACGGTTTTAGCCTTCAAAAGCATTGGTAAAGATATCAAGACTGTCTTTTATAGCATAAGACTCTTAAACATTCGGATTTTGTTATCACAAAATGCTGTTAATAAAAAATCAATTATATTAAAAAAAAAGTTTCATTTATGCTTTCAATATTTAAAAAAAAAAAAAATTTTAATTTTATTTCTTCTTAATTCTTTGTTTATTTAAAATAAGCCGGAAAACTATTATAAACTAAGATCACAACTTTTATTTCATATAAATTTTTTTCTCTTTTTATGCCGCTATTTTAAAACATTTTCTTAAATCATAAATTATTTTTGATCAAACATTTTCCTAAATAAGACTATAAAAACAAAATTCCAATAAAACCTACTAAAATAAGAAATGAAAAAAATCTATGAGAAATTTAAAATTAACAGGTGAATTTTATTTAGATTTTTTTTTTTAATTTAATTGTTTCTTTCATCATCATCGTCATCTTAATCATATTAACATTGTTTTCGTTCTGTGTTGTAGGTTATGAACTCTATTTGTTTAAATATTATTAACACACAGGTATAATCTATGCATCTTAATGACTCCACTTTAAGATCTATTCATAAAAGTCTATACAAGATTAATGTCGTAAGAAAACTAATTTTCATAAACATTTTGTTCTTTAGGGCTTATCAAAGCAGTAAAATCGATGAAAAAAATCAATGCAAGCTAAACAGAAAATTTATTCTTCAACTGAATATTAATTAAGATGTTCTTCAAGTGAAAAATTTTGTACACTGTTTTGAGATTAAAATTTTATAATAAGCACTTTGACCTAAAATTTTGTAATTTAATTTAAGAAAAATTTTTTTTTAAATTTTATACTGTTTAAGGCAAAGTTTTAAATATTTAAATTTAATTGATTGGTATTTTTTTATTGAACTTATTATTTTAAGACAACTTTAAGCAATTTGAATTTGGCTTTATATTATATTTAATTTTTTTTACTTAAAAAAAATATTTTTTTTAATACTAAAAGAAGCTTTATTTAAAAAGGTAAGTTTTTCTAGCGATACTAGCCGAGTAGAATGCATTTTCGAAACCAGCTACGGATTTTCATTATCAGAACTCTACTGGTAACTTTGAATTAGGAATTTTGTTAACTTTTTTGTTAGAAAATAAAATAAAATTTTCGTTAATATTTTTTATATTAAACAAAATATATTAAGCCTAAAATATTTTACCTACTCGAATATGGGAATACCATTATCGGAACATACTTGTTAACGCGAACGGCGAAAAAGTGACTGAACTCTGTCATCACGCTCAGCACAATCACAGAAATAATATGAATTTAAGAAATAGTTCTGGCTGAAATAGTGGAAGCAATAACTTTGCTAAAAGATTTCAAGGCTGCAAAACCCGGTTCACATCCTGCCTGAGTTGTTTAAAGCTGATAAATTCCTTAAGCCAGGAATAATCCGTTTACTAGTTAAGCACTTTAGGCAAAATGAAATAAAATGAAATGAAAGCCCTCAACGAAAAATTAATAATCAACATTCCAAGAAGTGGAACCAGATGAAGTGCAAAAACTCAAGGGGCATTACTGTTTTAAGTGTACTTAATAAGATCTTAGCACGCATCCTAAATAACCACATATCTGCATTGGCAGAGCCTGAATTATGATCAGAACAGTCAGGATATGCACTAAATAGATTTTGCATAGACCATATCAACCGTCTTCGCATAATCACCGAGCAGACAGTCGAATAGCAAGCAAACATGTACCTGATATCTATAGATTTTCAGCGTGCATTTGACTCACTTCCTCACTCCGCCATATATAAAGCTATGCAGTGTAAGGAAATACCTGATAAAATGATCAGACTCGTGGTCAGCTTGTACAAGGGTGCAACTTGCTCAATACTCCACGAAGATTGGATCGGCGAAAACATAAGCGTTAAAGCAGGCGTAAGACAAGGGAATGTCCTGTCCCCCTTATTGTCTAACACTGTGCTTAATGCCATTATAAGTCAATCTGCGAATTCCATGCATGAGATCGCAATAGATATGGTCGTTAGACTTACCAACCTTGACTATGCTGACAACATATTTTTACTGTCGCAAGGAGTGCAGCAAATCTTAAATAGCATCACAGCTAAGGCGATGAACGTAGGACTGACGATAAATACATCAAAGACAAAATCAATGTATCTGTATCTCAATGTAAATAGCAGCTACAGCTTATCATTGATGATAAAACAACTTAAAGGTGTCTCAACCTTTTGCTACTTGGGCAGCATTATAGCAACTTCCGGTGGGTGTGGCGGGTATTAAATACAGACTGAGACTAGGCAAGCGATGCAAATTTTAAATAAGTTCTGGTGAGCAGCCAATATCGCAGTATCTACAAAAATTAAAAAATACTTAATAGCAATGTAAAGTTCGTACTGCTTTATTGGTTGAAGACCTGAAACTTATCGAAACTTGACATACTGAACCTACAGGTCTTCGTAAATAAATGCCTCCGCCAAATATTTGGCCTCTAACTGTAACAAATTCAGAGTTACGGTTAAGAACGAAACAACCTCCTATTGACCATGAGATAAAAATACGCAAATATAGATAGTTGGATCATACCCTACGCAAGCCGGCCAATCACATCAAGAGGAAACACCTCAAACACAGCAAGGAGCTGGAAAAAAGGGGCCCCTTAAAAGAGCATGAACACTAAAAGTTTGAGCTGAACTACAAACGACTGGCTTTGTTTAATAATCCGTCTATAGTCTTCAAAAATTCTGAATAGTTTTTTGTAACTAAAATGACTTTTACAAATTTTGTGAAGGTCGGTCTATTATTACTTCTTCTTATAATACATTAAACATGTTAGTACCATCAGGTTCAAGCTTGGTTGGACCACTCGCACACAATAATCATCATTTACAGCCTTAAGCAAACCGTAACTACGTAGCAATTTTCACTACTCAACCACAGCATCGTATTAATCCAGTAAAAAAATGGACAAAGTACTGGGGAATTAAAATTAATGAACAAAAAGGTAATGATAGGATTTGGCCCAACACCAGGTATTCACGGGCATCGTCGCCCCACACGAAAGTCACATATAAACGAGGAGTCGACACTTATGAAACCGAAAGCAGCCAAAGTTATTGGCTAATTTTTAGAAACTCCCCGCTTTAGCTGCTTTTCAGCTCAGTTGTGAAACCAATGAGATTCCACTATAGGGCACTGCCTTTGTCTTTAGCATAGAGGAAACTCAACATCATGAAGGAAGTCCTGGATATGGTAACCGGTGCTCCTGAGCATACAAAGAAGAGCTTTATTCACATTTGCTAAACGCGAAATCTTAAACTATGTGGGTGAGTATTTAAATAAGCTGAAGCCCATCCGGATCTGCTTGAACAAAACACAATACAACATAGCAGACACACTCTTTTAAAGAGAAGGGACACTGTTAGCCTCAAATGAGACCATCGAAATGGATGTGTTCTTAATTTGAAAATTTAAGTTTAAGTCTGGCACTGACTGAACCATTATTTGGTTTTTATATTAAGGATTTTAATACTTACTGTAAGTTTACGGAAATTAAGATTCAATAAAAAATCAAATGTGAAATGTAAAAAGACTAAGAAGGCAATGGTGATATTTGGTGAATATTAAAAATTTGTTCAGTAAAAGCCAGTTGCACAGAATTGGGATTTAAACCAACATTATTTGCCACATTATTAGTAAGTTTCATATAAGATCACATGTTTTAAATAAAATATATGTAAATAAAACAAACAATTTCTCTATATATAAGCTTTTGTCTTCCTATTTAAAAGGAAACGGTGTTGCATACTTCTTCTAAGTCAGTCCTACAATTCCAAATTCTAAGTTTCCACAACAACACACGTACATATCAAGTTAAACAAATTCGTTGCTTAAAAAAAAAAATTTTAAGAAAAGTTTTTAAAGTAACGAAACAAACAAACAACCAAACCAACCTAATAGAAACAACAAAAAACTTACCAGTATTTGAAAGCAATGAATTCGAAGCGGTTGTTGAGCTAGAAGAAGATGTTGAGAATGATGACGATAATTCATTGAAAGAAGTAGATGGATTTGCTGGTGTTGTTGTAGTAGTAGTACTAGTGGAAGACATTAAAGTCATTGAACTATCTTTATTGTTTTCAGTTGGCATTGTTGTTATTGAAGCTTTCGATGCTGGTGTAATAGTTGTGGGTAATTCAAAAGTTTTGGCCTCAGCATCCAACTCTAATACATCATCCGCAAGATTAATGTTTGCCTCTGTGGTGGTATTAGTGCTAAAAATGACGGCAATATTTGCGTTGGTGTTATTTAAATTTTGCAATGTTGGCAGCAGTGTAGATGATGATGTTAATTTAACATCATTAACATCTGGAAATAATGATGCTGGTGTTGTTGTTATTATAGCAAATTTTGTTGTTGCTGCCGCCAATCTATTAGCAATATTATCTGTAACATTATTATTTGCATCATCGTTGTTAGCTGGTGCTGCATGAGCTTGAATGCCACCACAAAGAAGTGTAGCACAAATTAAGGCAATAACTGTAAGCCACGCTGAAGATGATGCAAAGGCTGATGTGGCTGGCACTGTTGAAGATTTTCTACGTTTACATGTTGCCAACATTTTCGTGAATTATTTATTTATTTTTGTTATATTACTCGTTTACATAAAACAATTTTCTTTTATATAATTTTGGTTTTCTTGTTAAAACAACTTGTAACTAGACTTTAATTTACTGATGATTTCGTTTTGATTTTCTTTTATTTTTCTTTATGTTTCGTAACTAGGAAATCTACACTTTAATTTTGTTTTTCTTTTTATTACTTTAGATTTACAAGTATAATTTAAATTAATGCCCGAATAATTAACTTGCTTTTCTAGGTAATGCATTTATTTTGTTTAATTTAAGGGCTCATGTTGCTAAAAGAAAATATTACAAAATTTTAAATTGAATTAACTAATTTGTTAAAATATTTATTTGACAATTTTTTTATTTAAAATTTTATAACGTTAAATCAATCACCATAAAAAAGTTGTTATAGTTTTTTAAACCTTGCTCCAATTTTTATTTAGTTTTTTTTAATACATTTTATTTGATATATTTTAATTAACTTTGAATTAAAATTCTTTAAATTTTTATATTTCACTGTCAAACTTGTATTGCCATAATAGCATGTTAAGTGGTTTTCCAAAGTCATTTCCGTTAGATATTTATCTCAAAAAATAACTGTTTTTTGTTATAATATGGTGTAGAATGTAACTGGCTTATTTAGCTTCAGCTAAGTTAAGCTTAACTAATGAAAGTTAAAAAAAAAATTTAAAGCTCTCAAAACTGTATTTGATATGAGAAACAGCAGTGTCATTCATAAAATGTTTATTCTGGCTCAGCGCTTACGCAAGTCAAATAGATCTGAACAATCGTACAAAGAGCAAATAAGAATAATTATTTCTGAAAGCACCAAATCTATGACAGTGTCAATGAAGAAGATAATTAGTAATTGCTTAAAATATATTTAAGTACAGATCATATGAGTGCCTCAAAATTGCAGAGTAGTCAGAAATGAGGGAGCAAATAATCTGGTGTTTAAAGTTGGCAAAATAACCCTCTAAAACAATCCCTGCGTGGATAAATCTAAAGAAAGGTGATAAGGGTGCTCGCAGATCACTCAAGTCTACAAGCACATTTCCTTTGAAAGGCAGTCGTGAAAAACAGCGACAGGGCATGCAGAAGAGACACCGAATTGATGCAGCAATTTCAGTGTCACCGCATTGATTCTGCAAAAGTCATCATCATCATGTCAGATGTTACTCATGTGGTATTGGTTATTTCAGATGTGACCTTCTGAAAGGTGTATTTTGGAATATGTTGGAGAAGCTCATTCGCATCTTCTCAAATTCTTTTTCTTTTTCTCAGAGCGCACAGCTTTCTTTTGATTTTATGTAAATAACTTTACCTAACCACAGGAAGCCTGACATACTTTTATGTAAGATCTCTCTGATTTTTGTTTAATTTTTAATAAAAAAAAGAATTTTTAATTTAGCACATAAAACCTTTTTTTGTTTTAAAACTTTTTGGACCATTTTGTTTATACTTTAAAAGATGGCATTTCATAAAGGATTTTAAAGCATTAAGTTTTTATAAGTTTCATTTGCCATCAGCTACTTTGGCTTCAAAATATTTGGACTATATATGATGTATGTTATCATGCGTCCTTTTTTCAAAATTAAACAAGTGCTTAAATGGTTTGAAAATTTAATTTTCGGGCGAAATTACAATAAAATATTTTTTTTAATAATTAAATGCGGCAGATAACCTACCCTTTGAATTGTAAAAAAGACCTGATTTTTTGATCGAACATCATATTGGATAAAAACATTAAAAACCCCTCCTTAAAAAATTAATTTATCAAAATCTTTTGCTTCCTACAGCGTGTCAGCTTTAAACATGATTTAAAAATATAGGGGCTAGTTTATATTATTTGGTTAATTTCAATTCCATTGGGTTTTTTTAATGAATATTTTTGCAAACATTTATATTATTTTTTTTAAATCTTTCTCCTAAAGAAATTATTACAAAACAAGTTTCTTTCTTAAATCTTTTGATTTTTTAACCAATTTACAAAATCATTTTTTATGATTAATTTTGTTAACTTTTTTATAAACTTTTCTAAATTATAAATAATAAACAAATAAATTAGAAATTTTGTTATTCACAATTTCCTTCATTTCCAACTATTTTGTGGTAAAAATAAACAGTTGCTTTTATCTAGTTGATAAAACAAGTTTTTTTTTAATCTTTCATTTTCACTAAAGATATTTATGGTCTTTTTACGTTAAATTGCTTTCAGAAATACTTTGAACATAGCAAACAAATAACAAATTAAAATATTATTTTAAAAAAATCACTTAATAAATACAGAAATATTTAAAATTCTCTCCTGTTAAAGTCACCAGAAGAACCGGTTGTATATGTGTGTATGTATGTGTGCTTTAGAAAAAAACGTAAAGACCTTAAGCTTAAGCAGTACAAAAATTTTAGGTATTGGAAATGGCATGAAATGTATTTTTTATTCATGTCTTTTACAATGAAGGCTTCGTTGTTGGTATTTTGGTGGCTGGTGTAGTTTTAATGGTGTTTAAATTTTTTGGTTATATGTATTTGTAAGTGTTTGTCTTTTCGACTTATGTAAACCTAAAAACAGCTGCAAAATATATAACCAAATTAAATTTTTTTGTGTTTTTATATATTTTTTATTATAAATGCACTAAATTTAAACAACAAGTTTTATTTTGTCTTTTTATTAGTGATTTTAAAATTTAAAAACTGTTAAGTAATCACCGAAACTTAAAATTGAAATTCAAAGAGAAAGGAAAGTGATTTTTTTTATTTTATTTTATGTGTAAATATTTATTGGTTATATAAAGCAGTAAATTTTTGCACATCTTTTTATTTTATTCACCAATTTGTTATTTTTTTACATAAAACATATTTAAAAACATTACTAGTAAATTTTTAGATCATTTTTTTATTTTTTATTCACTATTTATTAAATATTTTATTTTTTGCTGCCACTAATTTCATAAATTTCTTATGTACACACAATATTTTTAATCATATATGTATATTTTTTTATTTTATTTTAACATTTACTTGCTTGTTAACTTTTTTGATACCCGCTTAAGCGCCCGTTATCACACAAGCTCTACTGCGAACTGAAGTTGCTTGGCAGCCTGTTTACTGAGCGTTTGCCAGGTATAATGCAAAACCAACTGAGATTTATCTAAAAACCGAATTAATATACACCTCGATCTTTATACCAAATACTATTGAAGATATACATATATTTAATTCACCTTAAGCTTTTTCGTCGTGTGTGTGTTTTTTTTTAAACTGTTTTTTTTCTTGTGCTCATACTAGCCACGTTTTAACATGCCTAAAGCTGGTGTGTTACCAAAAGAGTAAGACAAAAAAATACAACAAACCATTGTTAACGTCTTTAATTCAATGCGTACAGTGTAACAAGAAAGTTTAAAACCATAAAATAAAAAAAAATATATATTTATTCCAGTTTATGTTCAGGGACAAGATTTTGTACCTACCCCCTGTAAAAAATTAAAATATTTTAAATGCTGGTTAGGTAAGGTTACGAAGGATGCTAAAAAAGGCATCTATCGGGTGGGCAATCTTTCGGTTTTAGGCAGCGGCTATTTCGAATCTGGCAATACTTATGGCATTCTATTCTATTACAAAATTCCGATGAAAATAATAAATCGATTTACGATTAAGCAACATTGGAATTTATTAAAAATGTATTTTCAAAACAAAGAGTTTGATCGCAAATATCGAAAAAAATTTGGCCGCAGAGAAGGAAGCCGTATGCCTATCCTTCTCATGCCATAATCGATTTATTGCATAGAACGTTTGATGAGAATTTAATTAGCCAAAATAGTGATGTCAATTGCCCGCCCAGAAGCTGTGCTTTGACACCGTTTGATAATTTTCTGTGGGCTACTATAAACAACTGAGCATTTAGAGACAAAAATATGTTACGCAATTTCAGATGCATTTAACATTCATATGAGGCTATGGAAAGTAATTGGCCAGTTTCAAAATAAATAATTACTTGTTTCAAAAGGCCTAATTACGATTGATCTAAAGAATATACCGGCATATAGCAAGACAGACTGCCGGATAATGTTTAATTGTTAAAAAAAAACCCATTATTTTATCGATACAATTCAAATGGATCTTATACAAGTGTGTGTATGCATATCATAATCCAGTATACTACATTAAGTACTATGCATGGTGCAATTATGTGTATCAGGTGGTGGTGATTCTGCAACAACAACATTTGGTAAATAAAATTTTCGTTTTTGTTGTAGTTTTCGTTGGCTCAGGTGTCGAAAAAAGATATGTAAAAGTAAACAACTTTGACAACCCAGCCTTGATTTATGCATAAAAAAGTAGATCAGCTGTGCCCGTAACACCACCTGGTACACATAATTGCACCATGGTACTATGTTAACAATAACCTTAAATTTTTAACGTAAGTTAAGAAGCCAATTTCAATTTATTTGTTTGTTTTTTTTTTTTGACCAGGAAAACTTTGTCTACACACTGTATACTTTTTGTTTGTTGGTGCGATCAATGACTGTAAATTACACTCATATTCAAACATATGTATGTGCACTTTTCATTAGATATCAAAGCAGCAATAAGAAAAAAATCACGCAACACTTATTTTAATATACGAAAACATGACTAAGCCCACTAAAGTCTACAACAATAATAAACAACAGGTTTAAAATAAAAGAGTCAACAAAAATGCTCAGAGATGTAGTCGAATCTTTATCAAATAAATAGGAAACGTGAGAAAGTGTGGTGAGTTATTCTCTCTCTTAAAAAACTAAAAAAAAATAAAAAATAAAACTTTAATTTAAGAAAGGAGAGCATAACCGGTAGAGTATATGAATTTAAAATCTGTTTTAAAAAATATGTTTTAATGGGTTTAAAATTGTTGTTGGATTGTTAACTTATACAGTGTTTTTTTCAAATTATACAATTAATAAAAAAATTAGGTGTTTTTATGATTGTAGTTTTAAAAATTTAATAGCTTAATGGTTTTGTATACAATCGATACTTTTTATGCGTTAAAAAACTTACTTCTTCTCAAATTTTTATCTCGTAAGTAAAATGCAATTTAGCAGCTGATGACATTGTCTGGATAAAAGGCCCAACCCACATATTTTTCTTTTATTCATTAAATCCTGTTGTAATTAAGGGCATACATTCGAGCACGTGAGATTTTTTTTTATTTAATTTTTTAAAAATTTTGTTTCTCTACCGAGAGTAAATATTTCACAATTTTTATGTCTTCAATTAAATAATTTGTTATATATTAAACAGCAATTATTTACATGTTGGAAATAATAACACCCGCACCATATATCTATGTGGTAGGGGTATTATGCGTTTGTACAGATGTTTGTAACACCCAAAAATAATGGTCTGAGACCCACCCTCAAGCATACCAATCGACTTAGAGTCACTTTCTAAATCGGTTTAAGCATGGCCATCCGTCCGGCTGGGTGTCCATGCATTTTTGTAATGAAAGTAGAGGCCATAATTTTTAAGATGTTTTGATTAAATTTGGCATATATAAGTTTTGTGCCACAGGCACATAAAGTCTATTGTTTTTGGTAAAAATTGTTTCAATTCTTGACACTGCCCCCAAACGAATGACTTCCTAAAAAAAGCGTTTAAGGCTATAACTGACTCGAATGCTATTTAATCCTTACAAAATTTTTCATATAAATTTAGTTTTAGGTTACCAACTAGCATACTGCACAAAAGTATCAGATCGATAAATTTTTTGATATAGCCCCAATACAAATATCCTTCTAGAATAAGCATTTTAGCTATTACTGACTCGGATATTACTCCATTTTTCATAAAATCTGATGATCACGACTGGTCTCAAAGCGGTTTATTATCTGATCAAATTAAATAGCATCAATCCAGATTATTGTAGAAGAAAGAGGGAGAATTAAAGACGATAAAAGGTGTTGTTTGCCATTGCTAAAGCCAACAAATCTATAGAAATAAGTAGTTTAGCAACAGATCCAATAAAGAACACTAGGCATTATGGGATTTGTTTTGGGAACCAGGTGGCCAGGGGCGAATGGAAGAAGTGTTCCACATGGAGACATTAGCTGCTTTTTCTTTCTCAGTCTTATTTTTTTGTTCTTGCAACTATTTTTTGCTTTTAATGTCTTAATATTTTTCAAAGGGACGCATAATAATCCAACCTGGCCTTACCAAACGTTATATTTTTAGTTTAAGCCAAAAAAGGCTTCCTGTGTTATAAAATAAAGTATTGTTTGGTTTACTATGAAAATTATGTCTTATTTACAAAAATTTAATTATAATGGCACCCTATATGTTTCTTTTCGTCTGCATTTAAATATGAATTATTAACAAAACTTTATGTTTTATTTTTCTTTTTTGCGAAATTTTTTTCTAAGGCACGTGATAAAACATGACGGGCAAATTATGATTACAAAAATTAAAATGTAAGTTTTAATTACACTTTTTAAACTAAACAACTTTTTTTTAAAACTTTACACTTTGAAGTTCATTACCTGCTAAAAATGTTTAACCTGTCATAATACTATACGAATACATAATAATTTAATTATCTTTACATGTGGTTTAAAACCAATTTTTAAACCTGATTGACATTGAGACAAGCATTTAGGTAAAAAGCAAAACTCTATAAGAAAATATTACAACTAAAAAGATGAAGTAGCACTAACAATTTAAACAAAATGAAAATGATTGACAATCACTTGGCGAAGACATATGTATAATGCAGGCGGTTTAAAGTACATATAGCAACCAACTTTTATACAATTTAATATTGGCTAGTGGAAGTGGCTGAAATACATAGTATGTGCATGAATAAAAATTTATATTTTTTAAACGCTTTTGTTTTTTAACCAGTTGCATATGAAAGTAAAAGTGATATATGGAAAATAAAAGGTTTGAAACAAGTATACATAAATTTATTTTGGTTTATTTTATGAGGTTTTAAAAAAAAATATTCAATAATTATACAATGAAAATATGCATATGATTAACAAATTTTTAAGATTGTTTTATAAAAAAGTTATTTAACAATTAAAAAACAATCATTTTGGGAAATAATTTTGATTAAATAATATATTTTTTCCAAAGAAAAAAGGTCGATTTGGCATTTTGGTGAGTTAACCTTTTTTCAGATTTTTAAAAATGATTATTTCAAGCCATTATTTGTATAACATTTGGTTTTTTTAAAAACCTTAATGTAGGTAACTTTAATTTTTCACCTTAATTGTAAAGTATGATGTCATAATAACATTTTGAAGAATTTCAGGTATGCACACTCGTAGGTATGCATAAATGTATTGGATCAAATACAAATCAAATTAAATTCTTTGAAAAAGTTTATGCTTGCCTAATGCGTTTTTATGTAAAGTGTTTATTAGTATGTGTAAATATTAATAGCTTTTTTTTTAATTTTTTTTATTTTATTTAACTTTTATATCAACCATTAATTATTTATTTGATGTTATTAAAGTAGAAAAAATGCTTAAATATACACCTTAAAAATTATGACAAGAATTGTTAATAATATCAAAAGACTTAAGTAACAAACGTTTTTTCTTTTTCTTTGTCTAGAAAAAAAAACAGTTGCTGTCTTAAGTCTTTTATTATAGCTATAGTTTTTTTTTTCTTTTTTTGTGGCTTTCCGTTCTTGTTTCCGATTCTTTTTAACATAATATTATTTCTGTTTTGCATTTAAATGGTCTGCGGTGTTTTTTAAAAGTTCTACTTAAATACTGTGCTTATGTATATGTTTTTACAATGACGGATGAAAAAAATTAAAAAAACATTAAAGTTAATAATATTTTTATTAAGGAAAGTATTAAAAAAACTTAACTATTTGCTGGCACATTTCGTTTTAAAATGTTTACGGTTGTCAAACCATTATTTAACATTGATGCATGAATACCAAAAAATTAGAAAATATTATTCAGTTTGGAACACCCTATACAAGGTTGTCGCATAAAGAAATTTTAATTTGAAATGCATTTTTTTAATAACTAAAATTTACAACGACATTTGAAAGCAATCTAAACTCTATTATCAACATTGGCAACAATTTTTTTTTATAAAATTTTTTAAGTTTATGAACGTTAACTACGATGCTGTCTAAACGACTACTAAAACCCGGTGATAATTTTTAGAAAAATAATAATATCCATAAGCAGATTGCA
Organism: Melanophora roralis; assembly: GCA_963583895.1. Lineage (NCBI taxonomy): Eukaryota > Metazoa > Arthropoda > Insecta > Diptera > Rhinophoridae > Melanophora > Melanophora roralis. The sequence continues at coordinate 116,148,787 of OY757187.1, read as the reverse complement.
CTCTACTGCAATTTTTAAACATTTTACAAAATAAAATCTAAAAATTTAATATTTTTAAGGCTTAAATTATAACGCCATCCACGTGGATATTTTCAAGAAACTAACTTTTAATAAAATTTAATAGTATTACTGTCCTTAAGAGTCAAAGCTGTTTTAAATGTAAATATAAAACGTTTAAACTGAAACTAAAAATGCAAAAAATCATTATTTTTTTATTTATTTTTTCTTTAAAGACATCTATAGAGTATTTTTAATTCGTTTTAGACTTTTCGTGTTCATCCGTATCTAATGTTTTCTCATTTCATGGCATTTACAGACAAAAAATTTTAATGTTCCTTTTTCATTTGAATTTTATTCTTAAAACAATTACTTTTATTGTTCTCAGCTACAAGTCATGCTGTCATAAAATAAATACCACAAAAATATTTTCATATTAATTTCTTAGCCAAACTCTTTTGTAGGTTATACTTATACCAAATGTATAAGTTGTCTGTCATATACGATTATTGTGCTTGTGTAGTTATGCATAAAATTTAAGCATTAATGTATTTTAAGCTCATTCTTAAGCAAAAAAAATTTTTAAATCAAATCGTCTTAAATAATTTATAGTTTCTTTTATTATAAAATAAATATTGCAAAAAATATAGCTAGAAACAAAAAATTTCAACTGATAAGTATTGGTACAAAAAATTTCTCTTCCGTATCACTTGTGTTTATAATTTAGTCCATATGATTTTCAATTAGGTTGGGGGTTTCAAACAATTTTTCAATATTTTGAAAACAAGAAAAAAATGAATATCTTTAGATAAAAAAAAACGGAAAAGAATAAAGATTGAACGTTAAAGGAATAAGAAAAAAAGGCAAGGATGCCTTTAACAAAATGACAAAAAAATTTAATATTTTTCAATGACGAGCAGGCGATGAAACCACCTATTTACCAAGTCACCTAACCCCTTTGATGAATCCTATGATGTTTCCCAGCCCACAGTCGGAGACCTTATCAAGTTCTTCTTAGAAGTGCCCTTTCAGCCACCTTTGATGGTTGATCTGCAGTCTAGGGTAGTAGCAGACAAGGTGTTCTACAGCCTCTCCTATCTCCTCTTCATTCCCGCATAACTTGCTGAAGTTCTTTGAGTTTTTATCTTATTTGTTTGTCATATATATCATTACAGTACCCTCTGAGGGTCCCAACTAAACACTTTGAGCTCCCTGCTCTGCTTGAGCAACCGGTCAGCGCCCCTCCTGCTCAGTCTGGAGATTCCGCATTCACCCCTGGCCCTTCAGTTTTGGTCCTCTTTGTCAACTACCCAAGTTCTAATCAATTTATAACAGAAACCCGTTGGTTGCCTTAACAGCTCATAGCTTAGCCCAATATCCCGGGCTGAACCCTTCCTCGCCACTTAACAGTCTTGTTAAGTTGTAGTCATTTAAGTAGCTGATTGTTAGCTCCTCCCAAACATAAGCTATTTTTTAACCTTTTTTTAGTTTAAAGCTTTCAAACTTGAGCAATAAAAAAATTTTTGCAATAACTTTTTAATTACAATCCCTCTGCTAATTACGCCATGGTTTTGATGTAGTAAATTATTTTTAACAAACCGGTTTTCATATATTTATTAAACAGATTTATTAAGCCTTTTAAAAAGGTAAAATTTTTATTTTAATATTTTTAATTTAAAAATAACTATCAATTTAATAAAACAATTTATTTGAATAATATTTTTTTAATTTTAAAAATACTTTTTTAAAAGAAAATTTAAACATCGTCTTATCTTACAAAAAAATCCACTTGATATTTGGAAACAAAAAAATTAAATATGTGATTGTTGTTGCCAAAAATCTAGAAGCTGGTTTTAAAAAAATTCATTTTATTTGAATAGTTTTGATAGAAAGATTCCTCTTTTTTTGCATTAATTAAAAATATAATTATCTTCTTAACAAAAATTAATTAAAATTAAAAAAAACTAAAGTCAAAATAATAAAAAGCAAAAAACATTTATTTAAAGGAATTATTCTTCTATATTTTTTTACAACCTTTATGTATTAGATGCAATATAAAAATTAATATTTTTAAAAAAAGGTCAATGGCATAAAGTGATATATTAAAATAAGCTAGAGAGGTTATTTTATTAACAGCCATTAAGTTGTTTGCCTTAAAATTGTCATTGACTATTTTAACACTGACTTCAAACAATTTAACGCTTCTTATTTAATATTTATAAAAGTGAAATTTGTTTAAACAAAAAACTTCCTTCATCTTTAATATTTGTTTTATGCATTTCAACCAATTTATACATATTAAGTTAGTTTGTTTAACAACCTCTGCAGCCACATTTAAAAATGCACTTAACAAACAAAAATCATTAAAAAAAAGAAATTTTGTGGAAAAACAAATTAACAAATACTTAACATTTAACATTTAAAGAAAAAAATACAACATTAAAAATATTTAAAATGTCATTGACAGTCTGAGTAGAAAAACAAAAGTAAAGAAAACAGTAAATTTTTAGAAATATTTGTAAAATCATTGAGTTAAATGTTAAAAGAATTTGTCTTTTAAAAATTTAAAAAAAAAAAAACAAACTCGGTCACAAATACGTGTTAAGAACTTATAGCATATTTATAAGTATTTTATTTAAAAAAAACAAAGCAGTTCTTTGTCATAATTATTTTTAATCTTAATTTGGTAAGCTTAAAAGAAAGTTGTTATTTATTTATTATAATCGAAATTTTTAACAAAAAAAAAAACATTTAGTCAATGAAAACAAGTTTGTGTCTTAAATCTTTTGTTAATCCATGTGTGGTTCTTAACTGTTAGGTTGTATGTGTAAATCATTAAATTTGTGTCATTTAAACAAACGGTTTTGTAGAATTTTTCCATATTTATATAAATATATTTATCTATAGGTTAATGGAATTGCAACAAAAATAAGTCCACACAAGTTTTTAAACAATTTGTTTTACTGTCACACATAACACACACTCACATAGTATATACTCATTCAAAATTTGAATGGAAAAAAGCCGTCTACCTTCAAATCCAGTTGACATTCTTGTTTTGTTTAATTTTTGTGTTTTAAGGTTTTTTATTAAATACTCTAAGCACACTTTAAAAAAAAAACTTTGAAAAAAAATATAATTTTTTTTTATAGCTTTTCGAATTCTATTTATATTTTGCGTATGCATGTAGTAATATACATACTTTTATATACATATTTATTCCATTTTTAATCTAAAATCTTTACTCAATAATTTTTTAATGTGTGTAAATTTGATTGCAGTCATTTTTGTTTGCTAAAGTTTGTTTTTTAGCTTAATTTGTTGTATGATCATGACAAGACCTAAACGTTTTTTTGATTTTAAATCTGATTTTTTTGGCAAAAAAGAATTGTGTTCTGTACTCATATGTAATTAGAAGTACAACATTTTTGAAAAATAGTAGATTAATTTCAACAGCTGCATAAGTAATTTTAAAAAGAATTTTTCCAAAAGCATTCAAGTAGCAAATATATTTAAACAATGACTCGAAGCATATTAATCCTTATACGTATTGTGCATTTAAACTTATAAATTTTTGAAAGTTTACAAAATATTTCAAAATATATTTTTAATGATATAAGCAAGCACATGGCAAGCTTCAAATCTTATGAGGTAATTAGATTTTCTTAACTTTAATTTTTATAGTAAAATTTTTTGAGGGTTAAACCAGCAAAGTTTCACTTAAAATGAATTTCAATAAAGTCCTTTATTTAAAAAAGTTTTAGAGCATTTGATAAAGAATTTGAACCAGTGATGTTTAAATATAATTGTGCACTCTTTGTCAAAAGTCCTTAGGTAAACATTTCCGACTGTTCACTTCAGGCTAACATTAAGTATGAAACATTCGCTGAAGGTCTTTCCATATTTCCCTTCCACTTTACTACCTGCTACTCAAGGAGAGCAGAGCAGAGGAGAGAGGAGAGCAGGTTCTAAAGTCTATTATTAAAATTCTCACAGCTTACTGCATTGTAATATATATGAGGAGCAAATGGGACAGGAGCTCACCGGATCTCGGCAGGTTGTGCGGAGATGAGAAGGAGGTAGAGACATTAGATCAACTTGCCTGCCACTGCCTTAGGGTACAGATCTATTGGCAGAGGAATTGGGAGGGCGCTTCTTAGATGAACTTGCTGAGGTCTCTGGCTGTAGTCTGGGGAACATCATAGAATTCACCAAAGCGGTTCAGCATCTATGTTTACTGACTACTATTTACTTCTTGCGGAAGGCATTCTTACTCTCTTTTCTCATTTCTGTATCGCTCTACCTATTAAATTCTTCTTTTCCTATTTGTTTTTTTTTCTTTCGACCCTTCTGAAGGGTCTAGGGGCCTCTGGGTGGAGGCGGAGAGTTATATTTGCCACTACCCTTCGTAACCTAACCCAAACTTTCTAAGTTTTTCTAATTACGGTGGCCATTACTACTTCTTTTAGCTAAACATAAAAGGAATTAGGTTTAAACAAAACTACACCACTTGCCATACGATATTCCTAACAATCGAGTTTTCTGCAAAATAAATTTGGTGACAATTTTGTTTCCAAAAGTGAGTGATAAAGGGAATTCCGAATACCAAGTAACTGATTGGATTTAGCATGGAAAAGTCTAGGCCAATTTTGATAACTTTTTTTATGCAAAGCAGGGCTAATCACTCATTTCAACTTATTTTCTACAAAATTTTTTTAACTAAATAATTATTTACATTTTATTGTTTTTTATAAGGAATATTTTTAGTCACTACCTGTATATGAGGTATTACTCTTTGTCGCGCAATGAATGCAAATTAAATGGTTACTTTCAATATTTTTTTATAAATTTGATAAATTTTTTCGCAAATTTATTTGTTATTATTTTTTTAAAATAAACAATAAATAAAACATTTTATCTAAAAACTCTATCCTCCAAAGTTTAAATAAACGAACTTGACATACTAACTTTTGAAAGATTTAAAAAATATTTTAAGGTTCCCAGCTGGAGTGTAAAATAAAAGACTATCTTGGCATATTGAAGTATGTGCAATTTTTTTTTTAATCATTTTTTTATGAGGAATCCTATTGGGTTTTTTAATGAAGAAAAATATAATTATATTATTTAATAAATTGTGAGAAGGAAGTATATATAACAAATAAGATACGGGTTAATGCCGGGTAAACACTAATAAATCATTTGGGATCACAGAAACACACAAAAATCATTTTAAAATTTCCGTTGTCAAATTTAACATATTTTTTTCTTACTAAACCGTTGACTGTTTTAATTTAGGTATTTGCTTATATCAAATTTTTGTAACCAGTTTTTGTTTAAGTTAATTCAAGAAGATCAGTGTCAAAAATTTGGAGAATTAGGAAAAAAATGTTTAAAGAACTTAAAAAGGGAATTTTATGGTGGTTTAAGTATAGAATAGTTAATTAGAAAAAAAAAAACTTTTACTTAATTTACTGTATAAACTTAAAATCATGTTATGAGCAAGAAACTTGACTTTTAACAGTTAATACTGTCATATTACTAGAGCCTAGAGAAACGGCTTATTGTATAGCAAGGTTTACTGATGCCTCGTAAATTGTAAAAAACTTTCCGCTACCTACTTTGTGATTGAAAAAATTTATAAATCATTCAACAACTTCATATCTAATAGACAGATTACTCTTAGCATCTCTGAATTAATTTACTCAGACGGCTATAATATTTTGCAAATTTATCAATTTTCGTTGTTACATCTTGAATGGGAACTAGTATCTATGTATGCTAGACCAACGATAGGTAAAATTAATCCAACTATTTTGTATAATCGGTGCTACCCTAATAGTTTAATGGATTTAATTACACAACTGAAATGGAAAAATCTGGTGTATTTTTACAATAAATATAATTTCAATTTCAACATTGTTACTAGAGATGAGCGATATTTCCGTACCTGTGATTTTATACCTGTTACTTGCAAATCACTGGTAACGACAGTGACATAAACTGTGAAGTAACTGCTACTGCTACTTTTAAGTTATTGTGTTACTTAAATAACATTTTGACATGTAACGACAGTGACATAAACCGTGAAGTAACTGTTTCTACCATAGTGTTACTTTTAATTTATTATGTTACTAAAATTAACATTTTGAAATATTGTGCAGTAATTTTACTCTTATTATGTTAAACTTTGCAAAATGTAAAGTAACATTTTTGTGCTTCATGTTTACATTTGGTCATAGCTAACAAATCATGTTGCTGCTTTTGTTCTTTAAAAGAAGTAAATGGCTTATGTGTTTGTATGTGTGTTTGTCAAAGTGCTGTTAAAAACTTTACAACAGTGGTGCCGTCAGAGACCAGCGCCGAGCAATGTTTGTCCGCGACGGCGGTTAAATTCAGATATGAGCCGGCTAAAGAATTAATATTCAAAAATAGATTTAAACACACATTTATTTTAAACACATATCGTAACCTAAAATGAAAAAAAGCACAGCTAACAAAAATAGAACTTTACATGATAAGCGAAAATCTTTGTAAAGGTACAACAAAAATATTTCAAAAAAAATGCGTATAAAGTTTTTAGTTTGCTCGCATTATGTATATAGAAACGAATAACAACATTTTTTTACACGTTATAAGTAGAAACATTTTTATTATGAAACTTATATACGACATTAAACATAGCATAACAAACAATTCTGAATCGTTAAGTCCAAAAATGCATTTCTAGAATTACAACATTTGAGTAAATGAGCGATATACATATATAAATCGTTAGCTGAAATGAAATTTTAGTTAATATGTTCAGGGTTTTTGGACTTAACTTTCAATTATCAAGAAATTAAAATATTTTTGATAGGTGAAGTAAAAAAGAATAAAAATATCAAAATCTTTTTCAAATAGCTCAAGAAAATTTTTGTGCATTAGGATCGCCAGTCCATGCGAAAGAATATTTTCAAAAGCTGGACAAGTCCTAAATGACCGACGAACGCGTTGAAACGAGAAAAGGCACAAATGTTATATTATACTTAGTTGTGTTATGTACATACATATACAGCTTAATTTGTGTTATTTGTTTTTTTAGGTTTTTGTTTTTGTTACAATGGATTTCAACTATTTTTATATATTTTTATGTTTGGAATCTATTAAACAAGAATTTTAAGCTGCTTTTCTAAATTAAAGCTTTATCTTAATGCTCCATGGGAGCTTAAAAACTTATCTTAAAAGGTATAAATTTAAATTTTTTATCAAAATTTTGTTTAAAGTAAATTAAAAATATTAATATAAATATGATGGAATATTGTTTGTAAGTACATACATACATACCTATTGAAAATTGATATTTCTTATTGATAAATATTTTTAATTCTTATTTATCATTTATATTATTTTTCCAATGCGTTGTTCAGGAGTTCGTTAACAAGAACTAAAATCGCATAATCACTGCTTAAAATAACATTATGTATAATAATTTAACAGAGATTAAAATAACTCTTTTACAAGAAGTGAAAAATGCCAAACAGTGATCACTGTCACTGTTTAAATAACCGGTGATTTTAAAATCGCATTCACTATTAACGATATTCCCTAAAAATCACGGGATCGCTCACCTCTAATTGTTACTCTACATTAAACTTTGAAAGCGATATGTGACACCTAGATGGCGCTAACAAAAGTGGACGTTTCACATCAATTTTTTCTACAAATTATTACATCTATCTTTATATTAGGTGTGTTCATTGATAGTAAAAATTTTACTATCAGAAATTATTCAAACAGTCTTTCTGCCATTATGCTATGAAAAAAATTTAAATTTTAAATGTTTATAAGTTTACAATAACAAAATACATTTGCTTGCAAGTATTGACTGTAAAAGTGTTCATTTACTTTAAAATATTTCTGAGAGCAATTGTGAAAATACTTCTTTTTACTCTCTCGTTGCTAGTAATTACTGGGAAATTATTGAACACAACTATTATGTACACTTAATTTGCACCGATACGATAGTTTTTTTTAACCACATAAAAGTTTTTAAATTCCTATAGAGACACATAGAAGAAGACAGATTATTTGGATATCTTCATCTGTACGAGATTTATTGATTTTGTCTGCCTAAAATTTTGAGAATTCGCACTGTTCGTTGTTCAAGATTAAAGCAACCCCAGCGGTACCCACCAATAGTCAATATCACGAACAAGCCAAATTAAAAAGTTTTTATCGGTTAAGGCCGAACATATTATATTCTACCTCACAACTTATTTTATTTTAAGTACCACCGTATGCATTAAGTGTATGCAAGTTAAGGTTGTTTTCGTGAGTGGGACTTACTAAATTTTCAGATAAACGCCGACTATGGGAGGTACGCTCGATAATGGACCGCACTTCACGAACTTCGGTTGGTTCTTTTCTATTTAAAAAGGAGTTGCGAATGCAATAATATTTATTTTTGCTAAAATATAACTACTTTTTGCAATTTTTGAGGTTAAATGTGATTTTAGGGACTTGAACTTAAATGGCACCCGTGGTAAATTTTGGACTGTTTATCTGCACAAACGCATAATACCCAACAAATCTAGATTGTTGTGGAATATAGACTATTTAACAAAATTTATATAAAAAATAACTAAATAATAGCATATAACTGGATTGGTAAATAACTTTTTAGTCACCAGATTCAAATGAAACAAAAAAAGCTCTCTAATAAAGTCGATATTAAAATTCCCCTCACAATATTCCATAGCGATTCACAGACTGTGATTCATATCCCTTAATACAAATCGTTTTCATTTTAAGAAAAAAATAATAATTAAAAATTTGTTTTACATTTGTTTTACAGTTATAAGCTGTTTTGTCACAACAATAAATATCTAAAAACATATTTGTTAATTATTTAAACGAATTATTACACATTTAAATGTTAGGAATTTCCACGTACAAACTCTTTAAGTACTGAAAGCGAAATTATATTTCAAATGAACTTTTAAACAATTTTAAGATGAATGCAATCAGCTGATAAATAACAGTTGCAAGTTTGATTTTGTATATTTCAGTTAATTTATAAATAAACAAATAACGGCAAATTTTAATTGTGTTTAAGCAAACGTTTAGCAAAAAATATGTTTTGAATAGACTTAATTAAAATTTGATTTGAATGAAAAATCACGTAATACCCTTAAGTGGCTGAAATATTGATAAAAATTTTCTATTGCAAAAATTAATTTATTAACTTTGATTTATTTGATTAAAAGTAAGTTTGTTTTAACATAATCTTGCTGTTTTCAAGTCACTATGGAAGATATCTGTTTTTAAGTTATAAACTAAGCCAAGGCAACAATGACAGCTAATTAAGTATTAAGATATAAGTTACCTCATCTTATAAATATATGCATTTTGTACAAACAGTTGTATAAAAAACTGGTGTTAAGAGGTTGAGGGCAACAAACAAACGGTTTTCTTAAAACATTTTAAAATACATCCGAACGCGTTAAATATTGTTTGATTTTAAACATTAATGACACAAATTAGGTGGCTATTGAAAACAATTAGAATTGAAAAAAAGTTCTGGTAATATTTTAAATTTTTTTTAACGCCACAACAGCCATACATACCGTCAACTAAAATTTAAAAAAGCCAAATAACCAAAAAAAAAATAAAAAATTATCTTTAAGTAAAAATGGGCAGTGCCTTAAAGTAATATCTTCTAAAGCCCCTTCTATAAGGTATTTAATGGGCCTTTTGAATTTAAGGTGACGATATGTTTAATTTTTATTATAATTAACTAATACTGTTTTTAATATTCGCCAAAAAAGAGAAACGTACATTGAAATAACAGTTATGGTACAAAAAGCTTAGTAAACACCGGTACATGATGGAATAACAAGGTGACCTCGTCTCTACAACAAGAACTTACTGTAAAAATCAGCATGTACTCTGTTGTTGCTAAGTTCTAGCCAATTTGGCAAAAATATTGGTACCACAAAAACACACTGTAAACACAACAAAAATATAACAAAAAATATATATGGCGGAAGTAACAATCAGCTGATCAGTTGCTCCTACCTTGTTTAATATACCTTGCACCAGTATTCACCATTTTATTTCTTTAGACGAAACCAAAAAAAAAAATTCCCTCGTTGAATCATAAACTTAAAAATCAATGAAAAAGCTTAACATTAGCTAATGTTTTACAATTAGCACGTACTTCATAGATAAATACAACTTGTAGTTGTGATTTGCCTTGGTCTAACAGTGGTACTTTACTTATTTGATTGTCTTGTAATGAAAGTTTTTTCTTTGCTTTATTAATTTAATAACTTTTCGAAGTTTCAATGACATGTATTTCTTTCTTTGCGTATTAAAATATTGTAAATATTTTTTACTTATTAAATACAATTTTTTATTGTTTTGCCATTTAATTTATTCATTTATTGCTTTTTTAGTCTATTAATACTTTTCTTTGGTTTTCGTGTATGACACATATGGAGGTTTAACACACACTTGCAGGCTAAAGGTCTGCAACATTCTCTATTATAGGCTCATTCAAGACTTTGGGGATTTTTTTGAATTACTATAGTATAGTGCAGTTAAAATTTAATAGTACTGAAGTTTTGTTGTTAAAACTCAAATACTGTAGTGTTGTGCATTACAAAATCAATTAGACTGTTGCTTAATGCATTAAATTTTAGTTTAATACTTCAAGATATATTTTGTTATTTCTAGTCCAATAAATATAGAAACTTATTTCAAATTGGCTTTAACAGACTTTTAGTATTTTTTTTCATTTTTAAGGGTTATGAGTTTAGAAATGCAAAGCTATGGACTATCGACCAATACAGAGGTCGAAAGTCAACGAGCTGGACAAAAATTACCCTTTTCAAATGTTTGGTACACTTTTGCCTGTTTTAAGATAACGAGAAAGATATAAGAAAAGAAGGACGATTAGAAAATTAAAAAAGTTAATAAAAAAACTTTACAAACATTTTGGACATTTTTACCCTTTCTTGAGGTTATCAGTCAAAAATATGAAATAAAGGACAGTTGGCCAATATATATGGGTAGGAAATCAACTAAGTGGACCAAAAGTATTTAATGGTACTTTTTTTATAATAAGATCCAAGAAATTTTAAATTAAGGTTTACTGACTCATATAGAGGTAGGAATTCAACTAAGTGGTAAAAAAAACTATATGTAGAAATATGGAAATGTGTAGATTACTTCTTCCATATTTTTGGGTGGCTTTAAAAATTGTAAATATTAGGACTATTGATTCCTATTTTTCTACTGGTTTGTGTTTTTTTAATATTATGGATGAATGTAGAAATATTTTTTTGCGTTGACGTTCATTTTTTAGTATTTGTAGAAAATAGAAAATCATGTATAAAAAAAATAATTGGAGCTGCGCTTATGAAGTGAGAGGTTAATTTCTTTGAGAGTACAGTGGGTGGTACCTTGCAGCCCGCTAAAACATACATTTATTGCGGGAAAAAAAGGATGTGTCTACTAAATGACATTTTGTGGTTAAAAAAATTTTAAAATTAAAAAACGAAAGTTTAGGAAGTATTTTTACAATATTAATATTTAAATGCGTAAATTCAAGCCGTAGGTGGTTTTTGTTGTTTGTAATTTTACACAATAAATATTTAAGTTTTTTCCCCTAAAAATAAGAAGTAAAAATTGCAAAAGATTTACGCTCGTATTCATAATAGTAAAGTAGGCTTATTTAGATCTTATTTGGCAATCATGCAATAGACATGTGTCTATATATCTGCCTGTTAAAACCCTACTTTAACTTTTATGAATATGGGGTTTAAAAACGGGTATTTAACAAAATTTTGGGTGTTGCATAAAAAAGCGCCAAAAAAATCAGGAAAGCACCGAAAAGGCAACACTGCCTTTTACTGATTTCAGAATTTTTCTTCCCCACGTTCTTGCTCAAAAGTAAAAACAATTTTTTAAATAATTAAAACAAATTTACCAATCATTGCCTTATATACATAATAGATTTTCATTTTTTAAAAAATTATTAGGAATCCTTACAAAAAACGCTTAAGTAGGTAACTAACACAGTTTAATTTGTGCTTTTTTTAAGTTTTAATTTTTTACGCTCTGGTTGTGTTCTTTTCTTTTCACTTTTTGGTAAAATAATTATAAACGAAAATTGCTTTCACAATGAGACAAAAAAAATATCAAAACCCAGTTTTTAACCCCCCAAAAAACGAGAAAGTGAATGAAAACTAAAAAAAAAGTTGGACAAATAATAAAGGGTACCAACTGTTAACTTTATTTAAAAACAATAAAACTTAAAGTAATAAAAAAAACAAAGTATATTATAATAGAATAATTAACTACTACATCCATGATGTTCGTCAGGCCCTATTTATTTTGTATTTTGATTCATTAATAATAAAATTGTTCACTTGAATAAATTATGTAACTTTTAAACGGTTAATTATTTAAAAATTACCATAATCCAAAAAAAAATAAAAATTTTGGGCGTTTTTTGCAACATGAACTAAATATTTTTACTTTAAAATCTTTTTTATTTAATAAAAATTTATTTAATATGAAAATTATTTTGGGTAAAAACTTAATTTCGCAGTTGCCAAATCAAGGTATGAAAAACGTTTTTATTTAACGACTCCCCACTTAAGCATGAAATTTTTAAATTTTTTTTAAATAAATCATATCACACTCATTTTCAATTTTTTTTGTTTTTAGGTCAGTTTTTGCTAATGTTTGCCGGCTGCCAGACAGCACCGGTACCGTGATATTTTTGTGTGTTTTACACTATTATATACTAACACACACAAATACACTTAAAATTACTTCCTTTGATTTTCAAGGTAAATGTAAATAAGATTTTTTAATTGCTTAATATTTTAAAAGAAATTGTAAATGAGTTAAAAATACGCAAAAAGTTAAGTTTAACATTGGTATATCCTAAAGGATATAAATACATATATATAGGCAGGAGTTTTTGCAATTTATTATAACTCTGGAATTTATTATAAAAAAAAACCTGCAAAACGCCAATTGCATAGTTTTTAAGCGTAAAAAGTGTTGGTATTTTCTAATTGCTGTTATTTATACGACCAACGCACTGTTTTTAAAAATAGCTAAAGAAAAACATAAGATATTGAATATACATTGAATATCAATTTTTTAACTCTATTAAACAGCGCATTACTTTTAAAATTATCTGGCAGCACTGAACTTACACCAAAGAGACAGGAAATACTATGCAATTTGAACGAATACGCAGCAAATATGGGCAATAATGCAAATATCTAATGCCCAAACAAATGCACTGAATTATGGAAATAAGGAATTCCTCAATGTGCACATGCAGACAAGTTGTTATATGTATGTAGGTTTTGGGAAATCGTATTTATTGATGTAGGTCAATGAATTTTTTAATGAAATTGATTTATAATGTAAGTAGCTTATATGGAATAAATTTTTGTATTTTTTCTTAAATTAATTAAATTCAGGTTTAATCGAAACAATTAACTTTTACATCACATGTAAATTTTCGTAGTTTTTTTATAAAAAAATACCGTTTTCAAATCGTTTTAAATTTTTTTTTAGTTTCAATACTTTAAATAGTTAAAATTTAACTCAACACAATTTTCGTTTAAACATGTTGACAACCGTTTGTTAACTAATAGACAATATGTTGTTTGTAATCAAAACCTTAATGCAAATGGGTTGTTTGTTGCAAACATTTGTCTTTAGTTTTCATATAAAAACTACAAACATATATTTTACATTTGTTTGTAAGTGTTAGAGGTCTGCAGCATATAAGTTTTAAAAAAATAACTTTAGATATATGACGTAAAAGAAGGTATGCACTTGTATTCGCTCCCATTGTCAGATGACTGAAGATAACTTAACCGTAGTTTTTTATCAACATTTATGAACTCGTTAAAAAAGAAATACTTTAGAAAGCTAACGTAAATAAAAAATAATATAAATTAAATCTACAACGAGTTCTTGTTCCAATATTTGTTGGAACAATATGAAATTTTTTTTGTGGCACGTTTTTGTTTTTGCAATAAAATAATGTGTAACATTTTCTGTATGTTTTTTTTAAAGTGCCAGGGGCAAATTTTGCCATTTGATTCGGTTCAAAACTCAAAAATTCTTATTCAAATTCCTGTATTAAAGGCATTGACAACTCGTTCGATGGAGTAGAACTTCGATTTGAATCGAATGCCATAATTTTCCCCAGGTTAAAAAATTTCCTTTAGGAACTATATGCAGGTTTTTTGTAACAAAAACAACCGCTATATGTAATTTGTGTTTACATACGTTTTAAAAATAAATAAAAAAAGGGCTAAGCCAACCACCATATGTAATTTCTGTTTGTTCCTGATTTACTAGTTTCGCGAGAAAGAATATAGCCGTAGTTGATGCATACTTTCATCACCAACTTAATTTTTTTCGGTGAAAAGGAAAATAGCACAAGAAATCTCAAATAATAAAACCAAGTTAAAGTACAGCAAATACATAGTAGGCGATTATGAGATACTACGAATTAGAGTTTATCTTTTAATATACTCACATATACAACAAGTTCAAGTGCATCCCTGCAACCCTCTAGCAAGTATGTAGCACAAAATAAAAAGAAACAAAAGCCAATGAAAATTTTATATTAACTTTAGTTTAAATGGATCAAGTTTAATTGTGTTTTTTTTTAGAAAATATAAAAAAAGAAAGTAAAAGTAGAATAAATATGTCCTAAAAAATTTTAAATACATAAGTTTATAGGCTCTATGTGATGGACGCATATAGAGGCATACATATATAATTAGGAATGTAAGTATTTTTGTATAGGTATAAAGGACATATATAATAGTATGCACATAATTGGGGAATTCAAAAGGTGTTCTATTTGTTTTAAAATTTCACAATGGTTTTGTTGTCTTTAATACAAAAATAGTTCTAAAAAAATACTTAGTCGTTTAATATGCTTATTAAATTGTCACAACAACTCCACATACACCTGCGCCGAGTATCCAATAGTTGGTAAAGGTTTTTACACCATTGTGAAATTTTATGACAATATGACAATAGGACAAATAGAACAGCTTGTGAATCCCCTAAGTTTAAAATAATATTAATACACCTTCTGTTGCTAGAAAAATACTTAAATATTTAGCAAATTTTTTGAGAAAATTTTTTTTCAAATATCAAATTATGTATGTTGATAAATCAGTACTTTTTTTAAAAACCAGTACATATCAGTACACAAGTTCTTAATCAGTACAACAAATGAAAAATCAGTACTTGTACTTATGAAATCAGTACGAATGGTCACCCTAAATATAACACAATTGAATTACAAGTCTTTGCTTGAATAAAGATAGGTACTTATATGTACTTTATTTTTTGTTGTTACAACTTTTTATTGTTCATTATGGCCTGTTTTGTTTTTAATTTTTCTATTTTTTTTTTATTTAAATGAATTCTTTTGTAAATGTATTAAGTGTCATAATTGGAACAATTTGCTTAAAGCAATCGACACACGTAAACAAAAAACTAAAAGCAGAGCCTTTAAAACATTCCTGTAGTTCTTAATGCCCTCAAACTATGAAACACTGATTACAGCACAGGAAAAAAATTTGATATACATATATGTATGTGTATATGTGCTTACGTATTTGTATATACACACATATATACATATAAAGAATAATTTAAGCCCAGGTGTTACGTTAGGTATAAAAATTTATATCTTTGAAGTATAGGTATTTGGAGATAAGAACTGCCGGGCTATTAGCGACCATGCACAGACATGATGAAAAAGCATTTCTCTTGCTTATTTTTAGTATCCTTTGAAGTGAATTTCTAAAGGTGAATGTTAAAAAGCTTAAACTAGATTTAAAGTATGTATGTGAAAAGATAAGCAGACAAAGAAATAGAAGGAGACCAATTTAATTTTTACAATTGTTATTTACAAGGCAAATATTTACAGCACAAATAGGTTTAACTTGTTACTTAAACAAAAACTTTTTATTTGTTGTATTTTAAAAAAAGTTTAGCAAAAAGGCGAAAATTCATATTTAAACTTAATATACAATTTAATTAGGTTTAAAAAATGCACAAAATGATTATTTTAAAGGCTTTATAACTGTAGTACATCAGTTCAAACTTGGTGAATATTTTTCATGATTTTTTAAATGGAAACCGTATTTAGCTAATAATTATTTGATTTATAGCATATCTTAGGGGTTACTAAAAAAACTTTAACGTCTCCACCTAGCGTTGAGTAGAAGTACTAAATGCTTTTTTTTTAACAGCTGATTAAGCGCAACTTTCAAAAGAATAAAATTGATCTGTTGTGAAATTAGTCTTGAATCATTTAGGAAATTTTTAAATGAATCCTCCTAGAGCTCCAGCTCCTTCACGATTTATACGTGGTCGTTCCAGAGGCGGTCGCGGGGGTGGCTATCGACCATATTACTTTTTTAAGAGAAATGGGCGCACAATACCAGCCCATGGCGGTGGTGGCGGTGCAACAAGTGCTAATAATATAGGAAGAGGTGCAGCACACGGTAATTCAGCCATAGCCAAACGTTTGGAAAATGTTCCTTTACCCACTGCTTTGTCTTCCAGTTTTATAAGACCTCAAGTACGTGTCAAACCTGCAGATGCACAGCAAAAAACTCAATCTCTAGAAATCGAAGTACCAACAGATCATCCTGGTTGGCGTTTATATTTCTACAAAGAGCCCTATTCCAGTTCTCATGACTTAGTACAACATATTAGTCACATGGAGACGCATTTCAAAAATCATGCTGCACATTACGGCTATTTGGAGATACACAGAAAGGGCTTTTTCGAATTAAAATCTAGTGCTGTAACTTGTGATGAAACTTTAAAAGAAAAATGGCCTTCATTGCAGGAGGATTTGTTAAAAAATCCCTTAAAGACTTTAGCCATTATTGGTATTGCCATGCATTCTTTGGCTATAATTGCTGCAACTGAAGATGTACTAAGCCAACCACCTTGCTGTGAAACAAGATATGTTCCAAATGTCATAAAACCGCGTAAGATTTATGCACGTCCCACAGGGTTTGTAGATGAAAAAGCAATTGCTTGTATTAGTTCATTGGAAATTGATCAATTATTATGCGTACGTGGTAGGGTAAAGGAAATCGGTCCACTCGATGCGGCAGCTTCTTGGGTGGCATATAAATGTACGCGTTGTAAACAGGAGCAGGCAATAAAACAGACAGGTAAATGAAAGAGTTTAAATAAAAAAACAAAAAGGAATATTAATTCGCTAATGATTTTTACAATCATGCATCTCATTTATTTTCAAAATTGTTTAAACCTATATCCTGAAGCATATAAAAAAACACAAGTTCCAAAAGTTCAAAGTAAAATTAGGTTTGGTTCAAAATAAAAATTCCCCTCCAAAAAATATAATTTGAAATTGGCAATTTCTTAAAAAAATATTGAATTAATATACAATTATTTTTGAACCATTTTTTAAAAATTTAAAAAAAACATTTACCCTTTAGGTTTCAATCTCTGTCGTCCTTTTTCCTGCAAACGACAAGGTTGCTTAGCTAAACAAGGCTTTAAAGAATTACGTTCCTCACCTTTTACGCGTATAACACCCAAACAAACCATACGTTTAACAGAAGCACGTTTGGATGTAATCTACGACAATACTGAAGATATCAACAACTTCATTGACGTTGAACTCAAACACGATCTTGTTGATTCCATCCATTTGGGACAAGAAATTATCGTAACGGGCATTCTTCAAATGAAACCTTTGCAAAATGAACAAACATATGATCAACCTTCCACATCAAAAGCAGCTGCAATGGAAGTTTTTCTTAAGGCCGTTTCTATAGTGGATGCCAAGTTTTGTAAATATAAATACACAGAAAAGGATTTGGCGGCAATTACTATGATCAATGGCGAAGAAGATAGCTTCAAATTGTTGGTACATTCGTTGGCACCCGAAGTACATGGTCATGAGTTGGCCAAGGCTGGTGCTTTACTGTCCTTAGTTGGGGGTTCCGGCTCACAGGTACATGATGAGGAGGAGATCAATGTTCTATTTGCTGGTGATCCAGGAGTGGGGAAAAGTGGTATTGCTCAGCAATGTTCTAAAATTTCCCAAAAAGGTTAGTTCTATAAGTAAAGCAACGTATTTTATTTTTAATTTGTATTGTTTGCCTATAGGCTGTCTCTTACAGTCCAAAAAAGTTGGTACTTTGTCCGCTACAAACCTTACCCATACCATAAAAGGTCGTACTAAATGTACTCTTGAATCGGGGGCATTACTAGCATCCACAAATGGTCATTGCTCTATAGATGACATAGATCGCCTGGCCGGCCAACAGGACTCATTGATGAATATCCTACAATCAAAACTCTCTTGCATCGCCATATCCAATCTGTGTTCTACCATGCAAACATCAACATCGGTAATAGCTACAGCTAATACCATGAGCGGTCATTACGATCAATCGAAATTGTTAACAGAAAATATACGCCTAAACCCCTTGTTGCTGAGTGAATTTCACTTGGTATTTGTTATGCTGGACAAACCAAATAAAGATTTAGATACATCACTTGCTGAACATGTTAAGGCTTTGCATCATGGCAGCAAAAGGAACTCAATTATAGCTACTAAGTTTGAGCAAAAACCCAAAACAAATAACTCCATGACAATGAGTATTGACGGTGACGAAGCTAACGATAGAAACGAAGACTATAATCTAGGTTTACGTTTAAAATTAAATCCTTTTGAAGAATTAGAAATCGATTTATTACCAACAATATTGCTGAAGAAGTTTATAGGTAAATTTTAATTTACTCTTATTTATTTTTTAATGCTATTGTTACGTATAATTTTAGCCTATTCCCGCGAACAGCTGAAACCTTTATTTGTGGCCGAATCGGCAGAGGCTTTAAAAAAATTTTACATGGAACTTAGAAAAGAGTCTCTAAACTCTCCTAATCCTGTATCATCTGGGTAAGTGATTTAAAATATCTCGGAGCTTTTAAACTTTTTACGTATTTTTAAAAATTTTCAAATAATAATTTTCAAAGGTTCTTCAGAAATTAATCCCAATTTTCTTTGTTTTTTTTTAATAATTTTTTTTAGTTTTTCTTTTATTTTCTTTTTAATCTAAATAATTTATACAAAAAATTTCATTATCTTAACAATCTTTTATAAATAATCTTTAATCAGAAAAACATGAAAAAAGTTTAAAAAAAATCATCGCACCAATTTTAAAAGTGATGACACTGGCAGTTCAAGTAAAATAGCCAAAACAAATGATACCACATAGGAGGCTGACATTGTGAATACGATAAAGGCAAACTATAGATTTTAAAAAAAATATATAATTAGTTTTAAATATTATTAAAGTTGTTAGCGAGCAAACCAACCATCATTCCGGTGCCAAAATATATTGGTTCTCTTAACGTTGCTATAACCACGCGAGATAGTATTAAATGAACCATAAAAGCTCCATAGGTCAAACGTCCCAATATACGAAATATGGGTAGACAGCAGAATTTTCGGAAAACCCCTGAAATTTTTAATCACAAATTATAAATAAAATTAATTGTATAAAGATCTTCCATGTTAATATTTCCCACTTTCCACTCTACAAGATTTTTAGTAATAATTTGAAAAAATCCAAAATATACAGTCAACACTAACAATGGGAAGGGCTGATGATTAAGTTCGCATCAGCTTTCGAAAATTATCCGACGCAAGTTGTGTCAGTAAAAATAGGTTTTGAAAATTCTTTTAACTTTTAATTAATTAATAACTAATTTTGGAATTTTAAAAAAAATTAAAATATTAACTTGATCTTAAGTAATAAATTCATAATAGTGGACTTAAATTTGCTTGCTAAACCAAAAACCTTCTTTTTCCTCTTCATCTTATAAAGATACAAAAATACGCTTCAATTAGCATCACTGGTGCTATGAGAAGCACACCTTAATCGGCGCCACTCGTTCTCCACACGGTGTTTAAGCTGACTACACTAGGATATTATGGAAAATCGGTCTCGAGGGATACCCGATAATAATTCTCGAGAAGGATGGTGGATCGTCTGTATGAGGCGTGCATTTTGCTCTGTCGGATTTTAGATTAATATGGAAACCGAATCCGGGGTCTATATATCCAGAGAGAACGCTGTCCAATTAACTATTTATTAATGTAGTGTATTCCAAGAGATACTTGAAATTTTAAGGGTAAAATAAAAATGGACTTCTTCAACGTCAAACATTGTTGGATTCCGGGGCACTTCGATAAAGTTGGCAATAAAATTAGTGACAAGTTCGCTCGGCTTTGAGGTGACTTATAAAAATGAAACTGGGAAACTAATTTTAGATCACTATTAAGTATGGGAAGGGACAAAGAAACTGGCACAAGTGGACAGCAACAGATTCTTTCACAATTTCCGCATCCGTTTGTTCTACCAAACCTAAGTATGGGAAACTAGGAAATCCATTCTTTCTGACAAATCTTCATTGGGGATACTGGAGTAATTGTAGGACAAATAGGGCTAAGCTCAGCAGGCACTAGGCTGCTTATGGACTTGGAGATATTGGATCTTAGGACCACAATTGGGGTCATAACTGAATATTGTTCGGTTTGGGCTTTGACGAGCAGATGGTATCGCGGCACTCCAGATTATTGTGGGTTGTGTGACGACACGGAAAACTTGGAAACGATGGAAAATAACGTCTTTCGCTGCCCGAGATTACAGAATCTTAGGGTTAAGTAAGTTGGTAGAAGAATAACCTAAAATCTGTTGTTAAATGTCAGTGGGTCAAAAATAACTAAAAACACGACCAAGGCACTCTTTGCAAGCAGGAAAATGCTAGGGGGTTTATACATGGGTCTTCACTACTACTTCCTAAAGCAGATAAGGCTGGAGTGTTCGAAAAAAAAATTATATGAAAAATCTGTGGAAAATCTGTGGACCAATCTGCCTTGGCGGAGAATACCGGTGTAGTATGAACCACGAACTGCTTAAGCTGTTCGCTGACATTGGCGAGTATCGAAGTTCAACGTTTAAGCTAGCTAGATCATTTTGTGAGAATGAATAAAGATGCTTCAGCAAGGAAGTAATTTTAGTGCGAACCTGGTGATGGAGCACGCAGAAATGAGGACCAAAACTAAGTGTCAGAAATTGGTGAAGAAGCGCAGAAGATCGAAACGCCTGAAAATCCATTTTTGTTTTGGCTAATGAGACAAACGTTCTGTAATATCTACTTAAGTAAGAAAGTATGTCACTGCACAGCTTTTCCGCAAGCAAGAGTACGACGTTTATGCGTCACGTTTTGTCAGATGTGACTGACATAAAAGATGTAAAATGGAAAGCGTTGTGGGATTTCTGTGAACTGTGCAAAATTCTTACTGCATGTAATAATAAAGTGAGTTACGCATTTTTCTACTCTGTAAAGCTTCAAAGCTTTTGCCTTTTTTTAAATAACAAAGTTGAACGTTAAATCTATCAAAAGTAAGGACAGTTAAGCGAGTAACAAGCTCCGAATGTTTTTCTCGTTATTATATGCTTAAATTATACAGACCTTATATAGGCTATATAACTTAAAGCATACTTAAAATCCAAAATAAAGTTTACTTACATCCACATTTCGAGGACATGCCTATTATGAATATACCCAAACCAACAGCCCAAACATTGCGCTGTACAGCTGCATACAAACTGTTTAATAAACGCATATCCTTATCGTAATACTGTTGCAGGAATGTATGGCTCGAAAACAACCATAAGATGGCAAGAGGAAATAAACTATAGAAAAATGCATGGAAAAACTTATTTTTACGTAATTGAATATGATTTGTTGAAACATAATCATAAATAAGGGCTGCCAAAATGCCACTAAAATAACAGCCGAAGTTCATGTGGAAGGGAACGTAGAAATCATTAAATTGACGGCTTTCTATAAAAGAGTCGCGTTGAGTTCTAAAACGAAAATAAATAAGTTGTTAGAAAAAGTTTTTTTTTTTTTTATAAATAACATATAAATTTACTTACTGTGGTGCGGGCACAAATATGGCATGAAAATCCTTTACATAAGTTATGACACCTGGTAAGATCAAAGAAAAGGCAAAAACTATGCCAAAAATCCAATTACGAGCTTTGGGCCATCTTAAAGTGTTTAAAATAATTATGTTTGTAAATTTCTTTGTATCATTAAAACATTTTAAACCTACTTGTGGCCCATCATTAGAACTCCCAAACTCAAGACAAATGATTGAGTATCCGAGGCCAAATACCAGCTTTGCAACATACACTTTAGTTCAAAAATAAATAAGTTAAAGAAGTCCAACTATTTTAAATTTAAAACATACCCTTTCATTTGTATTTATATGATTATTTAAATACAATAAATTGACCCACCAATTCTTTCGACAGGATAATTGTTCACGTTCCAATATGTGACGCCACAAAGGACCACCAGCGCTTTCAAAATAAATGCCACTCCAAAGTATAACAAGACCATAGGGAATGGTTAATCTGAAAAAAATTAAAATATATTTTTTATACAAATTTAAAGTTTTTTTTTTTAAATAAATTAACACAATTACCTTAAATAACGAAAAACGTTAAATTTTAAAAACAACGTCACATACTGCAGGGTAGACAACTCCTTATTTTGTTTTTCAACCACCAGCCAATTAATGGTCAATAACAGGCCACTTATAACAAAATATGTTACTGTTATCAAAGTTCCTGACATTAACAATGTGCCTGCTAATGTATGTAATAATCTCTCTGGATCTTGGGGGTTACTAATAGCTCCTTCATATAGAACCCAATTTGAATGAGCAAATATTACCAAAAACATTGAAAAAAACTTAAAGCAATCGAGGAATCTTAATTCTCTGCCAATTCTGCCATTAGGTTCTTGACTTAAGCGATACCAATTGCGGGCTACTGAAAAGCTTACCAATGCCCTGCAGACTAAAAACAAATGTTTTTAAAAGTTTTTTTCTGTCTTTTTTTTGGTGAGTTTTGAATTTACCTAAATTTCTTGGAGATGCTTTATAATGATCGCGATCTGTTAGCAGTTTATCCTGACGCTTGTGCTTTAAACACAAATCAAAGAAGGTGCTGGCAGCAGTGAATAAAACAAGTATTCCCACAATGGCATAAAATGTTAAATTCCAGAAATCTGAAAAAATTATAGAAAAAAATTATTATTTTTAACAATTTTAAAAGAGAAGAAAATAGAAATTTTATAAATACTCCAAACCCAACATCATTAAATCGTGCAGAGTGTCAGAGTGACTTTGGAATGTAATAAAATAACAATGAATTTTTTTAAACTGGTAGGAAATTTACTTGTTTTAAATATGACTTCTGACTGGCATTTAACCGTCAGAGCTGGTTGGGACGTAGTCTAATATAGAGGTCCAATTTCCGATGGCTTTCCAACATTTGTGGCCTTATATTAGCAATAACACGGTGAATATTGTCCTCTAATAGGTCAATTGTTTTGGACTAATCGGAGTAGACTAGCGACATAATCCCCACATAAAATAGTTCAACGGCGTGCAATGCTCCAATGGACGA
The DNA here is from genome assembly GCA_963583895.1 of Melanophora roralis. Classification (NCBI taxonomy): domain Eukaryota; kingdom Metazoa; phylum Arthropoda; class Insecta; order Diptera; family Rhinophoridae; genus Melanophora; species Melanophora roralis. Next base: position 116,125,199 of record OY757187.1, on the reverse strand, counting down.
TTTATTAAATAGATGTAGTGCGCCATAAGTATTTCGAACAGAATCATGATTTTGAAAATAAATTGCAGGGATACCGCAAGGCTCCGTCCTCTCTTCTACTCTATTTCTTCTCTTTCTTAATGACCTTTCTTGTTAGACTTCGCATCATATCTATTTAGTTGCAGACGACAGCAGCATATGCCATTCATACTCAATTCACTACAGGGCCAGCTCTTTGGAACATTTAACATTTATATTTGTGGTGTAAACAGATCATTTCATCTTCAGTTATCTTTTTGTATCGATCACCGTTAGATTTAGTTGTCAGTCTACGGCTGAGTCACATGCTACCACGGGCATCTTGACACAGCATACATAAGTTTATAAATTTCAGCTAAACACATTATTTAAGGCAATTTGTTATTATATTTTTTTTTTTTTTGACCAAATTGATTATTTACAACATTAATTAAGATATCAAATCAAACCTTTATTTAAATTTATGCCAATATTTTTTCAACTCTTCTTTTTTTTAAATAAACTTACAAAATCAAAATTAAATTAAAAAAAAAACAAATGGTTATGTTTTGTTACACCTTAGAATATAAAAAACAGTAGAGCTTAAAAAAACAAATAAAAACTATTAATCCAAACCGGTCATTTGAATAAAAAAAAACTATTCAACTGAAACTGTCATATATTTTATTTAAATAAGCTCGATAGCTTAGATTGCAAAATGTCTACTATTTTAAAGCAATTCCTTAAATATATTAAAATGTTGATTAAAAAAACAAATATTTCTTACCTTGTTCTATGGTTCTATCACTGCCCTCACAATATTCAATCATGCTCTCGGTTGATAAATTATATATCTTCAATCTCATATTGATGCATTGATTCATTAGACGATTATAACGTTGACGGTGGCCATCTTCCGATTTAAATAAATTTAAATAAATATTAACCTGTCAAGAAATGTAATAAAAATATTAATAAAATCTTAGTTTAACATTCAGTTATAGTTGGTAGCTAAAATGGGCGCAGCAATGCAAAAACAACAAACGTTTTGTTAATGTTAAAGTGTTGGACAAATAGAAAAAAGAAACACAAACAAATGCTTACAAATACAACAAGATTAAATGTAAACAAATTGCTAAATAAAACAACAAAATAAAATAAACAAAACTGTAAACAAAATAGAGCAAAAAAGTAATAAACGGTTTTTATAAGGCATTTTTGTAAAATAAATATACCTTGATTTTTATCATATTAAAACAATTTTAAAATTATTTAATTTTTATTATTATTTAATTGCAAACATTATATAAGAAATTTACTAAGAGTTTGCTGAGCCACACGATAGGCGTGTTTTTTCAAGCTTTCTTTGCATGGCAAAAAACAAATTGAAGTACGGCAAAAAATTAGTCATATTAACTAAAAATAGTGATGCTTGTTTTGTCGGCTGAAACGAATGGAACAACCTGCTTTTAAATTTGGTTAGAAGAAGTCCTACTAGAACTTCAATTGCCATTCCAACAGGACGCTTTCTCTAAAATCAGTAGGGGAAACTCTAAACACTTTTCTCTTATATAAGAAATTAGAAGTAAATAAATAGAAGAGCAGCTAGCTTATGCCGTTGTCTTCAATTGCATGAATCCATCAATAGCGTTTTAAAATCTTTTAAAATCGGAAATCAACTACAAACTTTTTTAAGACCTTTGTAGTAAAAAGTGGTGCGCTACCTATGTTGTGATTACAGCGTTTTTACTCAACCGATCTCTGACCGAACATATCATGAAAATTTATTAGTTTCAGATATTTATCACAAAAGTGTCTACATGCGCTTAAAATGTTAAAAAAAAATTTAGTGCAATATAAATGCAAAAAAAAATTAAATAAAAATACTAAATAAAAAAATTAATTACTCGTAAATAAAACTTTTAATAATAAAAGAAATTAGTGTTGATTCGGATTGTTTTCGGTTAACGTTCGTTTTCGGACGAACACTAGAAAATTTACCGAAATTTGGGCTTGGGCTCGTTTAGGTTTTAATGATGCACGTTTGGTAGGGCTATGGCAATTGAAATATACTACTTATCGGATTTAGGAAACGAGTCTATGATTTACGTTGGCCTAACCTGACGATAACTACACCACGTGCCAAATACTTTTGTAGCACACACAAGTAGAAAATTTTCTACTTTTTACGACATTGGGTAATTAATTGTCACCTTTCTAAAAAGTTTGGGCTAGCTAAATCCCTGCTGACAAAGAAGACGTGAAGACGTTTATTTACGGCAGTCCCAAAAGAACTTCTACCCGGACTTCACTCAATTGATCGAAAATCAGTTGTACCGTCTGATGTGCCATCAGCTTATGTTGGTTCGGCAACATCAATTGGAATGTTTAACTAGTGGCTGGAAGCTATGTTACGGGGACAGGCAACAAGTCATATGACATTCCCATCTGCGACTCTCTAAGCGGGAGTCCAGACTACCTTTACCACCACCTTTATATTCATCGAAGTGATATCACCAATAATCATTACCTGAGGCTGGTTACTAATCCCCGTATTACCAGACAAAGACTCTGATCAGACATCAATGGGTTCCAAGCAAGCCGAACTGGGAGAATTTTAACCCGCCAGTCGCAGCACAGAATATGCTTAACAGACTTCTTTCTTATGGCATTAAACAGCTGTGCAACAATGACCTGTTATTATTCCTATTAGGAGTCTGCCATTAGTTTATGTCTCTGATCCATATTGCAGAGCTAAGGTAGATCACGCCCGTCCCCTGTTTTTTTTATAGGCAAATTGTTGCCCGCCTTCTGATTCTGCTTAATACCACCGTATTTACGAGCCCAGTAATTATGCACCTTTTTTAAGGCACATAGTTGGCCAATAGATTCTATGCACGCTCAAATAATTAAAGAGTAGATGAGGCTTGTGGAGATAACCTTGACCACCGCCTGACTATCAACAAAAATGTTTACCTGAAAATCTCAGTATTAAGGACAAAGCAAGATCAGCGGTTATTATGGCTGCCTGAAACATACTGCAGTCCTCAGAAAGTTTAGAGAATTCTATGATCATAAAATAAGCCTTGACATTGGCATTGGCGCATTGGTCGTCCTCTTGACTATTTATTTCATATCAATCCTCCACGACAGCTTATTGTATCAATGGGTATTGTAAGATCTGTGAACCTGTGTGAAAAGAACCAGGTCGGTTTTCATGTAGTTTATTCTTAACCCCAATTTCTTCACTCACTGGCTTTTCCTAGACTGCCTCAAATACTTCCCAGTAAATATTACGGCTTCTTCATCCGCTACTCCCTTAAGATGTTTGTTGATAGCAAGTGTCAATGGAAGTGGTGAAAGAACTTTTTTCTAGAGGATTCCTCTAAGAGCCACCTTCTCTGTCCATGAACTCCCCAAATCTCGCATAAAATCCTGCACTCTACAAGAGTATAATCCAGTTTTTAACAGGTTAGGCTGTCTTCGTTCGTGCGACGAGAGCTTTCGCAATCAACGAGACGACTAAGTTTGTCGTATTCACCGATTTTCCCTTCATATCATCATGCTGGCTGTCTGAGAGTCGACCAGGACGCTTATTATCCTTAACGTTATAGTCAAAAATCGATCAAGGTTGAGGTAGAAAATAAAATCATTTTTTAAAATGTTTTTTCGGCTTTATGTTTGCGGCTTTAGTTTTTAACAACCTTTTTAAAATTTAACCAATCTAACTGATTTTTAGTAGCAAACTGCATTTGAAATTTAAAAAACTTGGAATAATTTTTAATTAGGTTTGCTAGCTAAGATACGAAAGTTTTTCCCACAGACAGACAGATGAACAAACAGGTGATCAAACCTCAATATCACAAGGGCCGAAAGATATACATTTGTTTGTTTTGCACACTAATTCACCTATTACTTATCGCCTATTCTCTGAGAAAAATTCGTAAATAAAATTTTTCGTCAATTATAAGCTTAAATCAGTATTAAACAGTTTATTTGAAAAATTAATTTAACTCTTTTGCTCATCGGAGTGAGCATCTACATAATTAAGACTCAGCATAATTTTAATTTACGTTAAGTAATAATAAGATTTTTTTTATTTATTTTAAGTTATAATTCTGCCAGAGAGGCAGCGATACCTTGGCTTTCATTAATTAAATGAATCACGTGTATAATTAAAAATTCGAAATAAATTAAATTAAATATTGGTTAAACGAAATTGTATGTTTAAACCTAAAACCAGTTTTAAGAAAAATTACTGGCGATTCCAAAAAATTGTTGATAACAAACATAAAATATTTAATTAATTTATTTTTAATATGTTACATTTAAAATTACATCTGATTTACATAAAATGCAAATGAATATTTGAATGTATGAGTCAACATAATTATCTAGGTGGGACCTAAATTCAACTTAACTTAGAGAGATAAAATTCGCATTGGAAGTAATGCAAAAATCTGTCAGACGTCTTCTATAAAAACATCTCAAGTCAGGATATAGCACAATAGCAACACTAAACTTAAGTTTAAAGCTTTCAAATATTTATAGAAAAAGGGTGGTTAAGCTATTTTCATTACCACATGTGTACGAGTATTAAAGTAATTCATAAAGTTTTAAAAATAATTATATTCAAATGGCCTCAAACCTTGGTGACAGATGTGCGAGACCTTATCAAAAAGTTATTTATTTTTTTTTTTTTTTTTGGTAGCAGCTTTCATCAGCCGCCCTATACGAAAATTGCTTTTTTACCAAGCGTTTTCAGATAAAAAATATAAATAAAATTAGTGTTTAATCGTAAAATTAAAGATAACAGCTAATTGATATGTTTAATGGTCAATCTTTTATGTGAACAATGGCGACGTAGCATGAATGAATTCAAAAATTTTAAATAGTCAAGCTTTTTTGAATGAATAATTTTAGCAGCTGGGAAATCAGTGGTAAACAAAATCACTGCTGCATAAGGTAGAATCGGTATCAAATTTACCAACGAATTTTTTAAACTTACACCTTTTAGTTCATGGTGGAATTATAAGGTGACCTCGTTCCTACAAAAACAACTTCCTGTAAAAATTTAACATGTATTTTGTTGCTAAATTCTAGCTAACTAACACCTCATCCCTACAGCAACAACTTTCTGTAAAAATTTAACATGCATTTTGTTGTTGCTAAATTCTAGCTAAGTTATCAAAAATGTTGCTTTCACACATACATGCAATATACACAACCATAATATAACTTAAAAAACTTGCCAAACTAAGCTAGAAAACCTATGGCGGAATTAAAAGTCAGCTGATCAGTTTTAGTTTAAAAAAGAGAAGAGGTCATGGAGCCTTCTTCGAATCTTTTGTGTTACACAATGATGTGAATGACTTTTGGCATAACATAGTTTTATCTGAACGCCCATGGAAATAAATAAAATTTTTGCTTGTGCTGCACGAAGCATACATACACTTGTCATTTACGACAAGCCAATTAATTCACTTAACGTTTCTGCATATTGCGGAGTTTACCCTGTATATGTATATCGACGAGACCAATATAGAGCTTATTTAATAGTCTTTTTTATGAAAAAATTAAAAAATATGACAAGAAGACCTGCACTGAAAAAAATCCAGGCAACAATATGCGGAAAAAAGTTTTCTTAGTTTTTTTTATCGTAGAATATACCAAATACACTTTATACAAAAATTTAAGCTATAATTTTTAAATTTGACGAAAGTAATGAAAACCGTTCGTATTTTTATTTTCGTAATATATACGAAACTTTCGTAGTTGCTACGAAAATTTTTTATATATAAATTAACGAAAGTAACGAAAACTTTTTATCATTTTTTTATTCGTAAATTATACGAAAGTTCGTTTAAATTATAAAGCCAGTTTTAAGACCAAAAATTTCTTGAAAATAACTAATATTTTACGTATTACATTTTTTGTAATGTTAATAAAATTTACAAAAATAAATATTACAAAAAAAATTAGAAAAAATCAAAAATTTTTCTTTTTTTTTTAGTTATAAAATTATTTTGTAAAATATTAAGTTTATTTCATAAAATATTTCGTATATGTATTCTACGCAAGAATTTTGAGGTGCGAAATAACGAAACATTTCGTAGAATGTACGAACGAATTCATTCATATGTTTCATGGTTTTTTTTTGAATGAATGATTCAAGCTGGACGGTTCAAACGGCACGTACAGTTTTAGCTAGCATCATTAGACCAGTGATGTCAACTTTTAGCCCCCAAACCGCGAAAAACTTTATTAGGAAAAGCTGAAAGGGACCAAATTAAATTATTGTTGCTCTTATACAACAAAAAAAAAAACAACATAATTCTTCTAAGGCCGCAAAAAGGGGCTTAAAAGCCCTTTAAATAAGAAATATACAATTTGTTAACAATTTTCCTATAACGCCATTTGTCATTTTCTTAAAGTACCCTGTAATCATCTGGACATTTAAACAAACAGATGAAAATTGGTCTAGCAGTTCTCAAAATTTTTCTCTGCAGGATTTAGAGCCGAAGAAAATATTAAGAATCCACGTGCAAATGCCTGGTTTTGAGAAAGAACATCTCTAAATAAATAAAATGTAAAATTAAAAAAAAAACAAATATCTCGGTTGCACAAAAGCATTTTTATTCTTAACCGTTAACTAACAGCTACATGGTTAGTTACTATAAACAAACTTGTAATAAAGACATAAATCAATCATTTTGTTTGTTTATTTTAATTTGTCTGCGCTTTTGTTGTTTTATTCACACATTTGATTGAAAACTAAAGTGCAATGACCTTGAGACTATGAAAAAATATAAACAAATTGAAGAAGTAATAAATACATTGGTACGCACAATTAACAAACAACAAGTTAGACTTTAGGTACAAGATGAAAAATTTAAATCTAAAGTAAACTTAAAAATGCATTATATCATTAACCAAGTTGATCAGCAACAAAGAGTATTAGAGAACTGTAAGCATTTTATTGATTATTCCATAAACCGCTTCATAATCATAATGATTATCATGATTAAATTTATTTATAATGTTTATTTTCAATTTTTTTTTTACTTTATTGGTTAATGGCAGCCAAACTGTTGCCTAAAATAATCAAGACATGACAACAAATTAGAGGCCGGTATCTAATTTACATTTAAAAAAAAAATCTGCTTTTAGGTGTTGCCGAAGCGGTAATATTTGTTTGTAATTGATTTTTTAACACCAATAACAAAAACTGCCTAATTAAATTAGAAATGTGAAATGTGAACAAATATTTGAAGTAATTCCTTAAGTGAATATAGTAATTCCAATTGTAATGCAAATATTTTATTTGACAAATGGTAACACTGTTTTTTCCAATACTTGAAATTTTCGTTGTAATTCGTTTTACAAAATATTTTCATAATTAAATATTGATGAGAAAGAAGAAGAGTATAAATTAAAATAAAAACCAAAAAAAACCAAGTTCAAGTCATTACCTATGGGAATAAGAAAACACCTGTTAATGAATAAATTAATAGATTTTGCAAGAGGCCATTAAGGCCCTTACTGATGCTTAGGCTTAGTGCATTAATTGTATGCAAACGCAATATTAATTAGAAAAAATGTTAAATTTTCTTAAGATATTTTCATGTAAAAATTTCATAACTTTGATAATTTAAGTATCGATTTGAAGTTTTTTCGCTTTGGGTCAAATGAGTCTAAAGTGGAATTTAATTGCATTAAATATTGCCTTAAGATTAATTGTAATCTTAAACCCTTTTGATAAATGTACTGAAAATTAATATTGATAACAATAAATAAAAAAAAAAAATAATAATTTAAATAATAATAAAAAATATAATGGGAAAATATGGGTAAACTAATAGAACTACTTTTCATATCATCTGGCATTTGGAGCAGGTCCTTTTAAGTAATATAATGGAAAAAAAAACGAAAAAAAGTTTTAATATTTGGGTAAATTTCGTTTTCACTTGCCAAAAACCGTAAGAGCGCTATATTCGGCTGCGCCGAATCTTTTATACCCTTCACATTGGCCTTTCGAAATCCCAAACTTTTTTTTTATTTTTATCCGTTTTTTTTTACTTATCAAATATTTCTTATTTTTAAATAGGGGTCGGTGTCACGGGTGACTACAGGGAATTTTTAGGGGCAACCCCCTTAGAGGTTGGAGATAGGGGGTAAGTATGCTTCACAAAAATGTTTGTGTGGATAATCTAATTGTACTCGATCGTACACTTTATTGCTCTAAGGCCAACTCTGAAGAAGTTGTGCGCTTTTTCCTATCATGTTTGGGAGGGGAAATTAATGGGGTTCGGTCGTACACTTTATTGCCCTAAGGCCGACTCTGAAGATGTTTGGGAGAGAAATTAATGGGGGTCGGTCGTACACTTTATTTCTCTAAGGCCAACTCTAAAGAAGCTGTGGGCGTTTTAATATCATTTTTGTAAATTTTGTATGGCAACCCCCTTAGGTCGCGGAGGTAGGGGGTAAGTATGTTCTAGGAATATGTTTGGGAGAAGAAACTAATGGGGGTCGTACACTTTATTTCGCTAAGGTCAACTCTGAAGAAGTTGTGGGCATTTTCATATCATTTTTGTAAATTTTGCATGCCAACCCCCTTAGGGCGTGGTGATAGGGGGTAAGTATATTCTATGAATATGTTTAGGAGAAGAAACTAATGGGGTCGGTTTTGTTGTTTTTTTTATTATTACATACAAAAGTATGTTCCTTGTTGTTTTTGGGGACTAAAAAATAGGAGTTAGGCTTGGTTCGGTCATTTATCAGGCGATTTTGCTAAATTTCAATACCGATTTTTTCGCAACTATTTCTGACAGTTTGATACCACTTACGGGTTAATGCGACATCGGGGGGCTTCAGAAAGTTAATTTCAGCCATAACACGGACAGACGGACAGACCTAAATCGGCTTCTTTATCTATAAGGATCCAGAATTTATATATTTTATGGGGTCCCAAATTGATAATAAAGAAATTACAAACGGAATGACAAATTTATATATACCCTTATTGCTTATGTAAAGGGTATAAAAACGAACTATAGAATATTATAAATGCGATTTAGGGCATGCTCAGGTATGTCAAATATTTGCCCAAAACGGCGTTACCACTAAAATTATAGTTTTAAACTCCTCAAAAAAAAATTCTATTTAACATAATAAAAATATTAATAGATTTTTTTCGTTTATTTAACCGAGTTACCTTTAAAACTTATTTAAGATCGAAAAACATCAAAAAATTTTTTTGCTCAAAATAGTGGTCACGCCATTTTGGGCAAATATTTAACATATCTGACCATAGCCTTTGAATAAAAACATTATAATCATTTAAAAAAAATAAATAATTTTTAGAATTCTCTACTTAACATTTATCTCTTATTCTTTATTCTATTACATATTTCCACTATTTATTAATTTGCTTTATCTTAATTTCCTTTTCATTTAGTTTGCCAATTCAAAGCAAAAAAAATTTTATTTAAACTTTCAAGTTGCTTTCTTAAATCTTTTGTTTTGTTATGCAAATATCTAAAGCAGACCACTTGTTTTAACGTCTAAACACTTAAATTAAAACTATTTACTATTTACCTTTGTATTATTCAGTAATATTCCCTTAAATAAATCATTTGCCTCATCTTTTGGTAATTTATTTTCCCTTTCACACCACTGTACACAAATGCCATAATACAAATGACGATGCTGGAAATGATGTTTATAATAATTGGATATTTCTTCGATAGCCTGCCAAGCTTCATTATCTTTTTGCGGTATAACATCGGCGCGTACAAAACAATACATTGAGAAGTCATTGAATTCTTGCAGGCAACGATCATAGTCATCCAAATCATATAAGGAAGGCATTTTATAGTATTGCGTCACTGAAAAATTACAAAAATTTTACAAAAAAATCATTTAAAGAAAAAACATAAAAAGATTTAAATTGAAGTTAAGTTCATTATAAGTACAGTGCACTCGCGATAATATGAACTAATTAAAACAGAGCCTGTTCATATATTCGATATTGTTCATATTTACAATTGGCTTAAATTATTGCAAAAAATTTTGTTTTCTTGCAGGTAAACACTTTTCCTGCTTAAATAAATTTTCTAAAATTTCATATTTTTCTTTTAAAGTTAAAAATTTATGCTTTTTTGTATGCATATTTAACAAAGTATTTACGTTTAATAAGCACTTTAACTGTTGACAAGTTGCGTTCGCGTACATGTAATAACTAACAAAAAAATAGACCTTGCCCGTGCATATACATACATACATATTTATGCATGTACATATGTGTGGTTTTTTAAGATTTGGTATTAAAATAAATATAACTCGGGATTTCCCCAACATCTAATGCTTTGTAACTGATATTGTATGCTTAAAAAATAAAAAAAAACTGTTCAAATTTTAAAACCTTTATACAAAGTTCATATTTTAGAGTAGTCAATGGTGAAAAAAAATTGTTCATATTTTGGGGTGTTCAAATATTAGAGTGTTCACATTATCGCGAGTGCACTGTATACCCTTAATTAACTAGAAATCCTTGTACGTTAATGTATGAATACATTGTTTGTTTCCTTTTTTATTGCTGCAGTAATTTTTTTAATTTAATTTTTATTTTTTATTTTTGTAATTCCTACTAATAGTGGCTTATTATCGTTGGGGTTTTTTTTTTCTTGCAAAAGTGAAAGGAAACTTGTTTTATTTGCAGATTCTTTTGAGTTTCTAGAACATCCTTTCTTAGGATTGTTAATACACATTTTGTGTAGCAAGCAGTGGAAAATTTTTGTAATTTTTTATTGCTGAAAAAGAAAACTAGTTTAGTTTCGCTTGATTGTTTATTGAATTGTGCTTTATTAACTTAAAAGTAGTAAAAGTAAGCATGAAATTAATAAAATGCTAATGGGTAGAGAATTTTATCTGACAGTAAAATCTTTTCGCTTCAATAGTTTTGTTGTAGACTTTAATAATAAATATTACATATTTGAAGGTTTTATAGGCTTAAAAGCTTTTCTTTTTAAGTTGCCAAGATTTGTCCGTTGCCTTTTTATTAGAAAATTTTTAATAAACCTTGTTATCGATCAAACTTGATCGATTTAATGAATTGTAACTAAAATGCAAAAAATATTTACTTGTTATAAAAACATAGTGAATTATAATGTAAAACACTGGACACAAATTTTTAAAGTAAACTTGAGACACGTCGTTGTTTCAAAGTTATAATCAATGAGATAAAAAGTTGCACATGATAACCGCTTTAATATTCTGATCTGTTTTATTTTCAAAAAAATAACGCGAAAATAGAAAAATATCTTTGGAAAGTTAAGAGAGATAATGGGTTAAGGCTAATATACTTCCTTATGGCAAAAAAGTATGGTACAGGGTGTCTGGTGGCAAATTTATGTAATTAAATACGATCATTTTAAATGTAATAAATAGTGCGGTGGGAGGGTGGCGCCATTAGAATTATCGATTGTGCGGATTTGTCAGTCACAATGTCGCACTGGTTGAGTGAGCATAGCGCGTTCGCTGTGGAGACATTTTTTAAGAGTAATGATTTTTACGTAATTTCTCGTTGACAATTTATTTTGTTTGTGGGCGCAAAAATTTCGCGCAACTGCTTCGGCTGAGAATGTCCCACGGCCAGAGCCCAGTCGATCTTCAAAGGACTTCCGAAAAAACTGAACTGGTTGAAAGGAGTTTACATAAAAATCCGCGACTTTCAATACGGCAAAGAGCAGCCTTACTGGGACTTCCAAGAGCGATTATTCATGAAATTTGAAAAAGGATCTGAAGTTCCATCGTTTTAAAATTCAAATCGTTCAAGAACTGAAAGAAAGTGACTTTGATTTACGCAAAAGTTTTGTCAAACGATGTTTAAGCGTTTTCTTACTGTAAATCACAATTTGTTTGAGCCTCTCATTTTCCCTTAAACGCCCACGTCAGCAAGCAAAACTGCCGTTACTAGTCTCCAAAAACCCGCAACCTTCGACTGAAACGTCATCATTGTATTGTCTCAGGGTAACTGTTTGGTGTGCCTTATCCACCGTTTTTTTCGAATATTATCGAGGCCAGGTGACGAATGTCAACGGTGAAAATTACCGACGCATGATTATGGAATTATTTTTGCTAAACCTGCGAGCTCATCCATTGTTCTCTTCACACACCTGGTTTCAACAGAAATTTGCTTCGGGAAATTTTCCCCCAAAACTGATCAGTCGAGGGCATCCCAAGGCCCCCAAGGTCGCCCGATCTAACTCCCATGGATTTTTATAGGATATCTTAAAGAGAAGATTTTAAATGACCATCCCTAATCTCATGTGACTTTAGGGGAAAATATTCGTCGAGAAATCACCTCAATTGAACCAAGTTTACTGCAGCGTCTGGCGCACAACACAAGGCTCCGTCTTAAACAGTGTGTTCAGCTCGACGGAAGACATATAAATGACATATTTTTTTAAAGAAGCATTTCCATTCTACCGTTCAATACTCTTAATAAAACTTTGTGTCAATTTTTGCGTTTTTTATTTAAGTTTGATAATAATCTGCCACCAGATATCCTGTATAAGCCTTAGTAGTATTAAGAAATTTATTCGATCTTCTGATTGACTTGAACGTTATTGCTTCATTTTCCTTTTATAAACTCTTTATAAGGACTGGTGCCTCAATAAAAAATACATTTACTAATTCCTTATTCTTGGAAATTCCTCTGTTGCAATATGGACATTTTGGACATCGAATGATGTAATACGTCCATTTTTATTTACGTCCAAAAATTTTTAAATCAAAAAACAGGAAATAAAATTTGACAATAAACATAGAACCTGTTGAATAACGATTTAACTTAAATTATTTAAAAGAAGTAATAAACCATCTACTTGTTTTTTTTTGCCTTAGAATTTATGCAAAACTTATTTTAATAGCAGTTTTGCAAAATTTATTTTAAAATATTTGTTTCTTGACACACATAATAAAGCCTATTTAATTAAATCATTAACTAATTTTGTAAATAAAGTTCATTTTATTGGCTTTTAAATTAAACATCAATTTATCAAAAAGGTACTAAAACGTTAATTCGTGGAATAAAAATACTAAAAAATTGTTATTTAAACAAAACAATAAACAATAACGTGCTTTTTATTAGAGAATCTTAGAATATTGGAAGAAATTATGATAAAAAAGAATTTTTTTTAATATAAGATAATAATCGCACAGCAAAAATTATTAAAAATATTTTAAATCTTCTATTAATGATTTAATAACGTGCCTTTATTTTGAACACTTGCGACAAGTTAGAATTAATAAAAGAAGGGAAAAAATTAGCAAAAATATTTATGCTTGTAAACAGACTATCGGCAAACAAAATGCTTAAAGCAAACAAACAGGTGTATAAATTAGAAGCATTGTAAACGATCCACGTGTAACATTTATTAAAACAAATTAGAAAAAAAAGTACAAACAAATCTTGTGTAGGCAGCAATTTATCTATAGGCTAAATTTATTATGTTGATTTTGTGACACACATTAACTATTAGGCTTTGAGCCAAGTTCGTGCTACGCAAATCTTTGACTAAATAGGTGTAACAACTATTTTTGGAATAATGCATAGAGAAAACTAAAAAATGGTTTCAATTACCAAAATGATTAAATCAAACAATAAAATATTTAAATATGTTCAAATTTTAAAAACTAAAAAATAACGATTTTTTATTTAATTAAACATTTTTAAGATTTTGATTAATAAAATGATGAAAATTTAAAAGTTAAATGATCAAAATTAAAAATAATAATAATTTTTTTTTGGCTCAGCTACGGTTCGAACCTGGACCGCACTTGTTACTATACATATCTATTTTATAAACAAATATTCTAAAAACTGAATAAAATGCAAATTTTTCCAATTAAACACTTTTAATATTTTCATCACTGAAATAATCAAAATCAAATCCCACTTTGAAAAATTCAATTGCTTGAATGAACTAAAAAGTTAAAAAAGTTTTTTTTTTTTAAACCTAACTTAACAAGCATAAGTCTAGGTACATAAAAATATAAAAGGATAAAAAATAAAACAAAAAAATTTTATGACCCAGTTTAACATTGAACCTGGCACCATCTAACCATTGATAGGCTGAGGGCTCTACCTTGAAACCAACAAGCCAAGTGATTATTGCCTTAACTTAAAATGTGCTGCATACTTACAAAAACGATAGCACAAAAGCATTAAATTACACAACTTCTAGAGGTACCTTCAGACTATAATACTGAGTAATAATAACACATGTTAAAAATTAAAATAAAAGGAGAAAGTATAACAGTGTGAAGGCAATATGTTATGAAATGTCAAAAAATACGTAAAGAAATTTGGCAGTAGAATGGCTCTTTTCATTTTTAGAAATTTTTCTAAACCATAATACTTCGCATTTTATATCAGTTGCATACATACATACAGCAGCACATAAAGAAAATCAGGCATGGAAAACTGAAAATTTAATTTTGTTTTTAAGATTCTTAAAAAATAAAACCCAAAAATTGTGATATACAAATGTCTAAAATAAAAATCTTTTGCTAACTGACACATTTTGTAAGCCTAAATGAAATTATTAAATTTAAACTAACATGAAATATATTACGCAGTTTTTAAAACTAGCTTTTTTTCGTTTATTTATTACTGCAACTGAATTGATTAAAATTAATTTTTTTTGCAATTAAATTACTACATGTACAAAAGACGTATTCACAAAGGGTGTGCTAAAATTAAAATGTTGCAAATTAAATTTTTATTGTGGCCAAACCTATAAAACTAAGAGTGAGATTAAAATTATTTTTAGACTATAAAACTATCAACCAAATGATTTACATAAGACAATGCCTTTACCAAGCACAAAAATTTTATACAATCTTTAAAAAATAATTAAAATTTTATAGATTTCTAACAGAATAATAATAGTAAAAATAATTAAAAAAAACAATTAGCTAATGTAAACGATTTTTGTGGTTTTTGAAATAAACTGTTAAGTTTAAGTAAAGCTTATAGTTTATTATTTGAACATTATTAGAAGAAAAGTTACAAAATGGCTTTCTTTCCATTTGACGTTTTATATGATCAAATGTATTTAAAATTAGTACTATTTAATTCTACATATTAAACAATTAAAAGGCAAACACATTTTAACTTTGGGAAAATTCATTGTTTAAATTATTTGAAAGAAAAATAAAAAATAAATAAAAATGCGTTCGAATAATATATATTGTTTTCACAGTTTTTTAAAGCAAACTTGTAAAATTTAATAATTATCCTTAAATCCACTTATATTTAACCAATTCAAAAACGCTTTTTCTTGTACAACGAATTTAAAAATGCACCAGTATAAATATTATACGATATACCACGCTACCATCCCTAATGACAATAACATAAATATTTTTATTTAAAATGTGATAGTGTAGACACAAAATGCCCAATATTTCCTATTTGATTTTTTGACAGTCAAACCAAAAATCATTTTATTTGGCTTTCTCAAGATCCAATAAGAATCTAAACACTTTAGAATAGTGTGGAGGCAGCATCATTGTTGGCATTTAAGTTTCAAATACAATTAAACCGTTAATTAGGACAACTAATTTTTTTAACAAAGTCGTTGAATTTTTCAAACAATATTTTAATTTAAAAAAATATGCGGCAAATTTTTTTCTGTGTAAAAGAATGCTTAACCAACAAAAATATAAAATTATAAAAAAATATATATATTTTAAATTACTTCACATATTTATAAAAGAAACATTAACAAGTGTTAGATTTAATTGTCATATCCATTTTAATCAAATATTTGCCTGGTGTGAGCTTTAAACAGTATTTAATTATGTAAACAATGATTACTGTATTGACAATTAAAACTCTCGTGTTATTTATTTAAATAAGTTTAAATACGCACAAATCAAATTTATGTAATAAATAAATTATAATTTGTTGTTTTTCAAACAAATCTATTTTAAATAGTTTTTATTTAAAAAGTTTCAAATTGGGAAAAACCATTAAAAATAAGGAGTTTTATATTTTACTGTATGGATTTTATTACTGAAACAAATAAATAAGTACATCGAAAGCACACACATCTTAAGTCAATAATTAAATTTGGTTTAAAGTTAATAAAATTTCGTATAAAAGTATATATTATAGTCAGTCTAAATGGAAGTGGGTAATAGAGTATTTGCCTCCTAGACCTAAATATAATATTGAAAAAAAAATGTTATGCTGTCTTTAACAGCATTTAAACTTAAACAAAATTTAAATTTTAAACAACATCAAATATTCCTCATTGTTTTACCAAAAAGAAATTCTCGTTGCAAATACAAAAGTTAATAAATGTTTTGCCCATCCGTGTAATGATTGTAGCTACAAATTTAAATCAATAAAAGTGATATTCCGAGCTGTGAATTAACACACAGAAAACAGATCAATGTTTTTTACCGAATTAATTTCCAACCAATTTTTTTTGGTTTTCATAACCTAATTTATTTTTGCGAGCCAATGATTTAAAAAAAATTCCAACAAGAATTTTAAAATTTTTATTCGACTTGAATGCTTTTACTTGCCTTCTGTTATAACATACAAAAAATTTGAAGTCACAATAAAATACTTTGTTTTTCGCGATGGTTTTGGTTATCATAATTTAAACCATTTTCTCTGCGCATTAAAGGTTACATTAGTAGTGGTTCTGGGGCAAAATCGTCGCATTCGATTCGAATCAAAATTTACTTGACTGACAAAATTGTCAA
Source organism: Melanophora roralis (assembly GCA_963583895.1). Classification (NCBI taxonomy): domain Eukaryota; kingdom Metazoa; phylum Arthropoda; class Insecta; order Diptera; family Rhinophoridae; genus Melanophora; species Melanophora roralis. Next base: position 116,108,417 of record OY757187.1, on the reverse strand, counting down.
TAATTTTAATATAAGAATTCTAAAAAGATTTTTTTTTAATTTCGATTTGAATCGAATGCAGCGATTTGGCCCCTGAACTGTGTCACAATTTCTAAAAACTTTAAGGCCCATTGGAAACTGATGCTTTGTTAGATGCCCGGCTATGAAGAGCATGATGGTAACACGCGAACAAACTGTTTAGCTAAAAGAAAAGCCAAGTGTGTTGTATAGAAAGATAGAGGATGAAATAAGACTTAATAGAAGCAAAGAAATAGCCTGAAACCGACTCAAACACTTATATCTATCCCCTAGCCATCTATGTCCGACAATGGGTCCAATGATGTTCTCCAGCTTACAACACCAAAGGTCGCTCAGTTCCTCGTGGAATATTTTACCCAACCACCTGGCTCTATAGTTCAGTAATCTCTGGCAGTGGCAGCCAATATGCTCTATCGATTTTCTTCTGTCCTTATTCTTAAACATCCTACAGTAACATCTTATCGTAACCTTAGCACTAGTTACTCTACAGTCACTTCCCTTCTCGACTTAAGATACGTCATGTTAAACAACCATTGTCAACTACAGCGCAGCCCATATATTCTAAAGCTTATAAAGCCCATAACCCCACCAAAAGCCCACGACTTGATTTTAAGGACCGCCACGCTGTCCAAATAAATAAACACCTTACTGTCACCTAAAAAGATATTTCACTTAAAAATGTGTTGCCTTAAAAATGGCAAGTGTCTTCATCTAAAATACATTTTAATCATTAGATCATCGAAAGGACAATCTGTTTACTCTTCCCAATATAGACATCGGTGCAAATAAGATAACAAACATTAAGTAAAACACTACCTTGTCGCTTTTTTTGCTACATATTTTATTACCTATAAAATACCATTTTTTTTTGTTTACACTCTTGATACTTTTGAAATGGTAGGATTGACTCTTAAGTTGTTTAATAAATTTTTTCCTGCTACCTAAACGATTTTAAAATATTTTATTTTTTATTATACAAATAAATAATTTAAACCCGTTTGTCATAGTAAAGTTCTGACCTTTGAAAGATTTATTAATTTATTGTCTTAAATTCATATACCATGTGGAAATTCCTGCTTGTCACACCTCTAACATCATATTTTAATAAAAAGTGTCATAAATTGCGTCCAGCAAAGAGTTGATATTTAATTTATTTTTACCTACATCAGCTTAGTTTTGTATTAACATGTAGGAACTAAAATTTTCTAAAGAAGTGCTAATTCTGTCGGTTGATTAAGCAATGTCTGTCTACTTTAGTGTAATAGATAGGTTAGGTTAGGTTACGAAGGGTAGTGGCGAGTCCAACTCGCCACCTCCACTCGGAGGCCCTCAGGCCCATTGTGAATCCCTTCAGAAAAGTCGAGAAGAAAAAATAAAAGTGAAAGAAGCATTTCAAAGGTAAGGATAAAGAAAGCAAGAGTACCGTCCGCAAGGTGTCTAAGAAATTTAATAGTCATAGGCCTTAAATCAACTATCTGCCCAGCAACCCAACCCCTTTTGAAAAAACCTATGATGCTCCCTAGCCCACTGCCAGGGACCTCACCAAATCCATACAAGAAGCGTCCTCCAAACCACCTCTGTCGGCGAATCTGCAGCACAGGGCAGTGACAGGCAAGATGTTCTACAAACTCTCTATCTCCTCTCGTCCCCGCATACCCTGCATAAATCTGGAGAGTTCCTGTTCCATTTGTTTGTCCAATATCTCCCATCGCAGTGCCCTGTGAGAGTCCCAAGAGTGGACATCCAGCCGTACGGACGGTCGAATCAGGAAGTGATTTTGAGTCGATCAGTATGCCTGAAGGTGGGTCTCAAACCATTTTTTTTTTGAGCGTTACAAACATCTGCATAAATATGTGATTGTTCTTTGCTTGTTAAATTACATATTTAATTTTTAATGCAGGGTGTCTGTTGGCAAATTTATATTATTAAATACGATTATTTCAAAATTGAAATTATCGACTGTGCGGATTTGTTAATTAGAGGCCAGCCCAAGACGACACTAAATAAGGCATCATCTCGAATTTTCAATTCATTTCATATACCTTACGTGTGCACACACAAAATTAAGTACTGCGTTGTATTGTTCGCCATCTCTTTTGTTTACTTAACTTAACTTAAATGAAAAATATATTCACAGTTAAGCACAATTAAGCAAACAACCACGGAACATCGAGTCATCATGATCGCACACTTCCATTTCAATTCGTCTCGAAACTTTACTGTTGGCGGGATGTTCCTGGTGTGATAGTTATAAAAAACGGGGGTTGATTTTGAATGTTCATATGTATGTAATGTAATGTAATTACGCATGAGTTTTATATTGATTTGCCTGCTTGTGTATATGTTTGCTTGTGTATGTACCCACTCAACATTGTGTGTATTATTATTTGTTAACATAACAACAACATAACTCTTTAGTTTTTGTTGTTGTTGCCACACCATAGGCACAGTAATTTTTTTTATCGACCACAGTCTCGACACCACTCTTTATTCTTAGCTACTCTACACTGCAGCACAAAAACTGTTTTAGCTACTCTACATTTCAGCACTTAAACCGTTTAACCGCACAATAACACAAGAATTAGAAAATTATGCGGTTCTTGAATTATCTTGAATAGGACTTGGTGCAGGTCTCTATTGTTAATCACGATGTCGCAGTGGTCGAGTGAGCATCGCGCGTTTGCTGTTGAGACATTTTTTAAAGGTAATAATTTTTACGTAATTGCTCGTCGACAATTTAGTTCAAAGTTTGGTTTTTTTGGCGAATACGTATTGGACCAAGTGTAAAATTAATATTTTTGTGGGTACAAAGATTCCGCAACTGCTTCGACTGTGAATGTCACACGGCCAGAGCCCCAGTCAATCTTCAAGGATTTTGGAAAACACTGAACTGGTTGAAAGCTGCTTACGCGAAAATCCGCGACTTTCAATACGGCTAAGAGCAGGCTTACTGGGACTTCCAAGAGCGATTATTCATGAAATCTTAAAAAAGGTTCTGAAATTATATCCTTTTCAAATTCAAATCGTTCAAGAACTGAAAGAAAGTGACCTTAATTTACGAAAAAATTTTTGTGAAATGATGTTGAAGCGTTTTAGCACTGTTAATCCCATTCTTTGGAGCAACGAGGCTTATTATCACTTATTGCATATTGAATTGACTTTAGCATTTTCTTCATATTTTTTTTTTTATTTATAATGAATTTTCAAATTCATAAATTTTTAAAATAATTTTACAATGCAAATTATGTTTTTCAACCTAAAAATTATTTTAAAATTTTGTAAAAATTTACTAAAAAAATATTTTTTTTTTAATTTTTGGTTAACACTTACTGTTCATTTCAAATCCTTGCACATAATTTCCGACTATGCATACTGTGGCTATTAGCCACAAAACATATTTTGAATACATTATAATAAAACTATTTTTTTTTTTCCTTTTATTTTGTTTATTACAAGGATAATTTTTTTCTAAATTGTTTTTTTATTTTTTTTATTTACTATTCTACCAAAAATCACAATTATTTTTACACTTTGCTTAAATATCTTGCATTTATTTTACAATAAAATTTAACTTTTAGAACGAAAATGTAACAAAACTGTAAAAAATTATTTTTTTTTAATAATTCAAAACGTTTGCTAAAAGTCCATCTTTACATATTATTGCAATTCAAACCGTACGCGCCTGTAGCCACAAATTGAATGATTTGTAATGACACCTGTACCAATAATAAGACCCTAAATCGTATTATGTTTCCCTTAACACATTCACATGCACAGAAACGCAGATACAACGGATATACATAAGTATAAGCAGAAATTCAAAACAAAATCGTAAACTTTATAAGCCTTACATTTATGGATAAGCTGTTGGTAAAATGTAAGAGAGGGAGATGCTTAAACGTCGCATCAACAACAGCAACATCATAATGATTAACATCATTATCATCAGAAATGAACGTCGAACCCTATAAATTTGCTTTAGATTGACTTTTATGTTAAATTTACATTTAGGTCTAAGCTGTTAATTTCTTTAGCTAAATAAACAAATAAAAACAAAAAAATATTTTTCAAAGAAAGTAATTAACACAAAAGCACATAAAAGTTTAAAAAATAAAAAAACAAAAATTTGTTTATCTGGTGTGTTTTTTGGAAGCAGAATTTGTTTAATTATCATGCTCAGTTTAAATTATCATTTTCGAAATTCTCACAAAAATAAATTAATTTAAAAAAATAATTTTAAATAGACCGGTTGCGAATAGAGTTAGTTTTGAAACCCGGGTAAACGGTTTTCTAAATATTTATTTTTTTCTTTTAGCTTTTTTTTAACGTTTTTTGAAATTTTTTGAAAGATTTTAGGAATTATTGTAACATATACTCAGTATTTAAAGAAATATGGGTAGTTCCATTGTGAAAGATGGAATAATATTTTTCACGAATCTGTTTAAAATTTAAAAATATAACAATAACAAAAAAAAAATAAGCTGTTGCTAAAAAGTAAGACAAAGACAGAAAGATATGATTAAGCATTGCATCAAAACTATCAACATCATGATCACTTTTAGCAAACACGAACATCATTATTATCTTCGAATCCTATTAATTTACTTAATCCCTGTTTTATGTTAAAAATTTAAATTTTAGTTTTAATTGTGAATTTTTTTAATTAAATTAACAAATCAAAACGCAAAAATACTTTTTGAAGAAAATATTAACCACAAAAACAAAAAGTTTGAGAAATTTTAAACAAAATTATATCAATCTCTGTGTGTTTTTTTTGGAGGCAGATTTTTTTCTTGGGAAATATTGTTCCAAGTTAATGTGTCAAAAAAACCTTTGTTAACACTTTAATGTAATTAACTGGTTATAAAAATGGCTAACTGAAAAAAACCGGTTAATCGGATTTTAATTCGAATAATATACTTTTAAACTTGTTTCACCTAATATTTAAGAATTTTAGCCAAAAACGTAATGAGTGTATTTCACTGAAATCCCCAAAAAAAAAATTATGGGTAATTTCAGTGTACTTATGGTTTTACCTTTTTTGTCAAAGTCCAAAAATATAAAAATTATTTTAAATAAAAATATAATTTAATAATAAAATTTAAAAGACGGCAATTCCAAATTGTCACATCAACAACATAAACATCATAATCATTTACATCATTATTATCATCATCTAACCCTATGAATTTGCTTTAGATTCATAATTAACATTTAAGTTTTAGCTGTGAGTTCTTTAGGTTAATAAACAAATAAAAACGGAAATTATAGTTTTTGGGGAATGTATGTAACTAACACAAAACACATACATACGTACTAACATATAGTTCACTTAATATAGAAAGGCCCTAACTCGTAATTTTTTGTAATATGTACTAGATTTTCGTAAATTTGGTTAAATAGTCTGATCATATATCACAATTAGCCAAAAAAAAATAACTAAAAATATTCGAGTTAGGGCCTTTCAGTATTAAGGTAACGATTTGAACTCATAAATTTAAAAATTTTGAAGCAAAAATTTTTTTATCATATTTAGTCTTTGAAGGCAGAAGTATTTAAATTGGCAATATTGTTTCAAGGTAGATGATAATGGAAACGAGTATTTTATTAAATTAAATAAGTAAAAAAAAAAAATTTTTAATAAACGGCTATGGATGGACAGGATGCAGTTTGCTTAAAAAACCCTTATATAATTTTTTTATTCAAAACGGTATTTTTCCCTCTTTTTTGAAAAACTTAAAGAATTATTTGACAACACAGTTCAACTAATTATTCAAAGATATGTATATGGGTAGCTCCATTGTGAAGGGTGTAAAAATAATTTCAACAGTTTTGTTTAAAATTCGAACACATAAAAACATTGAGTGAGGTACCTTAACATCACATCAAAACTATCAACATCATGATCATTATCAGCAGAAACGAACTTCATTATCATTTTCGTATCCAATTAATTTGCTTAATCCCTTTTTTATTGTAAAAATTTATATTTTAGTTTTGGTTGTGAATTTCTTTAAGTAAATAAACAATTCAAAACTTTTGCGTTTTTTTCAAAGAAAATAATTAGCACAAAAACTAATAAGTTTAAGAATTTTAGAAAAAAATAGATTTATCGGGTATGTTTTTTCGAGGCAGCAACTTTTTCATTGGCAATCCATATTCCTAGAAAAAAATTTATTCGTTAAAAAAACAACTTTCAGAAAAATAAAATAAAAACTATAAAAAAATTAACTTTTGTTGTTAATTAGTCTGTTTAAAATACGATTTTTTCAAAAAACCGGTTTTTATTACATTTTTTTAATTTTATTTTTTTTTTTGCAAAAATACCAAGTTTACTCAATTATAATATTTACAGAAATATAGATACTTTTATTTTGGCAAATGTGATTAAAAGATTTAGTAAACATTTTCAATTATAAAATTTATAATTAAAAAAGTCTACATACATACTTTAGTATATGTTTATGGATATATTAAAAATTACTTTACCTCTAAAAAAGCACCCGACAATTTACATATATTTAGTTTAAATAATGTTTAAACATGTATGTACTTAAATCATTTAAAAAAAATTTTGACCTTCAACTAAGTAAAAAAAATGTTACTCTTACACCTTCTTACAACAGATTTGTTCTAAAATTTTGCGTGTTTTTAAATAACTTTTTTAATAATTAATGTTTAAAGCCTACTCACTCATCATTTCTTTTAAAATCCATAATAAATCTTATTTATTTGGTTTTAATCGTCTTTTGTTGTAACAGTAACGTAAAACAGAATCAATCAAAGCTTCTACTATTTACACACATTTCTTTTTTTTTTTAATTAAGAATTTATCTTTTTTAAACTTTTACGCATCATACTTGGGTATATTTGTCAAACTATATTAAGTGCTTCATACATGTTGTAAGACAATATTATAGTTATGCGTCAGAGATGGAAAACTTTAAATTTATAAAAGTACACAACGTTAAGACTCCTATATATTTCTATGCTATTATGACGTAGGGTATGTTGACATTGCCTAATGGGGATTAATGGGGGCTGAAATGATTTTAAGGTAAAAAATGCTATAGAAAGGGTCAGTAATGGACCGATCTTTACATAATTTGGTTTAATTATTTCTGTTTAAAAAAATCTTGTTCGTATTCTATTTTTTTATTTTCGTAATGTGATTACATGGTGCTCAGAAGTGGGCACACAAGGTAATGGAACGGATCGTCTTAAATTTAATTAGGTCAAGACCTGCTTCTAGTTTTTATAACCAACTAGAAAGATTAACGACATCCTACATTCTAGAACATCTGGATACCGGACATGGTATAAGCCATTGTGAGCAACAAAAACAATTCTGTCTTGAATCAAACTGATTTATTTGGAAAATAGATTCAAGCAGATTACTGCGCTAGTAGGGCAGGATAGTAAAATACAATTGGTAGTGGAAGAACTCTAAAAGTTCAACAGTAGCACCCTCAAGCTTCCAGATATCATACGCCTTCGCTTACAAGCATCGAAGGAACCTCGACAAACGATATTACAAAACTTGAGCAAAACGCTTGAAAAAATAATAAATATCCCAAATCACAGACTTTTGCCAAATCACTCTGCTTCGACTTGGAACTCTATGTATCTGGGAAATAGCCGCTCATGTTTAGAAAGTGTTTAAGAAACCTGTAGAAGCCCTAGATTCACGGGCAGTTAAAAGAACAAGGACAAGAGATACGATGAAAATTGTTTTCAGAAAGTGCATATTTGGTAAATTATGCACCGATTATAGTAAAACTTAACGTAACAATGCTTACTACAAAAGAATATATGTATGGGAAATTATCACCTTTTCAATAGTGTTGCTTGGTCCCTATAACAAAAAATGTATCTGTGTGAAATTTAATCAAACTACCTCCGATCTATTCTTAAACACAAGAATACATAGACACCCTGCCAGACGGGCAGAGGGACTTCGACTTATTGGCTCAAGAAATGGTTCTGGTCTTGAAACTTATTTTAAGAATATAAAATGAGGGCCATATACATAGGTGTGCCGAAAAAATTCAACTTCCATCTCTGCTTAGTAAATTTAGTGATATAAGTTTAATTCTATAGCATATTTTTAGGTGTGTGCCTGGTACTTTTATTTGTTGAGAGATGGTCACCCCTTAACTGATTAATATGTGAATCACAACAGTTAACGTGTTAGATTAAAAAAATATATGATATAACGTAGGCAGTGGCATCATAGCTCAGAGTTTTAAAAAACATTTATTTTATTTTTTATTTAAATTAAAAATGGATAATTTCCATTGAAGCTTATAAATCTTCAAAAGTAACTTCAACTTACATATTTTTTAACTTTTTATTTTCAGACATTTAGCTGGTCTAATGCGTCTCTGCCAAGCTCGAGCTCGCATTGATTTCTCCTCCGAAGTTACAAAACTTCATGTACGCGATGTCATATCGCTGGTAAGACAAAGTAATGCTGATTTGGCTTTAGGAAATTATGCTGATACAAATCCAGCTACTGCCCTGGCTGCAAACAGTGGCATTGGTAGCAGTCAAGGCAATTTATGTAAATTTGTAAAAATGTTACAAATGCGCTCAAGTGCTTTGGCGCGTCGTTTATTTGACTTTGATGAATTGAAAGATATGGCCCGCCGTGTGGGTATACATTGTGGCGTAACGAATTTAATTGATATAGTAAATTTGCAAGGTATTTTATTGAAGAAAGGACCTAATATGTATGAAGTAATGCTGGATTGAAATAAAATTCGCAAATTGGTAAATTGTTTTATTAATTTTATTTATATTTATTAAGTTCTCTTGTAAGTATTCGAGTGTCGGTTGTTTTAAGTTTCTCTAAAACTTATGTACTAAATATAAATTAATATATAGATTTTTTATTGAATTTATTTAATATCATTTTTAAGGACTACAAATTTCATGTCTTTTTTGTTTTTGGTGTTTGAATATATATTTTTTTATTTATTTTTTATTTGAGTTAAGATTTTTTTGTTTTAATAGTAACTATGGTAGTCAATTATGTTCTTAAATTAGTTGAGGCTATAAAATTTCTGTAACATGTAAATTTAAAATACTTTTTTTTAATTCTTTTATTTACAAACTTGGTTTTTTTTATTTCATTTAATTTTCTAAACTTTTTTTATCATGAAATTGGTGCAAATACAAGTACAGTTTTGGTTTTTTTTTAATTTTCAGTATTGGATTTTTTTCTGTGCAGATTTATTAGTATTAACTAATAATTTTTATTTACTTCAACGCTGTGTAAAAAATGCAATAAAAAACTTTAGTTTTAAAATTCGTTTAACATAGAATCTTTTGTATTTAATCTTAAATAAATTTTTACTAAAAAGGCAAGAATTGTTTAATTTTAACCTCGTTTTCTTTATTTTAATAAAATAAATAAATATTTTGTATAAATATTCTTATAAGGAAAATATGTATTTTATAAACATAAGTTATTCATTAGTTGTAAAGCAGTAAAACAAAGTTTTTAAAATAATTTTGGAAATTAAAAAAAAATCGAAAACAACAAATTGAAGTATTTTTTTAGCATAAGATTTTGAAAATACATATGTAAATGCAAAATTTTGCTTATTTGGAATTTGGAATCAAAAAAAAAAACTCATGTTACTTTAAAAAAAAAAATGTTTTTTAAACAAAAAAATTTAAAAACCATTAACAAAAATTTTCAAATTTTTAAAAAAAAACGTCAAAGTGTTAAAACAAATAAATAACATTTAAAAACATATTTTTTACATTTTGTTTCCATTAGCTTACGATTTAAAAATTTTTGCAAGGTTTGTAGAAAAACTTAAGGGTTTAGATTGTAATTTATTTAAAAGTACCTTTATAAGTTCGAATTTTCAAACATTGCAAAAGTTATTCGCCCATGTTCTGACAATCGCATTTCGCAAAATATTGGCGATGCGATTTGAAATCGCATAACAGGTGTTCTGAAGTTCACAATCGCAAGAATGTTTGCGACTTCAAATCGCAAGAGGTAGATGAGGTGAACCGATGTTTTTTGCCCAAACTAGGTTAAAAACAGCCAATCAAACTATGCATAATTATAATATATGGGGTTTTTGTTATAATTTTCACAATTTGTTTTATTTTTTGTAAACAGTCTCAATAAAAATTAAATTTTAAAAAACTGTTAGTTATGTACATCTTCATTTTTCAGTTGCTTACTTTTTTTATGTATGAACTTTATTGGAAAACAAGACAGAAAAAATGTTGTTGCAGAAAAAGGTACAATTTGTTATATATTCCTTGGTTTTTTGTTTTGTATTTTTAAAAGAAACATGTTTTTATCATCGAAAAAAAAAAAACAAAACGCAAAAAAAAACGCGTGAACTACAGAACATGCAAAAAAATTTTTTGCGATTTACAAATCGCATGTGATTTGACAATCGCGTGAGAGTCAGAACATGGGCGATTATTTTTATTCTTTTTAAAAACTTTTAAATTTAACAGGGTTAAAAAATTAAATAGCTGTCGGTATTTTAAAATATATTTCAGTTTGGTAAATTTTGATAGTTTCATTTTCTATTGAAATACCGATTTAAATTCGAACTATAATCTTATAACAACAATATTTGTTACGCAGAAATGTTTACTGGTCGCTTTTAAATCAAATTCAGACAACTGTTGTACGCCATGACAACCCTGACAACAGCTTTCTTTATTTTAATTAAAGAATGAATTCAAGAAATTCAGTTTTCATTTTTGTTTTCATATAGCTTTATAAAAAAAAAGTTTCGCCTCAAGACAAAAAAAGGTTGCCCTTAAAAGCTAACAATCATTGGATCTAAAAGCAGGTAAAATACTTAAAATTCTTTAAAAAAAATTAATTAAAATTTTGAAAACAGTTGTATTTATAATCAAAAAAATATTTACATTATAAAAAAGTAGTTTTAAAAACATTTGTCATTATATTTCGAATTTTCGAACATTGCAATGACCTTATTTTTATTCTTATAAATAGATTAAAATTTTTCTAAAACTTTAAAAACACATAGATTTTTTATTTAAAAAAATTTATTTTCATTTTTCAAAAACACATGCAAACGGTGTGTTTGCATTAAGTTCGAATTTTCGTAAAATTGCATTAAACTTAAATTTGTTATTATAAAACATTTGAAAAAATTCTCAACGATGTTAAACCTTCAAAAATTTAGGCAAAATTCAATTATCAAGCTCTTTTAACAAGTTTTTTTTTAATTTCGAACTTAAGCTCGAATTTTCGAAATTTGCAAAAAATTTAAGATTTTTTTTTAAAAACCCTTAAAGTTGTTTTAAACTTTAAAAATATTTTTTCAATTAAGTTTTACAAAAAAATGGGTAATAAATTTAACGTTAATATTTTTCTATTACAAAACTACATATTCTGAATTAGATTTTTTTTATTTTTAATTATTTTTCTTATTTAAGTTTAAATATATTTTTGTGTGTTTAATTCTAATCTAAGTGCCTTGTTGTGATGTCTAGTTTTTATAAAAAAGTTTATTAAATTTTTATTTAATTAATACTATATTTTATATAATGCCTGAGAAATAAACCTTTTTTTTTTGTAATATAGAAATGTTTTAAAACTAAAAATTATTATGTCTATTATTTAATAAATAATTGCTTTGAGGCAAAGGTACTATAAAATACTTAATTTACTTAAAACAAACAAATAAATAATTAAAATAAGTTAAATACATAAATAAGAAGGACGTTTGTAGCTTGCATGTGTATTGCACTTAAAAAGATTTAAAAATTTAAACTGGGACAATGTAATGATTGCAGTTCTCTAAAATATAATTTTAAGGAGTCAAAGGAAGTATATAATTTTCTTTAAACTTGGTAAGTTTTAGAGTGTTCTCGTATTACCACTTTAATTCTTAAATATTTTTTTCTCCTTAAATATTTATAACCTTTTTATAATGAAACGATTATATATGAAAATAAATCAATTCCTTTTTTGAACCACATTTTTCTAAATATTTTCCCAATATTTCAATGACGTCATCATTACATTCTACCAAATTTATACTTATTTTGATCTTATTGTGTTAAATTATGTAAAAACATATTAAAGCCAAATTTAAATAAATATCTATATGTAGACTGGTGTATTTAAGTAGTGATTATATAAGAAAAGCTTTGTAGTAAAAAACATTGTGTTGGAATGTTTTTAAAATAAGTATTGTAAATAAATATGTCTATGGCTACATATGTATGTGTATAAAATACAGAAATTGGAAAAAAATAAATAAAAGTTTGTACAAATTTTTGTAGTAGTTCTATGTACTATTAAAAAAATCATAAGTAAATACGTATAATAAGAAAAAAAACCCCCAGTCTAAATTAATTAAAGCTGTTTAAACGTTAAATCTAAAAAAATCAGTCAAAATTATAGCGTAAAACAAATAATAAATTATTTTATAAAAAAAAACATTCATTATACTAAAACATAATAAATTATTGTTTTTCTCTTAACAAAATTATGTTTAAAAAATTTTTAGTAAATAAAAGTCATTTAAATTTACCAAGATATATAAAACTAATTCTAGCTGCCCACGTATTACCGCTTAAAACCTAAGTTTTAAAAGTAACATTAAACGTTAAAATTTCCATGGGCTTAAGAGTGATGTCATTAAAGGATTTTAAAAATTTACGTTGTTGTGAACTTAACATGCCAGTTAAACTGGTCGTTTCTAAACTAGTCAAATGCAAACGATTAAAACTAACATTACCTAGACCCTTTTTATCAAATGGACATAGATTCGATAAGTCTACCATTTGATTTTGTACTGCACAATCGTAACCTTGACGCTGTAAGATCATTAAGGCCGATGAGGAGGGGAATAATTGCAATTGTTCTTCGGATAATGTGCGGAAATTCAAAAGGTGTACATCACAAGGCCAAGCTCCGTGATCTAGAATTAAGGCTCTGGTTTTTAGCTTTGGTGGATTGTCAAAGTTTTCCACAAAATAAATGGTGGGTGGATAGCGTAAACCGTTTGACAGGTAGTTTGCGTGTAGACTGGGTACTTGATATGCATTGTGTTTTGCTGAGCTTGTAGGCATATCTTCAATTAATACCCAAAACTTGTGACGTGTTAGACGACTGTCCACAACACCTTCACCCATTCCACGATAGTCATCATATAAAGTTCGTCTATCTAACATTACCTCTAATTGACCAGGTTCATAGCTAGCAGCTCCTTGAGCATGTGCTGTCATTAAAGTAAATCGTACTTTATCATCCTGCATAAAGGCAGCCGTTGTAATGGGAAAATAATTGCCTTCAATGCCTATTGAGGGCACCTTAATGCGTCTGTAAGAAAACATAGAAAAAAACAAGTTTAATTTCATAGTTTAATTAAATAAATATTTAGGCTATTCACAAGCTATGTTATGACATGTTATTGTAAAAACCTTCTAAACCTAAAAAAGGGTTTTAAGACATTTTCTATTTAAAACAAGGTGTTATTATTATAGATCATTGCAGTTTGGAGGAAATTTCTTGCTTAAATTTTTTATATACAAAATTTAGAAGTTCTAAATTTAACAAAGAAGAGTGCTATATTCGTCTTTACCAAATCCTATATATCCTCCACATGGGCCTTTTTGTATCTGCAATAAGCCAATATCAGTTATATTCAAAATATAAATATAAAAGATGTAGTGTAGTAGGTAGGTGTAGTAAGTTTAAAGTCGATAGCTTTAAAAGTTTCTGAGATATTGCGGTTCGTAATATAAATAAAATTGTAGACGGATTGCCCTTCCCTGGCTTACCGGTTTAAAAAATCCTCGTGCAAAGTTTTGAGGTTTTGCTGATGTTAAACAGCGATTTGCTTAGGAATATTTCTAAATTTTTGACACCAAAACGTCATCCATAGGTTTTAACTTGGCTCTGAAATCTTGATTTCGACAGATGGACCCGGCTAAATGGACTTTCTTATCTAAAAGGATCTGGAACATAAGTTCTTTATGGATTGCAAACGAATTTTGTAGATATTATAAATGGCAAACTGAAATACGTTTAGCCTAGCCTTATCACTATGTGAAGGGTATAAAAAACAATAGAAAGAGAGGGAGTATTAGCTGGCAATCAGCTGTTTATGTAAGACCACCTATGTCAATCCACCACGGTTTGAAATCTAGAACCAAAAATTATATTAAAAAAAATATAATTTTTTCAATACATGATAACATATCATGCGAATTACTCGATTATCATTTACCTATGATATTGAAAACCATTTTGATCTGTGTAAAATTCCGGCAACTCTGGTATCATATCACCATCTTTCAATGTGTCCTTGTTGACGGCTGCTATATTATCAATATCGGTAACAAAACGCATAAACAATTCAGTTTCTCTGTTCTTGGGCGGTGGTTCAAAGTCTATATCGTTTTCTATATAAATAGCTGCATCAAGATGTGTTTTGGTATTAAATATTCGCACTGTATGCGCCAAGAAGGGAGTATAAATAACAGTTACATCACTGGCTATGGGACCAGTTGATATAATAATACGTTTATCTTCGTATTGATCGAGTACATATTTTTCGGCTTCACTTTGCTCGGGATCAGTTTTGAAAAGATAAGCGCCAGAATGGAACTGGGCACTACGATAGGCAGCAAATTTAATCGCACATTGCATGGGATTAAGAAGTTGTTGATTTGGCCCTTTGCGTGTTATGGTCTTTAAGAAGCCATTCTTTTCATCGAATAGTAAGCGCATTATATTATTTTCGAGCTGGACATCGCCTAAAAGAATTAGAAGAAGAAATTACATATTAAAGAAACTTTTACTGTGAACTTTGAGATTTTCTTTTAAATCTTTGCTTTTCAAAAAATTTAAAATACTTTTTTAACTAACCTGGTGGTTTTGATTTAACAATAAATTCTTCTTTTGTTTTTGGTGTATCTGTTGTACTTTCCACATTATCCGAACATTCATCACAATATATTGAGGACATAAAACGTTTGTAATTAACCTCATCCACTACCACTTGGTACGAGGTCAACGATAAAGCTTCCAATTCCGCTAAAAACATAACCTCGTATTGTCTTTTAGAAATACGTATGCGTGCCAAGCTACTTGCCCCCATCATTCCCATGCCCATTTCATAGGGATCAGTAATATTCCAAACAGGGTTAATTTGTACATTCCTTAGCTCCACTCCATGCTCATTGAGAATCTTTATGTAAGGAGTGGTGGTGTGTATCGTAAGGGCTTCAATTCGTTTATGAGTTAAAGGATTAAAGACCACAAATGAAGCCGATTTACCATCTGCCGACGAAGAAGTAAATTCAATTGAAAAATCACTATTTGATCCGAGAGCAGCTGCCAAAGGTATAGGTGTTTTGCGTGGTATTTTTAAGAAGTTATCTCTTTCCAATTCACTTAGCAAAAAGTTATGCCTCTGAGTGTCATTTTGTATAAGAAGCTCTATTGCGGACTCTTGCATTTTCACCATATCTTGTAGGCTTTCGAACAAACGCATGCCATAGTCACGCATTACAGCGGCCTTTGAAGTACCCGTAATGGCATCATGATGTTGAAACAGGCCCAAGTTACGTCTGGCATGTATCATTTTCTCATAATTCTTTTCAAAGATCTTAATAGCATTTTCATTGCGATGCTGGCGTGCCGTATTGTAGGCCATAGTAAAGAGTATTTCCGCTATTCTAAGGTTTGATTCCAGGTCAGCACTCAGTATTTTATACGAAGGCCTTGTGGTAAAGTAACCCGACCAATAGGCTGGTCTGCCCTCGGAAAATATATCGGAGTAAACGAAAAAATCTCCTTTAAAAGTGGGGAACTCTTTGCTTCTCTTTTTTATTTCCTTGAAATAATCTTTGGGAGTACCAAACGATATATCGACATTGTATAAACGTTTATTGGCCATTATATGATCGATTAATTTTTTATAGTTTGTATACTGTTGATCAACTTCTCGCTCCTTGTTATAACGAAAATCATCACCCACCGGTATAAGAGCTACATTGTGAGGAAACAAAGAAGCCGTTCGCGAGTATTGTTCCAACAACAATTGAGCTTTTTCCTCTATATTGTCTTCGGTTATAAACTGGGCTTTAATCGAATACTCTGTATATTCTCCGGGAATTTTACGAAAATCAAAATTAAGACATATAAAAGGATGAGGACCACACGAGCCCTTAATAGAATAAATGTCAAAGGGCATATTGTGGGTAAGTAAACTGCCTTTCTTATTACTTTCCTCGTCTTGCAACTTCCAATAAGGTGTCCATATGAAATCACCCTTTTGTTGTCTGGCAAACCATTGTTTCCAAGCATAATGTATACGCTGTATAATTGCTCCTTCAAAATTACTACCCGACAATAGATACGGTACTGTGCTGCCATGACCAAATGGATCTATGGACCAGCCCACGGTGGGAGTAACATTTAAATTGTTTTTTAACCACTGATGTCCCTCGATCAATTGATCTAACATGGCATAGATATGTGCATTTGCCTCATCCGTCATTACCCAGCCGCCCGTAGTGATTTCTAATCTACCCGATTTAATGAGCCTTTTTAAGGCTCTTTGTTTGGTGGGATGAGCTTGATCCCACCACAACTGTAAGAAACTTATTTCCGACCATATGAAGGTCATATCGGTGTATTCTTGCATCTTGGTGACCATTAAATTTAAAATCTGCCTCGATTCACTTTGAAAATAATTGACAAATGTTTTCAACCAACCAGGATCGTTGTGGGAATGTGGTACAACTATGATCTAGAAAAACGTTGAATGACAAAATATAGAATAACTATAGAAGACATATGTATAAAACAAAAGAAAATTTATGAAGAGAACTTAAACATGACTGACATAAACCATACAAAATGACAAATATCTCCTTTTAAAGAGCATTTTATTGGAAGAACCATTTGATTTTCTTTCTATTAAATTAAATTCGCGATCATATGAAAAATCTGCCTTAATAGTCTGTCTCATTTAGTCAGCGTCATAAAGAGCCACCCAGGCACCCAACCCTTTTGATGTTTCTCAGCCCACAGCCAGAGATCACACCAAGTCTATCTACTATCTACCAGCCACCAGTCCACATCCCAGCCACCTCAGTCGGCGGCTCTGCAGCCTAGGGTAGTACCAGACAAGGTGTTCCACAGTCTCTATCTCTTTCTCATCTCGGCATAACCTATAAAAGTCCGGAGAGTTCCTATCATATTTACTTGTTTTATATTCCACATCATAAATCCCTGTGAGAGTCCAAATTATACACTTCATAACCTCTCTGCTCGCATTGAACAGCAGGTCAGTGTCCCTCCTGTCTAGAATAGGCAAACACAGTCTGGAGATTCCGCCTTGATCACTTTGTCCATGACCCAAGTCACCATTAATTCATAGAAGAAACCCAATGATGGCCTTATCGGCTCACAATCCATAATGACTCTCACTCAACAGAGCCTAACCCTACGTGTTGCCAAAATCACCTTGAGAGTACGTATACAGTCGTTCACAAGTCTAGACCTGGCATTATGTCCCCCAAGAGCCTTGAGCGCGGCCTGGCTATTGACGTAGATTGTCACTTTCATTTTTTCGCCCTTCCCTATAAATTCCGAGGCCCTCGTTGGCGCTGAAATCTCAGCCTGGAAAACACTGCACTCGTCCAGAAGTCTGTATGACAACTCTACTCCGGTATCAAAAATTTGTGAAACTGGCTGTGAAACTACAAGGACTCCCTAATTTTCTAAGATCCAGTTGATGAGACGATCTAGCACCTTTTGTGCTCCTGTCCGTCACTTAACGGAGTCCAGTTATGTCATTGGAGCCAGCAGACTGGAAATATATTGGACGAGCTAATATAGGTCTATCAAGTCTATCAGTCTTTATCAGAATTGGTTCGGGAATGGCAATCATGACGGGGTAACTAACTATGTTGCTGGTAGTTCCCTTTGGCTATTAGACTTCTCTTATCTAAGCTTCTCTGTCTCTTGATTTTTCTTACACTTGAAACTCGAATCCAGATATCGCGCGTATCGAGGAGACTGAAGATGTAAGACATACCGGCAAAGTATGCCAACTATGATGGCATCAGGGAATGTGCAATGTTTTTGATGGTTGCGATTGGGATGTAAGTGGTGCTTACTAGTCTGTGTGCTGGCCGCCTGCCGATGTCTGTCCTTGTCCCGGTTTGCAGATATGCATTTAACAGTGGCAACTTGTTGGCTCCGTCATCGCTACCTCGCTGCTCACCGCGTCGGTAATCTTTTTTGCTGCCGTGATTGCTGTTATCCTAATGATTATAACCCCTGCTGATGTTTCAATGACCCAGCTAAAAATAGTTGGTTTCTTAGGGATGATGATTCTTCTAAACCATAACTCTGAATTTTTATAGTTTAAGGCAAAAATTTTCTGAGGATCCGCCGGAGGTATTTATTTACAAAGACCTGTAGGTTCAGTATGTCAAGTTAAGGTTAAGGTGCCCATTTATCAATAGTGTACGTTTCAATGATATACATATTTGTCCCTGCCGGTGCCGCATTATGTGCCCAAAGCGCCGCTGAAAAGGGTGGCTGTAGTGTGTTATTGTCTCCTTTTTGTTGCTGCATATTGTTCTGCTACTATGGGGTGACTTGTCCTCAAGATTTTTTTTTACTGGTAGTAGCCTCGGTTCCGAAGCCTGGCTGGGCTGGCAACACGGGTGTCAGGCGCACCTAGAACGTCGACTATGGTGAGACCACTTTGTGGATCAACGTGGTAATTGATGTCTTAACGTTCAATTATATGTGACTTACCATAACGTCATAGCCACAACCGTTGCCATAAAAACCGTAACTCAATTGTTTTCTATGGTTATGGCGTAATGGAAAATAAAATGCAGTGTTATCCATTAGTTTGGTTCGAACAGCTGTTTTCTATGGCTATGATTAAGTCACGTTTAAATGAACCTAAAGCCCAAATCGCAGGGAGAGCTTTTGCTCGATTTTAACCGCATGCCGTAATACATAGTTGGGTATAAAGAAGTCATACCTAAACGTATGTCTTCAAAGTGGTACTCATGGGTGCTGATTTTTAAACTACACAGCTGCATATTCTAACATAGCCTAACCCGCTTGGCCAACACAAACAACTCTTTTCCAACTTAATTAAGTTTAGGTTGTTAAATACTAACTAAGAGCCAATATATTGAACAGAAATATTCATCAGTCACATGATTTAAAAAAATTTTTGTATTTAAACAATCTTCTAGTTGAGTTCAAACAGATTTCAGCACTAAAAGTAATTGTTTTATTTTTTTAAAAGTTAAACTCTATTTTCAAAGCTAAAAATTTAATGGAATCACAACTTTTGCCATTCATGTTAAAATACCTTAAATTTTTTAATAATAATAATAAATAATTACCTTTAATGGTGGTCGCTGCTTATCTTTTTTCTGTGCCTCAAAACGTTCTTCGAAACCTCTATCCCAATACTCTTTAGTACGTATCCATTCTGGCTATATTGTTAGAATAAAAGAAAACAAAAGCATAAATGAATGAATAAATAAACAAGAAAAAAGTTGTAAGAGAACAAAAGAACCATAATTTTTTAAAAATTGTTATCGTTAAATTGTGTTTTTCCACTTTTATGCTGCAGTATTTACCTGAAAATCAAATTTTGCATATTCCTCTTGGGCTGTAATGTTCGTATCACTCTCATCTAGAATGTAACATTTATCGCCCCATTGAGGATTATTGACATACATGCCAGAGGCATAAGTAGAACTACTGCCACTTGTGCCACTACCACCATCACTTGACAGCTCTCCACCAGTTGTTATAGTGTTATACTGTAAAGCTGGGTCATTGATATATAACGCAGTATTGGCGGCAACCAATTTATGTTGCTGTGACTGCTGCTGCTGTTGGTGCCTGTATGAGGATGAAATTGTATTATCTTGATTTTCGTTGTTGTATTTTTTTTTATTATGAGATGCATAATATTTTTTGTAGTGTTGCTTCTGCTGCTGCAATACTGAGCCACTGCTACTACTGCCTCCATTTGCTAAGGATATTAATGTGGATTGCTGCTGTTGCCTGTTTAATAAACTGGCCTGTAAGGGATCTTTTGGCTGTATGGATGGTTGGCCCATAGAGATGTAGTAAAGACATAGTAGAATTGTTATAAAAGCCGATAGTAAACCAATGCAACGTGCAGAGCCACGTCGAAAAAATTTAAATGTCATGCTGTTTTGTTGTTGGTTTTAAGTTGATTAGTTTCGTTGTTATACTTTGTGTTAAATTTGGATTTCAATTTTTAAAAAGGATTAAATTCCTTGTTTTTGTGTTGTACATTAAATAATTTTTCTTTAAACCAATGCGGTATTCGAGAAAAAATTGTTGAATAAAAAAAAATTGCATTTGATATCGTTATTTAAGGTATTTTATTTAGTGGATTACACACACACACACATGCACGTTTATATGTATACGAAACTTCAATTTTTTTTCTTAAAGCCTTGTTTGATATTTGCTGTCGTACAAATACAACAAGGGCTTAGTGTCAATCTTGCAAACTAATTTAGGAGCGAGTCAGACATGTCCAGAGATTCTTAGCAGTTGGTACTTCAGTTTTTTTGCGTCTTTATTTCCTTTAAATGACTGCTTGTCTTTATGTTTTGTTTTGTGAATTGTATTTTGCGGTTAACCTCTATCTGTTTTTGAAATTTTTTTTCTGTCAGTTTATCAACTATCGTCGCATCCTTAGAAGTTTAAGTTGTAGTTTTTTTCCTTTTGGCTTGTTAGAATGTTAAAATTGGTTTTGGGAAATCTGCAAATATAAAACAAAATAAAAAAAAACAATTAAAGTTAATTCGAAATAAGTTTACAAAAGTTATAAATTCAGGTGAACTTCTTTATTAAGAAGCAAAACAATTGATATTAAGGTAACACCACAGGTTGAAAGAAGCAGGTTGTTAAGAGAATTTACCACAAATTTCGAAATTTAGAGAAAATTTATCCAGGGAACTAAGGGTTCAATAAATATTAGCTATGAATGTATTTCTAAAAAAGGTAAAAGTCCAACAAATTATTTACCTTTAAGCGTATATTATTCTATTTAATTTATTATTTTCAATCCAAAGGTCACACAATTTTGACTAAAGATACACTTTAAAAGCTTTTCATGGCCTAAAAAGCCGCGCGTTTGTTTGCGATACGTTTCTCATTATACCGGCTATAGGCAAATGCCTTTATTTTTTCTCTAACTTACTTAAGTATGCACCAACCATAGGCAGCCAATTCATTGACATTTGCAATGGTAATGCTAAGCGCCACGCCTTTATTTTTTCTCTAACTTACTTAAGTATGCACCAACCATAGGCACCCAACTCATTGACACTTGCAATGGTATATGTGCTGTTCAGGCTCTCTTAAAAAACGTCCTCCTATAGTTCACACCACATTGTTGTTAGTGGAATTTAAACAACAAGCTATAGCACAACCAGCCTTCTTAAAATCTCAAACACAAATTTCTTTTTGCTAAGAATACATTTATATTTTGTATTAATGTTAATTAAAACAAACTTATTTTAAAAAGCCTCGAAAAGTATTTTTGAAACTAGCTACGGACTGTAATCGTTAGTACCTTTTGAACAGTAGTTGTGTTTTTGGCTGCAATAATCAACTGTTTAACTTACATACCTGTTATCGAGAAAGGCAAACGGAATTCCTTTTTGTAGGTTGGAGCGAAGTAATTGAATTTTGAAACTAACTAATTTTGTTTTTATTTTTACAACCATGGTGAAATAATAAGGTGACCTTGTCCCTACAACAACAATTATCTGTAAAAATTTTCCATGTATTTTGTTGTTGCTAAGTTCTACAAGGTGGGCCAAAAGATGTCATCTGTCGTTGTTTGACTTTTTTTTTAAATAGTACACTTTGATTCTTCGAAAATATGATATCGACCAAATGGGCGCCGTCACAACTAGTTGCTACACGAGTTCGTTTTATTACATTTTTCAACACTTTGGCGAGAACTTCTGGCGACAGGTTCTCGTACTCGGTTAAATCGGGCGATCTTGCAAGCCAATGTAAATCGCCAAAACGACAAATGCGGCGACCCGGGAAAGCCGCCTTCCGAATATGGGTTGTGGCTCACGCCGTTGCTCTGTCCTGTTGAAACCCCATGTCCTCCAGTACTAATTCGTTCAATTGCGGCAGAAAAAACTCGGCCCTATAGCGCGCATCGTCCACTGCTATCGTTTCGCCGGCGGCGTCCTCGGAAAAAAATTGTCCGATGACTCCTCCAGCGTGAACAGCGCACCAGCAGTCACTCAGAGCGGGCGTAATGGCTCCTCGTGCATAACATGTGGATTTTCGGGTTTTTCTTCACAAAATTTTCTACATGTTTAAACACAATTTATGGTCTTAATTATAAAATCAAATTTGCTTTAAAATCTTTTAAAACTTAAACCATTGTTTATAAGTAATTAAGGGAGGAAATCTTTATAATCCAGTTCTTATCGCTTAATTGCTTCCAAATTACTCTTTAATTTTAACTAAATTATATGTGATATTATTTGTGTAAAAAAACACTTCCTTTTAGTTTCCGCTTGTTTCACTTTCTAATTACTTTGAAAGCAAAAATATAAATCTTAATAAAAAAATATATGACTTAAGTAATTGAGATAATTTCTTCTTTTACTTCAAAGTATTCATGGTTGTTTTAATTATTTCAATTATTTTAAACAATAACCATGACAAGACATAATTATTTTATTATAAAAAATGTTACAATGAAAAATTTAACATTACTTTGTTTCTCGAAAAAATTTACATACATTTAAAGAAGTAAACTCCCTTAAAACATTTATTAATTAATTTTGTTTTTTACACGTATGAGAGAGAAAAAGATTTTAAAACTCATTTAACAAAACTCAAGTTTAAACCTTAAAAGAGCATTCAAGTGCAAACAGAAAAGATTAAAATAAATTAGTAACAAAAATAAACTTGACCATTGAACATAAAAAAGAAAATAAATAAAATAAAAAATTCTTAACAGTTAAAAATGTATACAAGACCCGAGAATTGCATATTAAATATGCTTTAAGTGTTGCATGAACGAGAAGAAAAACATGAGAATATTTGCACAACGTCAAAACCAAGAAATAAACCAAATATCGGTCAGAAATTTGAATGAAATCCACACTATTTACTCATTTATTTGTATTCCCAGCAAAAAAAAAATTGATGCGATTTTTTACAGACCACATTTAAATCACATCTAAAGATGCTATTGCATATTTTCTGGTTTAGTTGCATTTAATTAAATGCAGAAATAAAAACTGGCATTATAAATGACTCGCCGATGTCATTGTTTTGTTTGCATTGAGCATCGATTTACACTTGGTTGAAGTGTTGTAATAAATTTTAGGTTTATATCACATAAAAAGCTAGATTTAAAAAGAACATTAAAATCGCATTTTAGATCAGAAAATTCCTTCCTTGGTAGGAGTGTTTTTTCCCCACATATTAAATGCAGAAAAAGTTCAAGTTTTACATCTACTTCAAAATAACACCTTGGTATGGAAATTTTGTAGCATCGAAAATGTTGATTATATGCGGTTTAAATTTGCAAAAATAAATAGCATCCCTCCAATGACAACCCTATGTAAAATTCATTGGTTTTTCCTCAAAATTTGAAGTGATTCAAGTAAGCTAGTTCTGGGTTTTTTCTACTTCTTTTTCCTCACTTTTTTTACTGGGTTGTGCTGGTTTTGTAAGGCCTGTCGTAAAAACCATTCATTGTTCATGTTTTTTGTGTTCTTTTAACTTATTTTTTTTTAGCAGAGTGTAAAGGAACGCATGTTTAATCATTTAATGTAGCTTTTAGAAGTGACATGGGATTCTTCTTGTAAATACAAAGTTTGAAGCATATTTTTATATTGGGAATCAACTTAAAATTTTTGCAAAAACGTTTGTATAAATATTATTTAAAAAAAAAATTTATGAAAGAAATGAAATTTGAAAAAAAAACGCCCATTACATTTAAACCGTAAAGCTATATTTACACTACCTGAGTTGTCATCTGAGTTTCACAACTGAGACTCATTTGTATAGTGTAATAACATGTCTATTTTCATTTGTTAATATTTTTGTCTAACCTGAGTTGAAAATAGAACGTTTTCTATTTTCAAATTATTTAACGTCTGAGTTTTAAATTTAAGATTTTTAAAGTTACCGGATTAAATGCTTGTTTTTGTATTGCCATGCACTTTGTACCAGTTTAACAACTTTTAGAATTAGCGGACTTATTATAATTTCTTAGATGTAATGTAATACTAAAAATAATAATTTAAAATTGTTTTTTGACGCTCATAAAAATTTAACCTATTTTTTTGACACTCAACTCAGATGAGAACTTAGGTAGTGTAAAATTAGCTTAAGAAATGAAAAAAAAAATAATAATCGAAGGTTTTGGATTTATTTTTAAATAAAATTTATAGAAACTTACGTTTTATAAAATGCATTTTTACCTACTTTTAAGAACGCATTCCTTTACAGCTTTTTAAATTTATATGACTTGTCTCAGTGTGACCAGATTTTCAAGTAAAGTTAAAGCTAAATCACGTTTAAAAAACAGCTAAAAAAAGCTAAAAACAAAAACTTAAAGCCAAAAAATAAAGCTAAATTTTTAATGCGTTTTTAAAAAATTTCTTCGTTATTTAGATATTTCTCATAATATGAGCGAAACGTTTGTGTGCTAAAAATATTTAAAAGGAAAATTTTTTTTAAAAATTTTGATTTTAACAACACTTTTTAAAATATTATTTAGGATTTAATCCCAATTTTCTTGTTTATTTATAGGGTTTGTTGTTGGTTCAGTTTGTCTATATGCATTTCATTTGTTCTTACACCAAATTATCAGTAGACTTCAACCCAAATTCTTAAAAAACCTCATGAATATTTTCTGTCTTTATATAATAACCTCAATAAACAAATTGAGAATTACTATAAGCAAACTAAAACATTCAAGTTTTTTAAGAATCTAACAAACCCATATTCGCTATTCGCTTGTTTTGACTTTCTTTTTCCCCTTACATTTGAATAACCATTGGTTATTACTAAATGTATTATAAGGGCTACCGAAAACCAAACCTTGTTGTTTAACAACACTTTTTAAAATATTATTTAGGATTTAATTCCAATTTTCTTGTTTATTTATAGGGTTTGTTGTTATAGTAATTCTCAATTTGTTTATTAAGGTTATTATATAAGGACAGAATATATTCATGAGGTTTTTTAAGAATTTGGGTTGAAGTCTATTGATGATTTGGTGTAAGAACCAATGAAATGCATACTTAACCAACAACAAACCCTATAAATAGTTTAAATTTTATTTACAAAAACTTGGTATGAAGGTATGGGTCTTCAGTAAGAAGATAAATAATATGTGTTCATATACATTTGCATATGCAAGAGCGTTTTAAAAAATTTTCTAATATATATATTAAAAAAGAAATGTATTAAAAAAAACAAAAAACGAAAATTTGTTTTTATTTTAAATTCGTAATTTTTTTTACAAAAACAAGTAAAATTTAGTAATTTATTTACAAACTTTTTCATAAATACAAACACAGGAAAACAGTAAACAATCGAAACTAAAAGATTACATTTACATGATGCAATTTTTTTAATACTTCTTCAATGAAATTTTTGTTTGTTGACAAAACGAGTATAAAGAGACTGCTTTTTTAAACCTATCTATTAAAAAATAATAATTATTGTTATTAACCGTTTTTATTTAAATTAAAAAAATGACCGTTCTGCTAAAAAAAAAAATACAAAGAAAATGATTTTCAACAAATATAGTTCAATACTATTAGTTAGTATTAAAAGATTTTATAATTTAACAAAAAAACGGAAAAAATGTTTGTGTCGCATTTGGACTTTTTTCTTTAAAATTGCCGAATTTGAAAGTATTTGTTTTGGGAAAACAAATTCTTACGTTTTTTTTTGTAATATAATACCTTCCTTATATCTTTGTTTAATTGAATTTTTGTGCTGTTTCACGTTTTTTAAATGTCGCTAGAAGTTAATTATTAAACAAAACAATGGGTCGGAAACTGTAATATTGTAAATTCGAAGAAAATTTGGAGCTTGATACCTTTCAGTATAATTGAGATATATCCCAAAAAATATAATACGACAAAGTTTTAACCTTTTATCTAGCTCCAAAAACTACTAAAAAAGCCAAATTCAATTTCGAAAAAAGCTAAAAAAAAAGCTAAAGGCTAAATGTAAATATTTCGGGCTAAATGAAGAAAAATAAAGCTAAATTTAGCTCCAAAAAAGCTAATATGGCCACACTGCTTGTCTGCACACACTAATAATATAACAAGCACTGATGCGAAAATAAAAA
Source organism: Melanophora roralis (assembly GCA_963583895.1). Classification (NCBI taxonomy): domain Eukaryota; kingdom Metazoa; phylum Arthropoda; class Insecta; order Diptera; family Rhinophoridae; genus Melanophora; species Melanophora roralis. The sequence continues at coordinate 116,081,985 of OY757187.1, read as the reverse complement.
AAAATTAATTAAATAAATGAATGAATGAATGAACGAACGAACAAATGAATGAAAGTCTCACTGATTGAGTAAGTAAAAGAAAAAAGTGTAAAAAATTAACATTCTATTATAGGCCAAGTACAAAAACATTAGCATTAACAGCGGACGACAATGTTTGGCTACTTAATCACAATAGCTGACCAATCAATCTTAACACCTTTCAATATTTGTTAAGACTTTAAAGACGACAATAAAAAAACTACTGAACTATCAAATGCTGACCGATTGATAGCCTTGTTAATTTGCCTAAATGCCTTAGTAGGTTAAATACAGGGTGTCTGGTGGTAGATTTATATTTTCAAACTTAAATAAAAACGTTTAATTGGCACAAAGTTTTATTAAGAGCATAAAGCAATAGAATGGAAATGCGGTTTTATTTTTTATAGAGTATATCTCGTCCAGATATCTTTCGTCGAGTTTAACACACTGTTAAAAACGGAGCTTTGTGTTCTGCGCTAAACGCTGCAGTAAACTTGGTGGAATTGAGCTGATTTCTCGACAAATATTTTTCTTTAAAGCCACAAAAAGATTGGGGATTGTTATTATAAACCCTCTCTTTGAGGTAGCCCCATAAAAAAATCCATGGGAGTTCAATCGGGCTACCTCGGTGGCAATGGGATGTCCCCAAAGTGACTGATCAGTTTTTGGGGGAAATTGTCACGAATCAAATTCATCGAAGCTCTGGCTGTGTGTGCAGTCGTCCCATCCTGTTAAAACCACGTGTGTTAAGAGTACGATGGATGAGCTCGCAGGTTTGGCAAAAAAAAAAATCCGTAATCATGCGTAAATAATTTTCGCCGTTGACATTTCTCGCCTGCCTCGAGAATTTTCGAAAAAAAATTTCCAATTATTTCATGCGTAGATAAGGTACAACAAACAATCACCCTGGAGCAATGGAATGGTTTTTGATGTTTCAATCGAGGGCTGCCGGTTCTCGGAGACCAGTAACGGCAGTTTTGCTTGTTGACGTGGCCGTTTGAGTGAAAATAAGTCTCGTTGCTCTAAAAGTGATATTTACAGTGCGAAAACGCTCCAACATCGTTTCACAAAAATTTTTGCGTAAATCAAAGTAACTTTCTTTCAGTTCTTGAACGTTTTGATTTTAAAAGAATGGAACTTCAGATACTTTTTCTTTAATTTATGAACAATAGCTCTTGAAAGTTCCAGTGAGGCTGCTCTTTTACGTATTGAAAGTCACGGATTTTCATGTAAGCTGCTTTCAACCAGTTTAAAGTTTTCGGGAGTCCTTGAAGATCGACTGGGCTCTGGCCGTGGGACATTCATAGCTGAAGCAGTTCCGCGGAATTTCTGCACCTACGACCGAATTAAATTTACACTCGGTCCATCCCGTGTTCGCCGAATATGGAACTTTGAACAAAATTGTCGACAAGCAATTACGTAAGAATCAGGACTCTAAAAAAGTTCACACAGTGAACTCGCGATGCTTACTCGACCACTGCGACATCGTGACTAAATAATATGCACAATTGATAATTCCAACGGCACCCCCCTCTCTCCGCCCGTTAAAAATTTTTTGAAATAATCGTATTTAAAAATATAAATTTGCCACCAAACACCCTGTAGCTAATTTCACTTTTTACTTTTACTTATAACCATTTGACAAAACACCATTAACTTTTCGCTTTTGTTTTCTTATTTTCACATGCCTGAACGTCTATTTAATTTATATGTTTTTGTTACGAAATTTTCTAAAGTGAATGAATTTTGTAGGTGAGTTAATGAATACGTAAGCATATAAAAAAACGTATTTAAAAAGCTATAAAGTTAAGATGTTTTAGTGTTAGATAAATTAAATTGTAAAATTTTAAACATGTCTGTGAATTTAGATCACTTTGAAATTTTATTATTTATTATTCTCAATGTTAAACCAAGAAATAGTTGCAAAATATTTACTATAGTAATGTCAAGTAATTAAGTTGCCACGAATTGATTGTTTATTTGTGGAAGACAAACAAAACAATTAAATTTTGATGAGGCTAATTAAAAACTAATTATACTTACACTTAAAAAAATCTATGCAACATATGAAAGAATTCGTTCATACATTGTACGAAATCTTTTGTTATTTCGCATTACGAAATTCTTGCGTAGAATATACAAAATGTTCAAAACCCGTTTGTATATTTTACTAAATAATTTCATAAATATATATTTATATAAAAAATGCGAAAATTTTTTTATTTTTTTATTGAATGAAAGTTTGGTAAATATTACGAAAAATTTAATTACGAAAGATAATCGTTACTTTTGAGATATGACGAATTTTTTGTCTTAAAAATTACTTCGTAATTTAAACGAAATTATTGTATAAATTACCAATAAAAAAACTATCATGGGACATTTTTTCATCTCCGATGACTTGCAATATATACATGAATTTGTTAATTAAATAATTTTTAATCAATAATAAGATTCGGTACAACTAAGTTAGCTTTTTTTTCTTATTTGTAGTAACTCAAACATAAATGTCCCAAAGTAGCCATTTCGCATTTAAACTTAAAAAAGAAAAACATTTTTAAAACTCGCCAGCTCCCTAATTCGAACGCAAATAACCATAAAAAAAATATTTAACTGCGGTCCATTAGCATAACTAATAGGCAAATTTATTTCACTTTAAATTTATGTTTTTTTTTCTTTTTTTCTTGAATAATAAACACTTTACCTAATGACCGGAAAGATAAATAGCAACAGAAATCAATAACAGCATTAAATACAACCATAACAACAACTATCATTACTTCCGAATAATTAAACGTTTGTTTAAGTGAAAAAAATAAATAAAAACTTAAAATAGCAACTGAATTTTATAAATGCAAAAGTTTAATGTGTTGTTATATTCTAAAGTTAAAAATATATCGCAAAACAAAACAGAAGTTACAACTTAATAAACATTGCATGACATATACTCTGACATGCACATACATATGTCTGCATTAGAGGCCAGCCTAAGACGACACTAAATAAGGCATAATCTCGAATTTTCAATTCATTTCATATACCTTACGTGTGCACACACAAAATTAAGTACTGCGTTGTATTGTTCGCCATCTCTTTTGTTTACTTAACTTAACTTAAATGAAAAATATATTCACAGTTAAGCACAATTAAGCAAACAACCACGGAACATCAATTCATCATGATCGCACACTTCCATTTAGATTCATCTCGAAACTTTACTGTTGGCGGAATGTTCCTGGTGTGATAGTTATAAAAAACGGGGGTTGATTTTAAATGTTCATATGTATGTAATGTAATGTAATTACGCATGAGTTTTATATTGATTTGCCTGCTTGTGTATATGTTTGCTTGTGTATGTACCCACTCAACATTGTGTGTATTATTATTTGTTAACATAACAACAACATAACTCGTAAGTCTTTGTTGTTGTTGCCACACCATAGGCACAGTAATTTTTTTTATCGACCACAGTCTCGACAACACTCTTTATTCTTAGCTACTCTACACTGCAGCACAAAAACTGTTTTAGCTACTCTACATTTCAGCACTTAAACCGTTTAACCGCACAATAACACAAGAATTAGAAAATTATGCGGTTCTTAAATTAGCTTGAATAGGACTTGGTGCAGGTCTCTAGTCTGCATATAATGACATTAACGAACATAAATTTGTATTATGATTGCATGTTAATGTTAATATGCATAAATGTAGATCGAATATATAAAATAAATTCGAAAACTGCAAGAATTTTTAGCCCCGTGATCGGCACGTTAGTAATATATTAGTTTACTGATCTAAAGGGGGAAAAAATTAAGGCCCATATTTTTTTTAAAGGTGTCTATGGAATAATTGGCAAAAAAAGCCCTTAATAAACCTACTTTAATTAATACATATAAATATGAGCGTAAAGTTTTAATGATTTATTTATTATTTCATAGACTGTAGATGCATACGGCTGTGTCACAGGCTTTAAGGTATTTGTATTTTCTATATGAATTTTTTTTGATACACATAGCCTGGACCTGACGAACCTGAACATTACAAGGTTTACTTTGCGAAACAGATGCAACAATGACAATAGGCATGCACAATACATACTTTCCATCAAATATGTATGTATAATATTAAATTACATGTAAGCAGTGTTTGAATCTTATTACTTACAATAAAATAAAACTAAATACAAGCAGATTTGCATTGTAAACTACCAAGAGATTTTGAATGACAACTTTTGTTAGTTTTTAGTTTTGATGTTAAACATGCATATATAATTAAGAAAAAATTATTGAATTTTAATTACAAAAATATTACACATATGTTATAATGTGCGTGTTTAAAAAGAGTTGGATTGAACATGATTTTTTTATCAAAAATTTTTATAGCACTTATCTGTATGCAAATAGAAAAAAAAATATTCCCACTTTTTCGATTAACGCATTAATAAAAAAATACGGCCTTTTATTGAAAACTTAATTATGGCAATTAAATATTTAATTGTTTATAGAACTTAATTAACGAACTTTGAGAAGCTAAATAGCTTGTTAGCCAGCCTAGTTGGTAGGTTGGCAGTAAAAATGCAATGTTCGGTTTCTGGCTAAGGGCAATGAAATGTATTTATATGGACCAACCATAAGCTACAAAAAAGCCAAAAAATAATTAAAATTGTTGTTATTAAATTAAACTATCTCTAAAAAATAAAAAAAAATATCATTAAAACATTTTAAAAAGAATCAAAATAAAAATAATTTAAAAAATAAGCATTTAAAACACATTTTAATGTTAAAATAAATATTTGTAATAAAAATTAAATTTTTACTTTTAAGAAGAAGAGCGTCTCGTGTGGTCCCATACTCTTCAAATTGGTGACAAAGTGGCGCAGTGTTTTAGCAGTCCGTGCCGGAGAATCGGCGACGAAATTCGCGCTGCGCGTTCTTGGGGAGTGTACCGCTCCATGGCTTGTTCACTTGTATTCTACATCTATCGAGTTCACAAATGCCAAAACAGATTTGATATTGGCTGCCATTTGCGAAAATAAGAGAGTCTTCCAATAGTGTGACTTCTTTTAGCCCATTTGTATTATCAGGTTTTCCATAAAAAGTTGTCGAACTCGGTTGAGTCTTAAAAAAGTTTTTAGTGTTTTGCATAGAAAAAGTTGTTGCAACATATATCCCTACGTTTTTCCAATGCCGTATATGCCTTATTTAAACTTTTTTTTTTTTCTTTTAAAAGCTTGAGAAACAAACCATAAGTTGTGGGTTATTGCTTATTTTTAAACTAACAGGAGAATATCTGATGACAAACAATGTCCTTCTATTTAAATCAAAATTTAAAAATTCTTATATAAATTCCTATAGCAAAAATCAAATATAGTAATTTTCTCTGTCTTGTTTTGTAATTAGCATTTTTCAAATTCAATAATTTTCCCCCCTTACTTTTTGAAGTTTATAATTTTGTTTTTAATTAACATTAACTACTAAAAATCTATAAAGTAAAATTAAAACTTTGCACTACCAACATAATTGATGCTATTCTGCATGCGATATGTATAAAAGTGTATACCCATTCATTAAACCCCAACAACCACAACAGCTGCAAAAACAATCACATTCATTATTCATTCATTCATCTTTCAAAAATTAAACCATACATGCATAGTTACCAAATAATTCTGGCCCAATGTCGTCAAATCTTTGAAAAAAATCGTCAAAACAAATTTTTAAAATCGTAAATTAAGGGTCAACACTTAAATTTATGGTTTTGATAACTTTTCTATTTTAAAGTTAAACCAATTGTATAACATTTTGACAATAAGACATAATAGAACACCTTGTGAATCCCCAAGTATATTTTAGGTGTGTTTGTGGTCTTTTGTACTGTAGAATATTAAGGCTGAGAGGCCTCTAAAGACTTTAAATTTGAAACCAATGTTTTGAGATTTAAAAAGCAATTTATGAAGAAAGAAGCGAAAAATTGACAGGAAATGCACAAACATTTTCTCTGGAAACACATAGTTTTACGTTGAATACCTTATTTCATAATATAAGATATTTTATTTATACTTATGTATGTATATCGAAATTTTAACATTTGGGATAATATCGAAAACCTTTTCAAAAAATCGCCAAATTAAAAGAAAAAATCGTTTACTCGTCAAAAGCAATTTTTTGGGGCCAAATAACGATAAATCGTTAAATCTGGCATCTATGCATACATGTTAAAATTGTTTATATTTATCTTAATGTTCCTGAAACTGTGTATTCTTACATTTACCACATAGAAAAGTTTATGAGGATATTTACTTTAAAAATAAAATAAATTTGTATAACATTTATAAACTTTAAAGAATGTCTTAAAAGGAACTTTTTGGAGTTACGTAGGTATGTACCTATTTAAGAAATAAGATAAAAATGTCTTATATATACAAATATTAGAAAAATATCAATAATAGGTTCTTTTCAAATTAAATATATGTATAAAAAAAATCTTTCAGAAATTTTACACAAGTTAATTAAAAAAAAATCTTTAATATAAAATTTCATCCAAAAAATTCCATTAAACCCCGAAACAAACAACAGCTTTTGTTTAGCTTCCCCCTTTTTCTTTCTAAATATAAAAAAACAAAACATTTTTTGTTTTAAATCGCAGCAAATTAATGTTGTGACTAAAAACCTTCAAAAGAAAGTTTTATACTTTGTAGAATAGTTTGCTTTTTTGTGCTGCTGATTTAATTTTCACACTTTCTCTTATTCACTTTTGAAAGAAAATACATCATTCTAATGATGTTGTAAATAAAACACCTGTAAAGTTTGTTTAAATCTGGAGGAAAAAAGGTCTATACTTGTTTGTTATGCAAATGTTAGTTTTACTTCGTTAGCTTCTGAAAAGAATTAATGTTTGTAAATCACATGCAGAACTTACATTTTACGTTTTTCTCGCTAACAATTTTACATGAATATTTACATAAAGTTATACATTTTGAAACTTTCAGACTAGCAAAAACTAACACAACTTACTATATATTAACATGTTTTTTTTTATAAATTGTTTCTCTAATTTTGTTTTACTAACTGAATTTGTGTTTTCTATTGCCATCTAAAAAGAATGAAGCAAAGCAAGTAAGTGCGCTATATAGTCGGCTGAGACGAATCTTATATACCCTTCACATTTGTCTTTTCTTTTTGTTTACCCAGTCAACTGGCCTAGACAAGTTGTTTTCGAACCGTAAATATTATACTTATTTGTGGTGGGCTTAAAGTACACAGCGTTGCCAGATTGTTACATTTGTTACAATTTTTGTATGAATTTTTTCTAAAAAAACTGGGGCAATCGCAGTATTTTGCCTATATCTAGGTTCAAGGTGAACCGATCTTGCTTATTTTAAATAGCGATAATTTTTGGGATATTTCTGATAGTTTGACCCCAAAACTTGGTCCGTAGTACTTAAATTAAATTCTGAAACTTGATTTCAACAGACACACAGACGGATATGGCTAAATGGGCTTCTCTATCTGCGCGAACTACCCATATTCTTTAAGGATTTTTAAGTGTATTTAGTGTATGTATTGTTGGTAACGAAAAATTCGTCCCTATTCCTGTTGTGTTTCCAGGGTAAATAAAAAATACCAGGGACCACAAATTCTAAATATTTTCGAATTTTTAAAGAAGCAAGTAGACAAGAAAACAAAGAAGGCATGTTTGTCATCTTGATGATATTAAGCAATTTTTTTGAAGTTTTAATTTTTTTATTTTATTTAATTTTTTTTTTCTAGTAAATATTTTTTTGTTTTTTTTTTCTTTTTGCAAAAAAATGTATTTTTTTAATTTTTGAATTATTTTTTATTTTCATTTTTATAGAAAAAAATATTATTTTTGCAAGAGCAAATAATCACTATTTTTTTTTGCCAAAAAAGAAAAAATAAGTCAAAAACTAGTTATTACTTTTTTTCCTGAAAAGAAAAAATTAATTATAAATAAACAATAAATTTAGTTTTTTGACAAAAAAAATTTAAAATTAAGTATATCTTGTTTTTTTTCAGAAATATTTTTAAAATTTCAAATAATTAAACAAATAAAAAAACACAATTTTTAAATTATTTAGGATTTAATCCCAATTTTCTTGTTAATTTATAGGGTTTGTTGTTGGTTAAGTTTGTCTATATGCATTTCATTGGTTCTTACACCAAATCATCAGTAGACTTCAACCACCCAAATTCTTAAAAAACTCATGAATATTTTCTGTCTTTATATACTAACCTCATCAAACAAAATGAGAATTACTATAAAAAACAAAAACGTTCAAGTTTTTTTAAGAATCCAACAAACCATTATTCGCATTATGCATATAGACAAACTTAACCAACAACAAACCCTATAAATTAACAAATAAAAAAACTTTTAATAATTATTATACATAAATCAAGTTATTTGTTACTTGTTTCCACTTAATAAAAAAATCAAGATCAAAAACCCATTTTTATTTTTCCCCAAAAAATTTTTTTGGTTAAAAAAAATAAAAATATAACTATATTTTGTTTTTTTCTGAAATATTTTTTATAAATGTTTTTAATTTTAAGAAAATATTAACTTTTTTAAATACTAAAGCAAAAAGATATTCTGCTGCATATACCGCAACTTTTAATAATCATATTCATTCCTATTTTTAATAATTCCCATTTTATAATAATTTATAATAATTTTATTAAATAAATTATATGCAAATCTGAAGGCAAACGAAAACAAAACAGAAATACAAATAGTAATTTTTGAAACTACTATTTAACTACCTACAATCATTATCCATATTTAAATAAGCAAAAAAATTAAATAATAGAAGACATATACACAAGGGGTTTCTAGATATTTTGAATATACACAAACACATTCATTCATATTAATTTATTAAAAACAACAGACAACCAGCAAGCAGCACGTGCTTTAATTTAAGAGCAAGGCTTTTGCTGTTTGGGTGTCAATGAATTGAAGCCAAATGATGACTGCCGCTGTCAATGATATTTTTTTCACACATACAATGTAGGGGACAGATTTTTATGAACAGGGTTTCCGCCGGCAAGGTATACTACTTTGTTTGTTTAAAATTTTTAAATAAATGAAAGAGAATGGATTTTATATTGATAAATGTTTTATTTAATGGCGGCAATTATGTATGAGATACAATATCAGATACAAGTCCGCCTCTGTTAGCCTCAGAAATAATTAATTTTATAACGAATATTTTGTTTGAGTTTCTCTAGTCTTTCTGGTTTGTTTGCATAAGCCTTGCTTTTCAGATATCCCCACAAAAAGAAGTCCGGACCAGTCAAATCGTGAAAGCCACTCAACATCACCATTTCTTAAAATAACTTGTTGTGGAAAGGGGTTTTGCAGTAATTCCATTGTAATCCTGGCTGTATGCGATGTGGCACCACCTTGTTGATACCACATGTTAACCAAGCCCAAAGCATGCATTTGTGCCATTTAAAATTTTTTATATCACGATATCGCTCCCCATTGACAGTTACCGATACACCGTTTTCAGTTTAAAAAAAAATAAGGTTCAATGATTCCTCTTGACCAAATTGCACATCAGACATATACATTCAAACGAAAATGTGCCTGGTCCCTTATTATGACTTTCTTTATAAAAATCGATGATTAATTTTGATAAATGATTAAACGATTAAAACAACTTGGTTTAACGAAAATATTTTTCCACAATAAATTTGCCACGTCTCTACTTTAAATATGAACTGTCAAAACTACTGTTTACCAAAATGGCGACAAAACCTTACCAGCGGACACCCTGTATCTTATAAATAGAATTTTTTAATGACAAAAGATATGTAACCATTAATGATTCTGAATGGTTTTGTCGGTAGCATATTAAAAAAAAAAAAATTTTAAATTAATTTAAGAAAACTCCCTAGATGTGACTAGTGCTTTGAGTGTATTTTCGTACATATTTTCTTATAATTAATTTTTTTTCCAGTAAATTATACCTTTTTATGTAGGCTTTATAAAATTATTATCTTTTGTTTGTATTAAATAAATAAATAAATTATTCGAATGTGTTAACCTTTTTTTATTACAATAAAACAACATCTTTCGTTTTCGGGTTAGACTCAACTATAGAAATTTGGCCCAAGTTCGGGTTAGGTTCGGTTTCAAAAATGTACGTTCGCTCGGGCTCTGGTAATTTTTTGATGCATAAGGAATTTAAACATCTCTTTATTTATATTAACGCAAATAAAAATTGTCAGTTCCACTCACTAATTTATGCATTTAAACAAAGCAAACCTATCGCCTAAAAAATTCAAATAGAGAACGCGACACATTTTCGCAAGAAAAATAGTATATTTAATGTTGTTATTTTAAAAAATAATTTTTACTTAAGTCTATTACACAAATTTTTTTGTTTATACTAATATTTTAAGACATCTGATTACAACGCTTGCGGCGTGTTGAGAAAAAATGTCGTTTTATGGAAAGGAACGCGACCTTAGAGTATGAACAGAAAAACATTGAAAATTTACCGGAAATCGATCATTTTTTTGTAACGTTTTATTTAATTATATTAACTTGTTGTTCGTAGAAGAATTCTATAAAATATATTCAATCCTAATATATGTAAATATTTGATAGGAAACTACTAAAGAGAAAATACCACTAAATTAACGAAGATAACTAATATATGTAGGCTTAGTTTGCAAGCAAAATTTCTCGTAATAGCTCCTTAAATAAGCTTTAAAAAATTCAGTTTATTAAAAATAAGATACTATTTAATTATACTGTTTGAGAAAATAATTTCTTGTAAACACTTAAAATTTTGAAAAAAGTTGCCCAAAATTTTTGTCATAGCTGTCCACCTTCGGAATAATTTTTATTTATTTTTTTTTTATTATAATGAAATTTTTTAAGATATAATTTGTATTGAAATACCTAAGCTTGTTTGTAAGTAAATTATATCAATTTAATTTTGACTCAAATTTTAAATGCTAAAGCGACAAAAATAAAACTAGCTTTTCATAAAAGAAATAATTAAGTATTTTCACAATAATTACCTCTAACTACAATAGAAAAAAGGAGGTGTTTACATAAACCATGGCAGTTTTATTTTAAAAATCTGAAATTAAATAGAAAATAAAAAAAATTAAAACTATCGTTTAAGTTGTGGAAAATTTATTACAAAATAATTTCATCGTTTTTATGGCTTTTAATGTCATTTGATAGTTAAAACCACTTTTTAACTAACAGAAAATATTTAAATGCACAATTAGTTATATTTTAAAGAATTTTAATATAATAATACCTTTTAAACATTTAATTAAGACCCAAATTTAACTATTGTTTGCTTTTTGTAAACGGAAATTTTTGTTAAAAAAAATGTCACGAGAAAAACCTAAACATGCATATTTTACACGTTTTTTTATTATTCTTTTATATTTCAAAACAGCCCTCAACAACTGACAACAGTTTTGGAAAATCATAACGTGTAGAAAAACGTGTTCATAAACTATGGTTTTTCATGCAGAAAATTATGAGTTTAATCTTTTTTCGAATGACAAACAGTTTTTTTCGGCAATTAAAAATTGTATAAATTTAATGCATACGACTACTGTCACCGCTGTTGTATTAAAATGAATATTATAATTGTTACCACAAATTTAATTAAAAATAATTACAATTCAGTTTATTGGTATGTATTTGGGTTTAAAAAAAAATTATTGTGTAAGGTTTGAGAAAAAAACTTGTTTTTGAATATAAAAACAAAGCGCTGGTGTTGCAGTTTAGAGAGTCCCAAGTTCAAATCCCAACTACAGCAAGTAGAGAAAACAAAATTTAATTATATGACTAATAGCGAGAAATTCGTACTAGGTACTTGGTTTAAGAAAATCCATTCACCGTACTTTTAATACCGCTGCGGCTTGTTTTAAGTGAGATTTTTTGGTTAGCTTTTTGTGTGTGCCCTTATATCGATTGTAAAATACACGTTCAAATTAATTATTCTTAACTTACTCTGGGCATATTTTTGAAGAAAAAGATGTAAACACTATTATTAAAACAAATTTTGAATATGTCTTCCTCTTATGATTCTGTCCGGACTTAAGAAAGTCCGGGTCAGTCAACTTGAAACCATCAGACTGAAGAGTCGGGCGGATAAAACTCAAATAAGCCTATCAAATCAGTCATCATTTGTCAAGAATAGAAACTTATCCATTATTAATTCTAGCTTCCATATCAAACTTTTTGCCAGAAATTTTGTTTAGCCCCACAAATAACTTAAAGAGGACTGTATTAAACTTTGGCTTCAATAACTTTCATACAAAGAAAAATATTTAGTAAAAATTTCCGGAAAAGGGAAGAATGCTGTTACCCTTAGATGAAACCATCGAAATTAATTAACTTACTTTTGAGAAAAAAATGTTAACCGTATATTAATTATTTAGCTTTAAGATTTGAACAACTTTTGCCTATAGAATATTCAATAATACAATTACATATGTATGTTAAAAAAATACGAAGTACAATCTGTTTACCGGTCCAATAAAAATTTGAAAGTCCTACTCACGAGCATCCCATTTAATCTCATAAATTGAGAATATAATTTGGGTCAAATAATTTTTATGTAAATGAAAATATTTGCAAAATTTATCGCGCTCACCAGCCCATAGAAGAATCAATCGCAAAAGTCACCTTAACATTGGAAACAGTGTTTCAGATGTCAACACAGGCTTAAAACAAATGAATTGTTGTGTAGGGTATAGCATAATTGGACTTAACCGCCTTTAAGTTTCTTACTTATTTTTTTCATTTTGTTTATTTTACGAAGCAACTATAAATTCAATAAAAAAAAGCTGTCAAGATATTTCTGTTATTTGCTTCACTCCCTATGGAGGAGATCCGTCCACACACATAGTTTTTCTTATCGATTTATTATATGCATACAAACGTACAGGATGTTTTTAGCGCTGATTCGAATTGAACACCACAATTTAGCCCCTAGTTTTAAACGATTCTACAGGATTTGCCAAAAGTCACTAAACAAACATTTTAAAACCTCAAACCCCTTAGGGTCGATAGTTATCATAAGGGCAACCGAAAATATGCAATATCATATTTTTCTGTACGTCGCATAAACCTATAATGTTGTTATTCATCCGATTTAGAACTTTTGCATAAATTTTAGCATCGATTTATAAGGGCATATTTTGGCATATTTTTCCTTTAGGAAAGCATTTTTTCAACTTTTATGTTTTTTTTTTAATTAAAAAAAATCTTTTTGAGGTTCATTGCCACCTTTTTTAAATCTTTGTTTTTTTTTTATTTAATTATTTATTTTGAAGCGAAACACATAATTGTTATCATCCGTTTCGGAACTTTCGCAAATGTTGGCATAAATTTGTTAGAGCATATCTTTGCATATAACATCATATTTTGGCAAATTTTTCCTTTAAAGCATATTTTTTAATGACCGGTTTTAAACATTTTTTGAATTTTATTTTATATTATAATAAAAAAAACCATAACCAAAAACAGATAAACTTTCGAGTGTTTATGCCACCTTTGTTAAGTTTTTTTTTTGTTTTGAAGTGAAACCCATTCTGGTTTGATTTGCCAAAAATCGAAACTCGACTACCTTAAAAACCATTTAATTGAACATTTTTTTACCATAATTTTGGTTTCTCCTTATATTATTTTGCACCGGAATTTTTGTCAATGTTAATTTGTTATCTTGTAAACGCAACTTCATTTTAAATGCTGCGTTTTCGTATTTTTTGATTTAAGTTCCTATCATTCTTATGAAACAATATATTTTAAATTTTTTAAGCATATTTTTAACTTTTTATCGCATATTTTATGCGCATAAAACCTTTTTTAAGAGCATGTTTTTGGTTGCCCTGGTTTTCATGCATCTTAAGAAACAACCGATATATGTACATTTGTTTCATAGATTTTGTAGAAAACAATAAAATATTTTTGGTTTGTTTTCTTCTTTTTTTTTAATAAATACAAATATGTTTGTTATTCTACTCCAATTCCAATTTAAGATTTATTGAACTCCTCTTTTCTCTGCGAGCATTGAAGTACCTTCATATGTATGTATAATTGTACGTTACCCAGATGTAAAAATGGAAATCCATTTTTATTTTTTTTTTCTTTGATTTTAAAGTTTTCTTTTTTAAAAGAACACAAAGTGTTGTTAAGAGTTGTTTTGCTAAAAACAAAAACTATCTAAAAAAATGTAAAGGAAAAACAAGTGAAGGTAATTAAAACAAATATTCATAAAAACAGTTGGATATAACTTTGTATAAAGCAATTAATTTAATAAAAATTTTGATTGGCTCTTTTGAAACTCAACAAAGTTTAAATTTCCGTTGTAAGACGAAGTGCACAGTGGAGAAGGTATTTCACAAATGTAAAGAAATTTTGAGTAATGTATTCTCAAACACAGACAGACAAAAATTACGAAAAATTGCGTTATGTATTCTATTCAAAATAAACTTGTTTACACCAAAAACAAAAATTTAAAGAATATTTTATGCACACAAAAGTTGTATGACATGCATAGACTACTACATTCAAAAAATCCATGCAACATATGAATGAATTAGTTCGTACATTGTACGAAATCTTTCGTTATTTCACAACCACGAAATACTTGCGTAAAATATACGAAATGTACAAAATTTTTTTTATATTTAACGAAATAAATTTAATATTAAACGAAGTAATTTCATAATTACAAAATAAGAACAAAAATTTTAGATTTTTTGTAAAATTTTGAATCTACATTTTTGTATTTGAATAAAAACTTCGTTAATTACAAAAAATGTATTATAAAAGATAATTGTGACTTAAGAATATACTTTTTTCTAGTGATGAAATTCGCTTTGTAATTTAAACGAAACTTTCGTATAATTAACGAAAAAAAAACTAACGAAAAGTTTTCGGTACTTTCGTAAATTTTTAAAATTTATTATTAAATTTTTTCGTTATAACTATGAATGCTACGAAAGAATTTTTTTTACTTTTACTTTTGTAATATTTTAGAACGATAGCAGCCTAACTTTGTTTAAAATATGTATCGAGTTTTCGTATTATGTATCTAGAAAAGAAAACTATGAATATTTTTTTCATATATTGTTTCATGGATTTTTTTTCAGTGTAATAGACCCATTGCATAGTGGACGTTTGTTTATGTTAGTAAATTTAAAAAGTTTTTACAAGATTGAGATTAACTTTAGTCAAAGGCAATATAGTTTTATAACAAGTTTCTCGTTGGCTTTTTTTTAATATTTATTTTTTTTTATTTTTAATAAGTAAACTTAACAGGAGTTTAATAATGCCAATAAATGATTTTGAATAGACTTTTGATGGTTTTAAGTATGTCACGGCTTGATGAGAAAAGTTATGCTTAATTTTTACAACTTTACTGTAGAGAAAAATAGAAAGAGTGGAAATATAATGAAAACTAAGGTAGAGAGAAAGGCTTAGAAGAAAGAAAATCAAAATGAAGTAGACTAAACAGAGGCACTGTCGATAATCGAACTCGCGAGTGGTAGACTTATTCACTCACTCACTAGTCTACCGGGGCACCCACAGTGAAAGATTTTTTTTTAATTTATATAATTACTTTTGGTTTTAAAAATTAGCTTAAGAAATATTTTTTTAGAAAATTTTCTACCATATCTCTAAATAAACAAAACCACTCTCAGTTACTCTTTTCTAAAAGTTAACTTTAGTTTCTAAACTATTGCAGTTAATCACTTTACGGATCACGTTTTTCCTACTGAAAGTAAAATCTTTTGCTTTGTTATCAAGCAAAAATGCCAATTTAAAATATTTTTATTTAAAACTTTTATTGCTTTAATTTAATTTAACTGCTGTCGCTAATTTTTTACTAAGTAACAGATTTCATTCAACAAAGTAAGTAATAAAAGCGCTCATAAATAATAAATTTATTATTTCGATATAGTTAACACAAAAGAGTAATTCCCACGATACTTTAACACATACACACGCCTAGTTGCACATCAGCACTGATAAGTAAATAATAGACGTGAACAATGATATTTAACATGAAGTAATAAAAAGGTGATTAATTATTTTAATGTGACAGTTTTTAAAACAAAAGGCAATAAAAACAGTAAACTGCAAAGCTATAATAAAGCGAAATATTTTTTTTAAGATAAACGCTTGTCAAAACTATAGTGTCTGCTTATATGGCAGAGGCTAGAGTAGCAATAAGTTTCCTGCATTTTAACTTAAAGCTCTCCGTGATAAGGGCATCGTGTGACTGACCCGCATTCGACCAAATTTTTAAACAAAATTCATTAAAGTTTGAGTGAACGAAATTATGAAAACCGACAGTTAAATATAAACTCTTTTTTAAACAGGTTGCAGATCTACTTTTTTTGGAACAAATTTCCCGAAGGGTATTTGTAATAAATAGCACGAGTTTAAATACAAACTAACAATTTAAAATATTGCCAAATTTGGTAAAATCAGTAGTCAATGTTTCACAAAAATAATTTAATTATGCATATTATGTAGATTTAATGTTGCTGTCAGCAGCTTAAGCTAATATAAAATATTCAATTTAAATTTATTAAACATTTATAAAACACCTTGTTGCCGTGTTATTTTATTAATAAAGCAAAACAAAAACAAATTTATTCAACTTAATTTTTGTTAAAGGGCCTTAGTAAATAACTTTCTAATAAAAATTAATTTTTAAAATATGTTAAAATATACATACAATTATATAATAATTATTTAAATATTGTAAATAGTTAATATCAAAAAAAAAAGCAAGAGGAAAATAATTTAAATCGCATGTATACCCACACAATAACTGAACCATAAAACATGCAAACTTTACATTTAATTGCAATAAATTTAAAAAAAATCCCCCGACAAATATTGCAATTTTAAGGGTCAATTATATGTGACTTACCATAACGCCATAACCATAATTGTTGCCTTAAGGTTCATTTATACGTGACTTAACCATACCACAGTAAACAGATGTTCCAAACTTATGGGCAACACTGTATTTGATTACGCCATAACCATAACCTTAGAAACCAATTGAGTTTAGGTTTTTATGGCAACGGTTATGGTTATGGCGTAACGGTAAGTCACCTTTGATCAATTACAGTGTTGCCAATAAGTTTGGTTCGAACAGCTGTCTACTGTGGTATGGTTAAGTCACGTAAAAATGAACCTTTTAGTAAAAACAAACCATTGAAAGCCATCAAAAGCAAAAAAAATAATTAAGAAAAAAATGTTTCAACTTTATTTAAAATTCCCAAATATGTAAATTTTAATAAAAAAATTTTTGGAAAATTTTTTTTAAATTTATTAATTATAAAAAAATTTTTCTTTTAAAAAAAATTTTTCTACGAAAAAAAATTTAAGAATTAAATAAGACCTTTATATCTTCAAAGAAATACAATTTTACCCTAGAATAGGGTGAGTATTAGTACGATTTTATAATTTAAGAACCAAGAAGGTCAGTTTCTCAGTCGATTGAAAAATGTCTGACCGTCCATATGGGGATCTATGTGGGTTTTTTCATAATTGAAAAAAATTTTGTATAAACTTTCAAAAAAATTTCTAGAAGCTTTTAAAGAGATGTCAAATGTCTCAAAGAGAGATTAAAATAATTTAAATGCAATTTCTGCTGCAATAAAAACACTTAACTATTTATTTTTGCCGTAATTTGACAAACTTTTTGAGGAAAAAATATCAAAGAATTTTGAAAAATCAGTACATTAAATCCAAAATCAGTACGTATACTAAAGCAACCAGTACGAATGGTCACCCTAACTTAGGGCCTAAAACCTCGAAAAAAATAACAGACATGGGTCCGTTTATTTTTTTGGGTAAAATACGATACAACGTTTTTACTTTTAACCCATTTTTCGAATTTTCCGAAAAAAATTCTTTGTAAGTCTATTAATCAGAAGAAGTCCCCATGTTAAGCATTTTCGGGCTCTAGCTTTACGCCTTTGTGTTGTGAGATGCTTAAAACAAACCTTGTAATGCTAAAAAAAACAATATTATAGAAAATGCAAACAAAACGACGAACTATGTATGTAAATGTAGTCACATGACTTGTGGTAAAGGGTTTAGTAAAATACTTAATACTCCTTGACATGCATAGAAAATTTTAATGCATTTAAAACAGTTTTTTTCTACAGTAACTGTAGGCTTTGCAAAAAAATGGAAACAGTTATTACGAGGTTAATCGATTACAAGATTGAATATAAAATGGCAATGGGCTGTTAAGTAAAATATTGTTTGGGTAGGTTTTTGATGTCAAGTATTTTCTTTTCCCGTTTTAAAAGCTTTTGATTTGATTACAATTACTTTAAGCATAACCTATAAAACACAAAAACATAGTTTACATCTGACCAAATAATCTTTTAATCTTAAAAAAAATTTTTGTGCATAATTTAAGTTAAATTTTTTCCGCTAAGAGTTTTTGCTATATTCGAATTGATGTAGAAATAAAAACTAAATGATAAAAAAAACAGCATTTAAATGCTCTATTAGAGCATTAAATATGTATAAATAAATTTATTATTTATTATATTTTTTAAGCTTTTTTAAAGCAGCCAAGAGTAAAATTGACAGCAAGCTTACACATAAATGCACGTACAAAATAATAAAATATTAAGTATTTTTATATTCAAACATTAGTGATAAAAAACCAAAGGGGAAGAGCAAAAAAAGGGTATGTATGTATCTACATAATTTAAATAATAACATTTAAAAAAACGTTTTGCATATCGACCATTATTGGTCTACTCATAAATCACAATTTTCCAAAAAAAAAAAAATCTCGACTTAAAAAGTACGAGTTAGGGCCTTTTTATATTAAGGTTGCGATATTTAAAACTAATTTGAATTTAAAAAAAAATAAAAATATAGAATACTTCTTAAAGTACGTTTAAAATACAAGTTGTGCCTTTGTATTAATTTGTACTTTTTAAAACTGTTAAATATATAGAAAATATTAAATTATGGTCTAAACAATGGTCGAATTACAAAGGTGGGCTTACTTCAGCAGATGATGGTCCGCTGGCACTACTCAAATGTAAGAAATTCTTAAAATTTATCTCTTAAATTTTATTTTTAAACTTGTGAAATTCAAACAACTTTCTTTAAATTGTTTTTTAGTTGAACAGCCAAAAAAAAAAACTTTCGTCATTACGCACTTGGAATTACAAATTACATAGTTAGTTATTCATTAAAAAAAAAAGCAAAAACATTTAACAAGAAAAACCAACTTTGCCTGCTTGTACTTAACAGTCGTCATTGCTTTAATTTTCCGTTCATCTTTCTTTTGTTTGCTGTAAAAACGCCCTTTACTAATGACATTTTGGCAAACCAACTTTGGTCGTTAGGTCGCTGCAATATACATATAAAGCAAAAGTAAGTTAAGCAATTGCATGTTAATTTCTTTAAAAGCGAATGCATTTAAAAAATTTCATTTTAATTGTGCAATACCGTTTACCTTTTTTTTAAGTTAAAAATTTCAATATTTATTTTTTATGTTTAACCTATAATATTGTAACTAATGTCAGCCAAGGGTATCTCTAGGGGACGAACGCTAATCGGGTTTTGCATGTACACAACACGAGCGCCAACGAAACACATAACAAAGACAGCAAAATACAAAAAAAGTTAAAACAACCCATGTTGATATTGCATTATTTTTTAAGATATTACACACAGTGAAAAAGCACCCATACATTTCTCTTTTTGGGCATCGCCGATTATAACCTATAATATCTGTGGCAATAAGATAAAAGTACTTAAGTCTAAATTTTTTACTTTGCATTAAAAAATTTTTAGTTTTCAAGTTATTTTTTTAAATTTTTAATTAAGTTTTATTTTGATTAGAATCAATTCCCTTCAGGCATATTTTTATTAAGAAATCGCTATGAGCTTGAAATTTTCTGTATGCCACCTTGATAAACATTTTTCGATTTGAGGCAAAAATTTATGGGTTCGGAGCAGGAGGTAGTTACCTCTACCTCTACAAAACTATATTTTCCAACAAAGGGTGATATATAAGTCTTAATATCTCAAAACTTGGTTTGGAGGGGTCATTGCCATCATCATTATTTCAACTAAAATAATAAAATTGTACGTATATATGTATATATCTAACAATAGGATTATGAAGTAAGTTTTTTAAAGCGCTTTTGTTTCTAAATCTATAAATATAAATAAGGAGTAATTCCGTCAATAAGTACTTATTTTTTTCCAATATTGCCTGCTAACTTACCCAATAAGCAAAGGTTTTGCTATGTAATGACATAAAAATTAAGAAAAAGAAACAAATTAATTTCAATTTTGAGTCTCCCGATGGGTGTAACGAAGCGCGCCGGGTAAGCAAATATTTAGTTCAATATGTAGGAGCTCTATATTGGGATCGGCCGAATATATTATACACTTCGGATATTAAAAACAACATTACAAGTTACAAATTCTTTGGCACCAGGGACCAAGTCGTCGCATTCGATCCCAATCGAAATTTACTCAATATAGGAGTTGTTAATATAGGAATTCTAATTAGAACTTCCAATTTAAATTCGAATCAAAATCGGCGATTTGGCCCCATGTTTAAAGTCGATAGCAATTATAGTGCCGATCTTCTTAAAATGTTTAATGTAGGCATACTGTAAATCGACTTCTCTAGCTATAAAGATACTTTATGGGGTCCCATATTGTAGAATGACAAACTGATATACATATATGTAAATATATTACATATGGGCAATTCCACTGTGGCGGGTATGACCATTTTACTCACTTTTTTGGCTAAAACTCAAACAATTCAAAATTTTAATTAAAAAAAGCTGTAATTTCCAAAAATGGTATGTTTTAAAACAGCGTGATTTCTGCTTAAAGTTATCACTAAAAGAATGTGACGGGTGTAACCTTACAAATTTCAACTCCAATTTATTTATATCATTTTCATTATTGTTAAGGCCTTAGTTCCAGTGATTGAATTGCTAACTGTCTAATAGCAAAAGCACAAATACTATGTTTTACCTAAAATGCTTTAAAAAATTTTTGGCCAATGTAATGCTGCTGCTGTGCTCTTGAAAATTTTAAGAATTTATATTTCAGCGGTTTCTATTGTTGTTGATATACAATTTTCCGTACAACATTTGTACCAACACCAAAAGCAATTTTTGTATAGCATTTTCTAAAATCCTGGTTAAATTATTGATTTTTTTTTTTAAAGAAAAAAACCTTTTTTTTTTCTTTTGTCGGTTTAAGTGGAGTTGCCCATATATTTATTATTGTAAGTTTAACGAACATTTAATCCTTTGGTGTTTACAAGAAATAAATGTCTCTAAATTCCTTAACATTACTCTGCGAAACTAATGCAACCGACAATGTTTACAAGACAACATGACGGGCTTTCGAATTTCGCCGCGAGAGAATTAAGTACAATTAATTTGATTAGTTTCTTACTTAAACTAACAATAAACTTGTCCTAGTTTTTTTTAGCAAAATTTTGTAAAAAAAATAAAAAATAATTTTTTTTATTGTAATACTTAAAGCAATTCACATAAAACTACTTTTATATATATAATTAAATATAAGCTGATAAGAAACAAAGTTTTATATTTTCTTAAAGAATATTTTTCTACTGTAGAGATACATAATTTATGTTTAATTTTTGAACAAAATGAAAAACACCTTTAAGAAAATTATAAAAAGAAAAAATTCTTGTTATCTTATTTCGTTAATCTCTTTATTATTTTTTTTTTCAACAAAATTTTTCAACATATAAATAATTTTAGATATGAATCTAATGAACGCTAAACATAATTCAAAGAAAAAATATTGCAAATATTTTTAATATGCACCTCCTAAGGGAAGAAAGAATATATTGGACTTCATAAAATACTTTGCCTGTATTTGCTTGTTTGAAAACATATTTATGTAGATACTCGTATGTGAATCCATAAGAAATATTGCAGCTGTAGGCATGAATGAATACGGACTGGTTCTATATTTTTTGGCTTTAATGGTCGCTTGGATGTTTGCTTGATTGTTTGGTTAAATGCCATAATTTCGTTTAAACATGATAAGAAATACTGGTTAGCCTTTACCAATAATGTTAAACGAAAAGAAGAGTGTTAAGCTGTAAAATGCATCTTTAAATACCAACGAAACACACAATAGAAGAGTGAAAATGAAATCATTTGCTCAATAAAGAATTTTTCTGCCACTGTTTTTTGCCTGATACATATTTTCAATTAAATTTGTAAATTTTTGCGCAGATGCCTTTTACGTAATAGCTTATCTACACAGAAAAATTATTCACATATATTTTTTTCAATTGACGTATTAATTAAAAAACGTATCGTTTATAAATAAAGAAATTAATTGACCCAAATAACTATTTAATTGAATTTAAAAATCATATGAAGTTGACAAACAGAAGCTGCCTGGTGCGAATCATGATTGGTACGTTAATTTTTTTCGTTTTTTTTTCTTTTCTGTTCATTCCCCGTAACGGCAGCCTCACGCTGGCGGTCACACTAAACAGTGTCTTGTTGATATTTTTAAATCAACAAGAGTAAAGTTAGTGCGAAAACGATCAATTGGGGTTGTCATGGCAACCGAAAGTTGTTGGGTACGGATTTAAAAGCGAGTTAATAAAACGTTTGTGTAACGACTTTTTAAATTATAGGTTGGCGCTTAAATAAAACTAGAATTCATATTTAGAAAAAAAACACGATACCAAAATTCATAACTCTGAAATATCTATAAGACATTTTCAAATCCGATTTCGACAGCTATCAGTTTCCATGACAACCCTGAAAAACTGTATTAAGAACATGCTTAGCAGGCTCAATATTTAATTTTGTTATTTTTTAGTTCTTAAAATAAATGTTTACGATGTGTTATGGCGTTAAACGACTCATGATTACTTGCCAAACTTTATTGAAGAGAGGTTGGTTTAGGCTGGATGGCCCTAAACACCTCACATACTTAGATCTCCTTTCTCCCTCGGCAGATGCCAGCATTTTAGAAAATTCCTATAGGTTTTGGAAAAATGCGAGCCTAAACAAATTGTTCTGGAGCACTGGAAAGTGACAACAATGTGCACAACCATCTTTTTATCTCCTAGTACATCACAGAATCTGCAATTATCGCTGGTCAGTCGTCCTATAGTTACAATTACCTGTTATCGTCCCCACTTAAAGTGTCTACAATTGCTTTCTTAAGGAAACCTAGTCGTTCCCGGGTCATAAAATTTTCACAAAATCCTGGAGACTCAACACGAAGTGCCATTTTCTACGACCTTTAGGGCTTGGACCCTCACAGCAAAGTCTACACCCCTCTTATAGAACTAAAGTGCAGCAAGAACGTATATTGTTCCTTTCTTTGCCAGTTTGCCCTTAATCTTTTTCCCCTTAATATTTCCATGTCCTTAAATCCAGTAACTATGCATTCGTCTCACTTGCACGCTTAAACAATTGAGAAGCACGTGAGGTTTGCAAAAATTGCCTTGAGCGCTGCCTGGCTATCAATAAACATGTTTACCCAAGAACTCTCAGTTTAGGAGGACAGGGCAAGATCAGCGGCTAATTTGGCTGCTGGAAGACTATAGACGAATATGACTAAATAAATATTTTCTGTCGCTATAATAAATCGTGTGTTACAGTTTTTACATCATTGTCGCTCATAATGATGCATCTGCTTTATAGGGGCAACAATGCTTATAGGGGCAACAATGAAAATGTGCATCGCACAAAATAACTGAATACAAATTTTTGTTGTATTCAATCTTTTTAAACTGAAGGTTTTTGTTGTTATTACAACAACTATTGTATGTTTAAAATTAGGTTGAATTTATTGTTGTAAGACTTTCAAGTTTAACGATCAATAATGATTTATTTATGGTTGATTGAACTTAAGAAGCCCACAGCTGGATAAGTTATACAGCTGAATATAACATTTTAAAGTGATATGGGTACTTCCACAGAAAAACTTAACTTACCTACATACATACATGCATATGTACATACATTCATACATATAGAAGTAAAAGATTATATGAAAAAAATAAAAACTACGCAAAAAAATAAAGTAGTTCACTGTATATTTTTGTGTGCAACACATGTTTCCTGTATTAAGGCAAATTAGTTTTAAAAAAATATTAAAAAAAATACCCAAAGAAATATGGAAATTGAGATTGCCATAATTTTGAAATCATAAATCATTGTATAAAGGCAAATAAAAAAACGTTCACAAGAAAAATTGCAAAATGTCTTTTTGAACAAAAAGTGAATAATAAAGAAACAAAGAAAACTACTAACCACTGGAAGACTTTTTCAACATAACATGTAAGTGAAAAAAAAAACTTAAAATAAACAAGTTTCCAAAAAACAATAATACAAGAAAATTAAATTTGTAGAATAAAAACCTCAAGCGAGACACAGTCAGTTGTAACTTGACTTAACAAAACGAAGAAAACATTATCCAAGTTTAACTACAGGGAGAATAAAACTTTTGCAGCAGCATTTGGTTAGTCATTCAGGCAGTTTATAACTCTGTCTTTTAACAAGGGCAGTTATCAAATTACATACATACAATCAGGTTTGCAACAGAAACAAAGAACATCAAAGAAGCAGCAAATCTGTTAAGTTCTTTTTTTAATAAAATTTTGTTACTTCTGAATTTTTAAAATTATTTAAGGCGAAAAACAGTTCCTTAGTTAAAAAAAAATTTAACATATATGCTCACATATTTCGGCTACATACACACATCTCGTTACCTTACTATGAAAAGGCCCTAACTCATAATTTTTAAATTCAAAAATTTGTTTGGCTAATTGTAATTTATGAACAGACCATTTATCGAAATAAACGAAAATCTGGGCTTATTAAAAAAAATGCGAGTTAGGACCTTTCTATATTAGGGTAACGATATACGTACGTATGTTTTTATGTACTAGGTATCTTCATTGTAATATGTATTATTAATATGGCTCTGATGTCAAGGTTTAGGCAGAACAAATTTAATTTTCAAACAAACAAGTTAATTAATTAATTGATTAATTAAATTTTTTCCCCTTATTTTACCAAAAACAAAATATATTAATTATGTACTTCCACTTATAAGATACACTTTTTCAAAACAAATTATTTTTCTGAGTTCAAAAATATTTTGCTCAAAACAATAAAGACATACGTACTATATCGTTACCCTAATTTAAAAAGGCCTTAACTCGTATCTTTTTTAATAAGCCCAGGATTTTCGGTGATGTTGAGTGATGAAACTATTAAGGTAAACAGGGTGTTTGAACTAATTAATTTAAAAACAACTTCTTCTCTAGAACAACTACTTAATACATAGTCATAGGCCATTAAAGCCAACAGTGTCTCCGGGGGACGAACACTAATCGGGTTTTACATGTACCTACCAAAAAACAATAACAAAGAAAGCAAAACAAAAGAAAAGTAACAACAACACAGGGGGATGTTGCATTGTTTTTTTTATTACCTAACACAGTGTTAAAGCACCCATATATTATCATCTTTCGTTGGGTACCGCTGCCCATGGGTATCCCCTTGTTTTAAAAGCTTTTAACTACTATTACAACTAATTTGATCTGTTTGCTTGCATATTGCTTGATTGATACGCGCATTTTGGTCTTTTTATTTTGCACAACTCTTAAAAGATTGATGTATAATTGTTAATGACTTCAATTTAACACAACACCTACATCTACACCTTTTAACGGCAAAGCCACATGCACGTATTTCATCACATTTTTACTTCGTTTTTCTCATATTAACAGTAAATCTTATAGAGAAGTAAGCCTTCATGAACCATTTAACCACCTTCCTGTTAAGTCAACTTAAGCCGCAATCACAAGCCAGTGAAGCAACCATCAAACCGACCAGACAAACGAAACAAACAGTGTTCAATAAGAATGCTAAATTAGTTCACAGTGTTGTCCAATTAAAGAAGGAAACCAAACACTTAAATATAAAGAAATAGCGTTAATGACTGACTGACTGACTAATTCATTATGTAAAGTAAGGGGTTAAAATTTACCAAATAGAGAAAAACTCGGTAAGGATATTTCCTTAACTATACACAACAGAAACAAAATTAAAAAAAAATCGTTCTCTACTTAAACAATAAACGGGCCCGTGTTTAGCACTTTTTCGAAAATTTGGCCCCAATGAGTAAAACAGAGTAAAAACTTTACTACGACACTGCTTAAACCAATAGAGATACAAAAGATATACTCAAAAAATTATTACAGTAACTGACTGTAAGTTATTTAGGAAGTATTCCGTAAAGTTGTTTTTAAATTAAAAAAACAGTTAAATTTAATACAAAAAAAAATTTTTTTTAACTGATTTGAAGGGCTATTTAAAACTTCAGCTAAACAAAAATACTGATTTTCAGTTAAGGTTATTTTTGTCAGCTATTTTTTGGGTAATATTTAACTTTCTTGTTATTTTTCTGATGGGTTGTGTGTTGCTATAAATGACAAAAAATTCAGTTAATTTAAGACGAATATATAAGTTAATATTTTGATGTCTGAATTCAAATGAAATATTTTTTTAATTTTAATGGACAGTTTTTAAATGAATATCCAGTTATTTTAAATAGATTTCCAGGGTATTTTACCTTATAAATTTTTTGAGTTTAGATAGAACACAGCTTAAATTACGTTTGACAGGACGAACATATTTTTATAGCCTTCACATAGTGATAAGGGTACATATCAGTTTATCCTTCTATTTGTAGTTTCTTTATTATCCATTAGCGACCCCATAAACTATATACAGTGAACTCGCGGAAACGTGAACTAATTTTTACCAAGGGTGTTCATGTTTTCGATTTTGTTCACGTTTCTGATTGGATATGTTTTAATTATTTTCTAACGAATTTAATTTTTTTTATCAATTTATTGTTACTAGTTCAAAAACATCCAAATCTAGTCAAAACTTAACAGCGCTTTAACCCGAAAAGTCCAATTAAAAAATTTTAAAACCTAAGTTTTTTTAGGTAATACATAATTGTCTTATTAATCTGACCACAAAAATCAACTTTTTGAAAAAAAAAACTATGTACATCGCTTATAGATTCTTTTATTGCATAATTCGGCGACTCCCAAAACTAATAAAATTAATGTAAACAAACAAAAACCTCAGAAAAAACTGTTCACGTTTTAAAGCTTTCAATGTTTGTTCACGTTTTAAAGTAGTTAATGTTAAATAAAAAGTGTTCACGTTTCTGGATGTTCACGATTCTGGATATTCACGTTTTCGCGAGTGCACTGTATATTCTGGATCCTTATAAATAGTGAAGTCGATATAGCCATGTCCGTCTGTTGAAATCGAGTTTCCGGGGTCAAAAATAGTAATACGGGTTATTGGTGTAAAACTATTAGAAATGTCCTGGAGACAATCGCTTTTTAAAATAAGTAAGATCGGTTAACTACGGACCTTAATATAGGCAAAATATGTACTGCGATTTCCACAGTTTTTTTAAGGACAAAATCAATACACGTGTGTAGCAAATGTAAACTACTGACAACTCTTTTGTTGAGTTTTTTTTTTAAAAATCGCTAAAACCTAGTTTTTTTTAATTGTATGCATCATTTAGACCCCCCCACGCCCCCCCGCAGAATCCGCACCTGGATTTTTGGATTATAGTTGACGATATGTTGTTTTTAGTTAAATAAAATCAATAGTATTACCATCTAGAAATAGTAATTTAAAACTCAGCTTCAATTTTACCGATCGAATCACTTTTTGAGTCCGTCCAATTAGGTTTGAATGTATTATTACAAATGATCAAAGTACTGGTTGTATTTTTAAAGCTAATCTGATTCAGTGCAATGTTGTAGGTTTGGACCAAAATGATAAATTTCTGTTTAACATTTTGCGTAATAACAAAATAAACGCTCCAATCAAGCCTAAAATAGAATTAATTTATGAATGTAATTGACCGCAATACGTTTACAAAAAATTATCGACAAATATGTACGTATGTTTGTATAAAGAATGTTGTTGAAACTATGTATATTTAGCAATATTTTTCCACATACATTATAGTTGCAACTTGCAAGTTTTTTTTTAAGACTTAATTTATTTATTCTTCCTTTTCTTTTTGCGTGCATCATTAGCTGCTAAAACAGTTGATGCCTATGGTCGCTTTTTGTGACTAGAATCGTTTTACGATATTTAAGATGATGTTGATTTTAGGGGTTTGAAGTTGCCAAAGAAGTTGCATGTAAAGCATTATTTTTTGTTTCCCTTTCAATGCAATACAAAGTTTAAAGTGGTGTCTTTTGAAAAAAAAAAAATCTTTAAGTTTAAAAAATGAATATAATAGATATTGTTAACATAAAAGAGATGTTGTTTTAAATGGCTTTCAATACAGCACTTAATACACCATTAACGACAATGGTTTAATACAATAAATTGTCTGTTAACTTTATGCCATTCGTAAGTTTGTACAAAATGAAGTGCCTAAGTACATGCAAATTACATGTTTAAAAGGATGATATAAAAAATTTTATTAATAGATTTTATTTGTTGAAAAAAGGCCTTTCTATTTTGTTATTAAAAGCTACTTGTGGTTGGAGAACAAAAAATCCCATTGATTGGTTGCTTTCTTTGCTTACAAAAAAACGGGGTTCAAAAGGACCCCGTTTTTACATTAAAAAAAAAACTTTTTTAGTATAATTCTTACAGAAAAAGGGCTATTTAATATGCAATTTCCCATAGTAAGCATTTGTTTTAAGAAAAAATTCTAACAAAATATTGTGGTTAATTTTGGCGTCGAGAGTTTTACGACCTGTATTTGATAGACAACCATAAATATTGAACCTATTTAGCGCATAATTGGAAAAACAAAATACAATTGCAAAATTAACAGCGATAAAACATTTTCATTAATATGAAAAGTTTACAATAAACGTCTAATGATTTGTAAATTGTTTAATTAAAAAAAAAGGAATAAAATTTTGACAAATAAAATACGGTGCTAGACAAATTGGCAACAAATGTTTATGTTGTTTATACTTTTGTTGCCAACAAACGCAGTCTGCTGTTCCCATTTACACCCTACACTAATAACGTGCGTTTCTATGTACTAATTGGTAAATTTTTTTTTTAAAAATTTATATGAGAATAAATCTGGGAACTGACCTATAAAAAAGAAATAATTTTAATGAATTTTAAATTGTAGCTGTTTATGATTGATTGTGAGATAAAATATTTGTTTTTTTATTTTAATTTTTAATTATAATGTACATATATACATGTATGTATATATGTATGTATATGTCCTGGAAACTGGTTAACTGACTTCGATTATAATAAAAAATCGATTTTTTGTTATCGAGTTTTTGCTGAAGATTTTCTACAAAAATTTATTAAATAGTTAAACAAATCGAACTCACTTTAAAAATTTCGAAATTCGAAAAACGTTTGGAAATCATTTTTCAAATGTTATTGAAAACCATCTGCACCGAAAACTCACGTATGAGCTTTGACTTTGAAAATCGAAATGTAAATATGTGATTGTAAAATAGAAAATTTATTGAGAGCTTCCCTAGTAAGCAGGTGAAGATAATTTTAGAATCACATTGTATCGATGTATAGGGTGCAACCCTACAAGAAATTTGTGACCGAAATTAACACTAAAACATTTTTTTCGGTCATTTGTGACAAATATTTCTATCATTTCTAAAGGTGCGAGGGAGATGCAATATCACACGTACACAAAGTTTCGGTCATTTTTTTCACATCGCCCTAAGGAAAATGATAGAAAATAATCCGAAATACCGGTCATCTGTGTCGGTCATATGACCGTTCAAATGACTGTCACTGTTCTGGTAGGGTAAATTATGCGTGCGTATGAATGACGATGTTTAATGAATTACATTCACTAAGTGTGCCAGCAAAATTAGATAGTCATTCCACTTTATGTTGCTAAACGTTAAAATGCTTTTCGAATGTTTGTAAAAATCATTTAATTTTTCGTTTCAGCTTCTGTTTATATTTTAAAATGTATTTAACAGTTTTGGCTCATTTTGTCGGATTTTCGTTAATTTAATTTTTATGCTGCATTTCCGGTGCGTATATGTATATGTATGTATTCAGGCATTATACACAGTTACGTACATATATTCATATTGACACATACATACATATGTAGACATATTTAAAAATAAAATTTAGCAAAACTAAAAAACAAAATACCAACTTAAGAAATGAGCAAAACAATTTTGCTATACACTTACGACTTGCCAGACAAATTTATTTTTAGTTTTAAAAGTGAAATTCCTTCATGTTTTATTTTTTCCTTTTTTTTTTTTTGCTTTAGACATTCATTCATAGTTGAAGATACAAAAATATATATATATATTTTTGTATTGATAATGATTAAGTTTACGCGTGTACTAGAAATTATTAGGCAGCAAAAATAAAATAAAAAATAAGTCAAAAACGCACACAAAAACGATTAAACTTTTTACTTGGTTATTTGTCATTAAAATCACAATTGAAATACATATTATGATGTAAAACACATTTTAAAATTCGGTTACGTCAGCTATTGGAGTCCATGATAATCCTGATAATATTATTTTCGATGCAGATTCGATTATGCTAATGAAGAAAGTCCTAATTTTTCTGTAAGGCAGTAGAAAAAAGTTTTTTTAAGGAAAATATCTTCATTTAGAATTAAAATTTATAAAGACACAGCTGTCAAAGTCGTTTAGTTAATCTTTCCAGCACAAATCATATTCTTTCGGTGTGTATCTCTTATTCAACCTTAAAAGTCTTACCATTCTTCATTGGAAGAATTATTTAATTTTTATTATTTTTTAAGTTTTTAGATAAAAGCCAAAAAGTCAGTAAAATGAAAACTCCCGTCACTATGGATTTACCCATATGAAAAGTTTTTAATTATACAGACAAAATACACTCTTAGATGTGGCCGGTAGTGGGTCAGTAAAATTCACTAGATTTTTATTTAGAATTTTTAAAAACTAAAAGTAAAAATTTGAAAGTAGTTGAAGAATTTAATACCAAAATTTAACACCTCCTGATTCCTGTGCAAGTGCTAACAATTTTGACTAATTTCAATCAAATCTTTGAGAGCGAAGTTTTTTTCAGTGGAAAAGATGCTTAAAGATTAAAAACAAGATTAAACATAACAGCGAAAACAGCCTTAAAACAACTTTTTGCATGTTTTTAATAACCTTAAACGAGTACAACAAAAAATTTGTGCAAAGAATTTCAGTCATTTTGCAGGCTCCAATAGAAAAAAAAGCGAATTTAAAGAAAGTTCAGAGACAGTTTTGTTGATGGGAAATTCCATTGTGACGGGTGTGACCATTCTACTAACATGTTTTGTTATAATTCAAACATTTGAAATTTGTACTTTGAGAAAAGCATTGTTTTCTAGAAATGGTATGCTTTAAATTTAAGTAGACACAAAAAGGACATGATATTTGAACATAATGGCCACTAGAAAGCCGTGATGGGTGTGGCATTATAAATTTGAGTTTTATTGAATTTTCGCTTTTGTGAAAAATATTCTTAAAAACTGACTAAATTATTTAAATTTTCTAAATGGCTTGAAGTATTTTTAACAGTGACTGTAGCAATTATGCAAAAAAAATTATATCAAAAAATATTTTTTTTTGGAAAAATTTTTTTTTATTTTTTGGCAGGAATAATTATTATTTTTTAATTTTAACAAAAATTATTTATGATAACAATAATCGGTATTTATAACAATTATTTTTGCTAAGAATTAATATATTTAAGAAATAATTATTATTTGTTGACAATAAAATAAAAATAATATTTTTTTAAAACAAAAATATAATCAAAAATTTAAGAAGCACTTAATTTTCCAAAAGTCTACTTTAATATCATCAAGATGGTGTAATTTTCTTTACTTTCCAATGTTTCCCTGTACATTTTTTTTCTTCATTAAAATATAATATAAATATATATGTATATAATATATATAATATAAAAATATATATAATATAAAATAATTTTTAGTTACAATCCATGGTTTTTAATTGTATTTAAAACACGTAAGTTAATGTTTTTTTTACAAAACTACAGAAGGATTTTTCGGCATTTTACGAGGAATTGTCCTTATGAACGTCAATTAGATTTATTCAAAATTTATACCAAATTGAAAAAGTTGCCATTGATTATATACTGTCCGGGAATCAAAAAACAAATCTTTTAACAAAACCGCAAATTTAGCTAAAAAAAAATATAGATGAGTTGTTAAATGGGTAAACAAGTAAAGCCTTGTATTTTAAGGAGCAAAAATTTATTGAATGGGCTGTAGTTTTGCCAGGAAAACAGGTCAAATAATCTACACTTCACTGGTAAAAATTACATAACATGCGCCACAGCCAAGTACAGTACTTTTATTTTTTTTAAATTAAATATTAGTTTAAAATCTATTTATCCATAGACTCAAATAAATAAACAAACAAAAAAAAAATGATACCCTAACCACCACCTAACTACCTATCTAAAGTAGCTATGCTTAAAGATCTTTTTATCAGAACAAACAATAACTTTTAAAATTCATTTATTTTTTTAGACTTTTGTTTTTCAACACCCAATGTAAGTGGGCTTTGTAAAAAGTTGAAAAATCAAGTTATAAATAATAACGGTTTCAATTTTTAGAAAGAATATTGTTTAAAGATTAAAGAAAAATTAAGTTTTTTAAAACTATAAAGCCATATAGGTATGAAGAATGTTTTTATAATTGTAGATGTTAATGGAAAATAAAACTGTGTTTCTTAATTGTTTTCGTTAAGCTCACAATTTATTTTTGAAATGTGAAAATATTTTTAGGGGCAATAATTTACAAAACAACTAACCACAGGTCGGTGACCTAAGAAGTATGTTTTCGTTTGGTGTTAAACAATGGGGTTATAATTTTAAACCAAGAAAAGAAAAGTTTTTGAAAAATAATTAGTTAAAAACTTTACTTTACATCTATGTGATAATTAACAAAAAAACATTTATCCCACTTTTCTTTGTGTAGTTATTAATGAATAAAATTTATTTTAAATAATTTGGTTTTTTATACTTTCTAAAGTTTTGACATGAACAGAAGAACACTTCACACAGATATAAATATTTTAAGGCAATTAATGTTAATGTAATGTATCAAATGCATTTCTAATTAAAATTTTAAATATCGGAATAAACAATTACAACAATGTTTTTGTTTATGATTGACTTTTGTTCTTACCTTTACGTTTAGAAAAGATGGATCTGCTAATGAATGAAATAATTTAATTTATGAATGAGTAAATTAAAACCGGTCGTAGCGTTTAGTTGTTTGTTATTTATTGTTGCTGTCTTATGGAAAATCTCGGTAATAAAATCTCCATGTATTTTTAATATAAATCAATCAAATATGTATACATAGGTATCTCTTTGTATAGAGACGCCCTTAAAGATTTTTAACAACTTTATGTTTTTGGTTGATTTTTTTTACCACTTGCCTGTAGCCAATGTAATCAACCCTACAATGTTTATTTCTTGTTCTTTTAAAAGTCTTCTTCCTTTCTGTTTGGTTTCCCTTTTTTGGTATTACTGAACAAACGGTGTCCAACACAATACTTATTTATTTTACATACACTAGCACAGGTCCTTTGTTTTACCAAAATGTATTCCTTGCTTACAATAAAAATACCAAATAATTTTTAGGAATTTCCAATAATTTTTTATGTGTCCAAATTTTTAAAACTCCTGGATATTTGTTTTATATATTAATTTTTTAACAGTAGGTATTTGTTGTTTTCTTTTTATTTTTGTTGTTATTCTTTTAATATTTATTTATTTACAAGAAAAAGGGTTTAACTATTTCTTGTTAATGATTTATTATTCAAGGTCGTTTCTTTAGCACTTTCTTGGCTTTTTACACTTTAAATTAAACTTGTTATAAGTATATAACAAAAAGAATTATTTTGCATTAATTTTCAATCTTTACTTTGTACTTTTTAATTTATAAATATTTGCTTTTCATTAAATTGCACTTTATTGTTTGTATGTAGAAAAACTACAGATTCACACAATACACAAACGGTGGTTACTAAAATCGATAAAAAAATCTCGCGACGCGAACCGTACCAAACCAACTTTTGAGATGAAATGATTTTTTGTCAATTTTTGTCTTGGATGTAAATTGTGTTGCCATACTGTTTATTTTGTGTGGTGAAAAACAAATAGCAGTGCTGTCAACTTGTTCTTGTAGTTTATTAAATGCATGGTGGAATAAGAATGTGGGATCGTCCCTAAAACAACAACTTCCTGTAAAATTTCATTAAATAATTTGATTAAATGTTTTTGGAAAATTCAAACTTTATTATGTTGTGTTTTTAAGACTTCTTGAGTGGAAATTTTATTTTTGAAGAGTTTTCAGTGTAGTTTTCTTCTTTGGTGAGTTAATTTTTTGTATATAAATTTTGCTGAAAGTCTATGACACGCGTTTGCTGTGATATCGCGTTATATGCGTTTGGCTAAAAGTTGAATAAATGTATTTCTCTATGGTAGTTGCGGACATTGACACGTTAACTCCATTTAGGTGACGCACGCAAATGCTGAAAGTTCATACACACGTCAACGCGGCAAAGCGCTGTGCGGTTTTTAGATTTTATACATTGATGCGTTTTAGGCTACACGCTGCACTTGAAAAATTAACAACAATATAACTTGACAAGCCACGATCTTATAAATTTTTTTCTTATATATTAACAGTTGTGATTATTTTAATTATTATAAAGGAGAATTTAAGAAGAGGCGTAAAGAATTAAAGCTAAATGAATCAAAATATTTATATTTTTAAATACGATTGAAATTTTACGTTTTATTAAAAAAATCGATTTTACACAAATCTTCTTGTAAAAAATTAAAATCAAGATGCATATCTTTGTTTTCAATTGCAAGCCACGTACATATGTATATAGTAAGATTCGAAATTAAAATTTTATTTATAAAATTGTTTTTACATAATCCTTCTGAGTAGAAAATTTTTAAATTTGGTGCGATTAGAAGTTTTTGGTAATATACATACATAGTATGTATGAAAAAACAAAACTTTATATGACAGTTATGGTAACCTTTTCTATTACTTCGTTATAAAGAAATCAAATACAAGTTTTTTTTTTGCTGCGCGTAATTTAAAATAGTCAAAAGTATTAGTAATTTTATGAACAAAATAAATACTGGTACCATTTTAGACAGGCATAACTAACGCTATACTTACACTATCTGAGTTATCATCTAAGATTCACAGCTAGGTCTCGTTTGTATAGTGTTATAACATGTATATTTTAATTTGTAAAACTTTTGTCTAATCTCAGGTGAAAGTAGAACGTGATCTATTTTCAAATTATTTAACGCCTGAGTTTTAAGTTTAAGTTTTTAAAAGCTACTGGATTAAATGCTTGTTGTTGTATTGTCATAATCCTTATACCAGCTTAACAACTTTTATAATTAGCGGACTAAAATTAATTTCTCAGACGTAATGTAGTACTAGAAATTAAAAAATTAAATTGTTTTCTGACACTCATAAAAATTGAAACTTATTTGTTTGACACTCAGATGAAAACTTAGGTAGTGTAAGTGCCATCTCTTGCAATTCAATACTACTTACAGAAATTCGGAATATTTAGCTTTCATATATATGACCGAAAAAGAAGCAAGGTATGGTGAAAGGTGAATTTAAATTTTACATTTTTTATGCACGGCTGCCAGACCCGACGATTTGTGGTTTTCAGCAACTTTTGCAGACTGCATGATTTCAGCTATAAATCTGACAGTATTTGTTATCAGATTTGTGCTATATGTTTGTTCAAAACAAATACTTTCAACTTTAGTGTGCTAAGCGTAGGGCT
Organism: Melanophora roralis; assembly: GCA_963583895.1. NCBI lineage: Eukaryota > Metazoa > Arthropoda > Insecta > Diptera > Rhinophoridae > Melanophora > Melanophora roralis. The sequence goes on along the minus strand of OY757187.1, from coordinate 116,046,002 downwards.
TACATATAATCAAACTGTTAGTTTAAAGTGTAAGTAAATGTTATTTTATACTAATATTAATTTGCATCTGTGTCAATTTTTATTCTTAAAGGAACTTTAAAAATGAAGATGATATATGACGAGCTTGAAACCGCTTAAAAGTCGTTACACAAAGTAGCAAACCAAGGTGTAATTAAAACGTGACCTCCTTGCTACAATATAAACTTTTAGACATGCGCAGCTTGCAAGTAGTTCTAGCCGTCCTGTCAAAATCTTCATATACTTGTTTTTGTAGTATTGTATTTGTTGAACGCTAAATTCTGCTTTGTAAAAAATATCTAGCGGTTTTCACTCATTGTGCTAAAGTGCCTAAAAAGTTTGTTATTTATGGTAAATGGGGTAAGTTTGCAGCTTTTGCTGTTGTTGTGTTGACAAGATAACTAGAAACCGTATACCGGCAATAAAAATCATCTGATTAGCTGCTACTACCTTAATAAATTTGCGTTTCTGGGAATTTTAAAACAAAATTCGGAGCGCAACTATTTGTCATTTGAGTGGTCTCTGCCAAAGTACAATTTTCAATCAAAGTTACATTTATTAAACAAAGAAAAAGCTGTTTCGAACTACTTTTGGTTCAGTTAACTGTTGATAAGTATGATATTATTTTGCTTAGTTTATAAATTTTTTTTTTTTATTATTACAAAAAAAAAATTGTTTTTCTTTTAAATTTTATAGAAGTTCGGTCAGAAAAATCTATAATTAGTTAAAATGTTTATAATCAAACTTTATAGTCATTTTAATTTGACGATTTTTTGGGGGTTTCAAAAAGCTGTTATAAGAAAGATTGATTTTCCAGCTGAGGTTACGCTACTGCCTTCTGCATGTGGTCTGAATTAAACACACACATAGCGGAAAAACTCAACTCAAAAGCTGTATATCACTTAAGAGGTCACCGGAAACACCTTAGCATATGCAATATAATTGTAAAAATGTTGCATACTTTAAGGGCTAACTTTTGGTACTAAATCCTTTTATCATTGTAGTATACGAATTTGTGCTAAAAAATCAATCGGCGTTTTTTTTAGCTAGTTGGCTTCGTAGTATGTTTTCAACCACTCCTTCATTTAATTCGACTGCAATGAAACAGCAAGAAAACTTTTTCAGCCATTAAAGCAAAAACCAAAAAACAAAATGTTAACTTCACGCAGAGCACAAAAATGTTCAGTCGTGTTCGTCTAATCGTCGTGATAAGTTGTTAGGAATTTTAATAAGTTAACGAGCGCGTCTGATAGAAAAATTAAGTATTGGAAAATTTTTTTCATATGAAAAATTTTCACTAATCACTTAACCCAAAAAAAAAAAAATAAAACTAATAAATAAATCAAAAATTAACAAAAAAAAAAAAATAATAATTAAAAGAAAAGTATTTTAAACTCAAAAAAGCACAAAATTTGTTATAATTTTTTTTTCCATTCGATTAAGTAAATTTTTTAAATACATAACTATAAAGCTGTTATAAAAGAGTAAAATATATAAGAAAATAACGGTATATACATGTATAGATATATAATATGTGTATGTATGTTCATATGTTATATATTTATGGTTAATGGTGATAAATAAACCTTAGATGTATTAATTGCATGAGTGTCTGTGTGTGTGTTTGTTAAATGTTAACTTAATTTCTTTAAATTGTTTTATTTTAACAACGAAGGAAAAAAAGAAACCTTTTAAAAATTTGTATATATGTAAATTTTATGTTCACATTTTTGCAAGCATACTTTGTGGATGAAACTGTAAAATTATTGCTTTCTAGGAAAAACTGCTAATTTATTACAAAAAAATATTATTTTTAATTTTTAATAAATAAAAAAATGATTTTTTGTATGTGTGTGTGTATTATTTACTGTTATATACAATAAAAATAATTTTCATGTCTAGTATATTTTAACCATGTGAGATCACCACTTTTGATGGCTAAATTTAACTAAGACACTAGGCTGCCAGACAAAAAGAATAAAAAATTTGAATTGATAATTAAAAAAAGGCTTAAAATTTTTAAATTAAGCTTATGACGTCTGAAATTTTATTATTTTATATTTTATATAAAACAAAATAATAACAAATTTTAAATATTATACATATGTATAGGATTTGAACCTTAGTTTTCTTATTTAAAATTATATAAACCAAATATTAAAAATTTTTTTAATTTAATTAAAGTTGAGGACTACATATTTTTAGTTTTATAATGGTTTTGATACCCTTTATTTTTTGGGATTTCGAATTGAAAATTTTTTATATTCGCTTAAATGCTCTTACAAAAGTAATTTGGCATATGTCTATAACAAAATAAAAACAAAAAAACCTGTTTGCCTGTGTTATTTCACGGTATTGCTATCGAATTTTAAAAATAGAATGATAATCCCAATATCTTAGATATTTTAAAAATTTCCAATTAGTTTATATATCATAACGAGCCCCTAGAACTGGGCTTTGCAAAGTGAGTGCAGAATGTGGACAACTAAATCGTCTCAGATAAAAGTGAAACCAAAAAATTTATGTATATGTTTTTTAGCATGTCGCCAATGGCAAACAATTGTTTTTGACTAAAGCAACAAAATTAAAAATTTTTCCTTAGGTAAAAATGTCTTTTATTCTGAAGAATATTGAATCTTTTTTCTTCCGTCGAAATGAGCAACTTTGCCCACCCCATTTTCTGTTTTATTAGTTGCTATAACTTTCAATTAAAATTTGTAAAAAAATAATATAAGTCATGTATAAAACGATAAAATTGACAGTTTAAATTATTGAATATGGAATACATTTAAAGAAGCAGCAAAACCATAAGATAGTTGCTTAATGGGCGGTACGTTAGTAGAAGGCTAAAAATTTTAAGCAAATATATGCGGTGTCAAATGGGGAAGAGAATAATCGCTGTAGTATAACGTTACGAATAGCACTAGTAGCAAGCTGTTAAAAATAAAAACTGCAGTTTAGAGGTGTCAAAGTAATTAGTAGTAGTTGTAATTGCTGCAGCAAAAGTTGAGGTGCAAAACTCGAAATTTTGACTTTGTTGCGCGGCAAGGCATACATTCCTATGTATATATGTATGTGCAGTTTCAATAACTGTCTCGAATCTTTTCTTGCTACGATACTTATTACGACGAAAACTCAATTCCAGACATTAATCACATAAATAAAACTACACAATTCAAATTTTTTAAAGAAATAAAAAGAACAACGAGAGATAGCAGTCTGTGCATTTTCGACAATATTTTACAAAACAGTCTTGAATATTTTGCTTAAAAATAACTAAGTACTTTTTTATATTACCGTCATTGGCATCCAAATTTTAATTTCGGTCTGGCTACCCTCTTTCTTACTTACACACACACACACCAGACGTCATTGGCATTTTGTTGCGTTATGACTTAATAAGGTAACCGACAAAAACTTTTAAGGAACACTTCGGTTTTCTGTGTATTTTTTACCACAAATACACACACATTCACATGTATGTGTTTTTATTTCCTTGATTTTGTTTGTTTAATATATAATTTTGTAAATATGCTTTAGTTATCGTTTACTTTCAACACCTTAAAGTATGCACGGATTTTGTAAATTTGCAATCGTTCACTAACCCTTTAAACGCGTTGCAAATTATTAATCCTGTTCTTTTTATTAAATAAACTCTTAAAAATTTCTTTATACCAGCTTACATATTTTAAAATTTATTAAAATAATAAATAGAAAATAACCCATTCATATTCATTTTACTATTGTATCAATGTTAGTTTTGCGTATGTATAGGTTAAAATCAATTTTTTTTTATTTTTGAATATAAAAGGCAATTAACTTAACGAAATTAAAACAATAAAGAAACGAGTGTTAAATTGTAAGCGAAAGAGTTTTCCGGAAACCTTATTTAAATGTTAAATGTTGTAATTGTTATTGTTGTTTAACTTTGTGTGTAAAAAGAGCAAAAAGGAAAGAAAAACAAAAAAAAAAAAAAAAACAAAAAAGAAATTGTTAATTAAACCAAATAATTTTAAAACGTACCTACTCAATTGTTTGTTATTGTTGTTATCTTCAATTTAATTCAGTTTTCGTTGAGCATAAATTGAAACGTTTCCTTATGATCGGCTCATTTTGGAATTTGTGTAGAGCGTGCCCATCAATGCCGGTTGACAAGGTATGTAAAATGGTTTAACCATACTTAATATGAAATAATATTTTTTTTAATTTTTAAAAGCCATAAATATTATTTAACTTGTTCTTATTCTATTGAAAACGTGAAAAAGGGTTTCTGCCGTGTTTTGTATTTTTTTTTTGCATTAAGCAGGCCATTGGGTCATAATAGTACTTCTAGTATAACTCGTCATCATACTCTTATAGCTATAAATGCATTGTTGCTACTGTTGTTTTGTTGTTTTATAAGTGATTTCATACTGCAGTATTTCTCTTTATTGTTGCCTTTAAAATACAAAAAGCCTTTTTACAAAACAAAAAACTGCAAAAATAGCTTCAACTGCAGTTGTTTTGTTAGACATGTCTTAACATGTTTTTTTTGTTTTATTAATGTTTGTGGTCTTTGTTGCTGTTGCTTGGCTAAGGATAATATAGTCATTATATAAAGTTTTATACTAATAAATTTTCGAAACAAACATTAAGACAAATGAGTTTAACATTACCTAGAAATATGCAACAAAAAGTTAAAAAAAATTCTTAAAGGGTAGTTTTTTATTTCGTAGCCCAATAGACTATGCGCCTAAAAGCAAGCCAACGTACTTCAAACATTTAGACAATTCAAAACTACTGACTCGTTTTTCGCTTTGTACAAAAATCAAAAGTTTAAAATTAAGCTAAATTTAAAACAATGTTCAAACGCCAAAAAGTATGAAAATTTAAGCTAGTAGATTATCTAAGAAAGGTTTTATACCCTGTACAAGTTTAAAAATATATGTATTTATTTTGTTGCTACTTTCAAAATCTTTTGATTTTTGTACACTTCACATAAAATCGGATATTTGTTCGGAAATTCTTAATATGCTGTGTTTCAAAAAGTCTTAAGAGCCATAACTTTCAAACTATCTATGAAATAGCTGTTAATCAATATGTTATAAAATGTAAAAAGAAGCAGGTAAAGTGACAGCCCAAACCAACAAAAATTTAATTTTTTTTTCAAAACTAAAATTTAATATTCCAAAAAAACTTTTGTCAAGAAATCTTTTTGGTTTTCTTTTTAAATTCATAGCCTATAAGCTTTTGCTTTTTATAAAACAAAATGTATTGCCTTCCTTTAGGCGAACTTTTAAATAAATACTTTTATTGATACTACGTATTGTAGATATCCTTTTATGAAATAAAAATCGATAGTAAGATTTTCTGCCTTAAACTAGTTTGAATTTTTTAGCTAAAAAAATAATTGATTTTTTGCAGTACAAACCACATTTGCTTTGATGACACATTCTAATATATATTTTTTCTCACTAAAAAATTTTGCTTTTTCCAAAAGCAAGTATAAACAGCATTACAACTTAAAAAAAATTATTTTAAAAATTATACAAATAGATGACACATTCCTTTAAAAAAATTTGTTTGCTGAAATTAAGTAAAGTTAAAAGCAAACAGCTGCGAGTACAACAACAAACCACTTGCTTTGTACAATAAGGAAGGAAATTAGAAAAAAAATCGATAACATATGACAGAGTGGTATTTAATTGCTGAATACTATAAAGAATTACAAAGTGAAATAAAAAGCAAAATCAAAACAAATACAACAAACATGCAATAAGGGTTTTTGAACAAATGACAGCATTGACAACAACAAAAATAACTACAAGGTACATTGGGTGGAAGATTGTAGAAAACTTAACTAAAGAACTAAAGAAAACCTGAGGTGACAAGTGGAGGCAAATTATAGAATCAAAATTGAACAAGAGCTAAAGAGTAAATAAAATAAAAAGGAAGAAAGCATCAATAAAGACATTAAGTAAAAACAACACCCTGTATATGATAAAACAGACAATGTAAAAAGAAAAGAGAGAAAGAGAACAACCAGAGAGCTAATTTTTAATGCAGCCTGAAACTAGGCAAGGGTAATAAACAATATTTGTACTGAAAATACATAACGGTAATGTGGTTTGTTAGCCAAAAGCAGGGAGAGAAAAAAAAGAGAGCTGAAGTATAACAGCGTAACGTCAGAGCTAAAAACTGTAGCAGAAATCGGTAATTTCTAATACAAAAAAATATTCAGCATTGGATTCCAAAGAAACACATACATGTATACATTTCCTTACCGTATGACTGGAGCCGGCTTTTGATGGTATGTATTTCCTTGGCTGGTTTGGATATCAGATTGCTTAAATTTATAAAAAAAACAACAACACACTGCAAATGCAACAACAAACCGAAATGAAAAAGGAAATCAAAGATTAAAAGAATATTATAAAGAAGGACATGACAAGAATATATACAAATGTCGTCTTTTTTCTTGCAAGTGTATGTGTAAATTCTATGGTTGACTGGCAAAGTGGTAATATGATTACTATTACATAAGTATTTTGCAAAAAAACCTTATTACTTAAAAATCAACCATCTAACATGATACAAACCTTCGTATCTTTAAACATTTTCGTTTCTGTCCACAACTGTGTCTGTTTTTATGTGTGGTGGTTTCATAGAAAACCCAGCTACATACATAAAGTGATGGATATTCATAAATAAATAGAAACGCAGCAGAGCGGCATGGATAAATATCCTTTATATTTTTTTATTTTAAAAATGCCGGCAATAAATTTTTTTGCTTCCTTTTTGGTTCAAAACACTCATGTGCTGTTTTTTTGTAAGTTTTGACCAAAAAAATATACACATTAATGTAAAAATAATTTTTTTTATTTAAAAATGACTCATCATTTGATTTTAATTTTTGTTGAAAGCAAGTTTTCTTTTACCTTTTTCTGCCAAAATAGCTACATGTAAGGAATTAAGAAAAGTTGTTTTGCTTCTATATTTTGTTGTTGTTATTTTTCCATTAATTTTAGAAAAAGGTCAGACGAAAATCCTTATACCTGCATACATATACATACATATATACGAATATACATATGGGGGATTTCATGTCAAGTGACCCAACTTTTTTTTTCGATTCGAAAGAAATTTGGACCAAAGTAAGTTCTTGCTTAAGAGATAATTTTACATAAAAAGGAAAAAAAATTCAAATAGAATATACGCGAAAATTGGAAAACCTCTGCCTTGAGTTACAAAACATTATTTTTTATAGATATCCCACTCGCATCCCACTAAGCGACCTCCAAGCTCTTCAAAGAAAAGACCTAAGCTTTCATTTGAGCAAAAAAAAATATGGGCATATTTGGAAAAAATTTTTTTTTTCTAATTATTTTATAAAAAAATAAAAAAAAAAATTTTTAATTTTAAAAATATTTTTTTCTGTAAGATTGAAGAAAAATCTATCGAAAGTATTTGGGACGAATTTTGTTAAAAGCAAAAGGTAATAAACTACATGTATGAGAAAAAAACACCTATTTGCCGAAAACGTCAAATTTTGAACCCCTCTAGCTCAGAGAGTTTTTGACCCATCGTGTTTAAAAATTGTGTCTAAACTACTCTCTGCAAGAACTTACTTTGGTCCAAATTTCTTTCCAATCGAAAGATGTCGGTTTTAAAAGTTGGGTCACTTGACATGAAATCCCCCATATATACAGTTTGAAACTTTCGTACATTTATGCCGTGCACGCCTTCCATCATCTTTCATAAAAAAATCAATTTGATTTTTTGTCAGTTGACAACCATGTTTGCTTATGGCTTTAGCGATGCTTTAGCTTCGTGCTGCTTATAGCCATACTTCTAGTGGCGGCAAAATCGATCTTTGTCGTGTAGGATAAACTTACAGACGGTCATACTAAAGGTGTTCTCTATGCTAATTTTGCCACTAAAGTCCCAAGAACAATTTAATGTCATCACCAGGACAGCGGACGTAAGTCTGTTTAAGGTGCTCGGAAATTTTGTCTTTTGCTTCCGTTGGCTCATGAGCTTAGTCCAGGCTGATAAAGAACAAACTTGGCCATGGAAATCCGTTTATTTTCATTCACTGTAGCTTTAGTAGTAGGATTTTTGTGGTAAGAGTTACCAGCACAACTCTGTCCTCCTTACGTGAAGGAAGGTTTCCCGCTCAAACGTTCGTATGTGCCTTTAAGGTTGCTCCACAAAAATTTGCTCATCCATAAGGCTTTTTACCAACTACTATTAAGAAGAATGTTAAGAGGAAAAGAAATCCCGTCTAAGACCAGGAGTGTCGCAATGCTACTGAAGCAAAAATTTGCAAAGGAAATTATCGGGAGAAAAAGCGAGAGAAAAAGCTTCTCTTACGCAGAGAGAAGAGAAAAATAAAAGGGAGGAGTGTGAGTATTTAGAGGCGTTCAGCACCTGAAATTAATTCCAAAAATTCCATCAAACAGTAAAACGCCAAATTAAAGGCTTTGGTGTATGCAGAAACTTATGGAAAAATAATTTTTCCTGCCTGTTGGTATCCAATAGTAGCAGCGATAAAGAATACTCTAGAATCAACCGCAGAAGATGGTATTCAGGATATACCGCTTAGCTGGATTGAGGTCGAAATAGCAGTAACCCGGCTTTAAAATAACAAGGCAGTAGGAGCCGATGGCCTGCCAGCTGAACTGTTTAAGCCGGAGGCGACTTGCTGATAATACGTATGCATTAGCTTGTTTGTGCAATATTGCTGTAAGAACTCATGCATGTCCTGCGCACAAAAAACGAGACAGGACAGCATGAGCCAACTTCAGCGAAATAAGTCTCCTACCCATTGGTTACAAGATACAACACAGCGTTATTTGCAGGATAATTATTTGTAAAACCCGGTTAGTAATCGTCCCCCAGGGATAAGTTGGGACACAAGTGGTTAAAATTAGTAATTGTAGCTGGTAGATACCCAATAAGTTTACGGGATATTCTTTGACCGATTTTTATCAAGTATTTAGCCTTTATTTAGTTGCATACTAAATTGGTTTGAATAAACAATTTTACCTTTGCAGCCAGCCGAAGGGCCATATGCTATAAGCTGCATTTAATTAAAAATTAAAAGATTTATCTTTGAAATAAAATCAAATTGATAGCCAATAGCTTAATGTATGTATTTAACTTTGCTTTATTTAAATTAAAAACTTTAGTTCTCCGACAAAAATCACTAGTTGCTGTAAATTTTATAACAAGCTGCAGCTACCATATATAGCAATGCAGAGTAAAAGCCATAAAAATCATCTACTTTAAATAAAGAAATTGCAAATTTTTTTCTTAAGTTTTTAGTTTTGTTAAAGAAAAAATGCAAATAAAATAAGGCCAAAAAAAATGTTAATTGTGCATTCAGTAGCACAGTGAGTTACAATACTAAACACCTGCCTACAGTGCAAGTGTTTTTTTTTTCTCTTTGATTTTCATTTGTAATTCAATTGTTTTGCACGGCCGACGTTGAGTACAAGTTTGTGCACTGGTATTAATCGTTGCTGGTGCATGAAATGTAACCATAAAATTGAAAAGAAGAATTAAGTTGCAAAAACTGCCACAATAATAACAATAAAAAAGAAAAATATTAAAAAAAAAACCAAAAATAGAAAACAATGTGCCTTAACCCAATGTGCATGTAATTTTTAAAACAAAACAAAAAATCAACAGAAAACTTAAAGATCTATAAAGTTATTGCAACTGTGCTTTTAAAAGCCATATTTCATAAAAAAAATAAAATTGGTTTTATAGTAACAAGTCCAAAAATTATTTTCTAAATACAGATGTGCAGCTTATCTGTTTTAAGAAATTTCTCTCATTGCTATTAAACAAAATTTGTTTGAATGGAAATTTTTTCATATCTTTGTATTGAAAAAAATATTGAATAAAAAGAAATTTTGTTAAAATTTAAGAATGTCAAATAAATTTGCTTCCAATGCAAATTTTTTTGTTTCTTCCTAACAAAGTCAAAAACATTGGAGTCTCTGCTTCAAAAAATTGTTCATTATATGGCACACAGACTGTAAGAAAGTAAACTTTGTTTTTTTGGATCCATTATTAATATATTTTTCCTTCTCGTTAGTCCTTTTAAAACAATTTTTTTTTTTCAAAAAACTTTTCACAAGGTGTTTGCGCTCGTTAATTCTAGCTTTTTAGACGGTTAAATTACAATAGATTTTGCTTTATTTGTTGACGCTTTTCATCAAGAAAGTTCATGGTAAGATAGAAGTCAACAACAAAAACAACTAAGTTTAATTGGAATTTGTTTTAGAAAAGTGTCCTTTTCTTGGCAAAACAATATTCTTTTATAAGCACGAAACTTTAGGTATTATTTTTTGTTCGCGATAGAATTGTGTTTCCTTTCAATTAAAATCATTAAAAATAATCAAGCAAAAAAGGAAAAATGGATTCAATCATTTTGCACCCCACCCTACATTGTAATTCACGTTGCCTTTAGGGACCTTTAATAGAGGCTAAAGTGTACTTTGGCGGATCTTTTCCAAATAGGGAAGATAATCATACGGAAATATGTACGAAGTTTTATTTTATTTTGAGTGAATTAAGGTGGCCATAGAGAGGGAGGCTTTTGCAAGTCTATGACAAATTAGTACCGGATAGACGCAAAATTTTGTTAAGTTAATTTTATATGCCAAAATCAACGTACAAAATTTAGCCCTGATAACGATTTGGGTAAGGCAAGGAGAGGAGAGGAGCAAACATATGGGAATCAGAGAAACAAGCCGATGTCAAATGATCGGCGGCGGCGGCGCGAGCTAAATCAGTCGGCGGCGGCGGCGCTTAGACAACATTGACGGCGGCGGCTTAAATATCGGCTCAAGTGTATTGTTTCATACAATAACATTGAGAGTTGTCAGCGTGCGATTCAGTAACTTTTAACGATCGTTATATTTATCGACAGAAATTATCGTTTACAGCTACAGTTAAGTGATTCACTAAGAAATGTTTAACGATAGTGAACAACTTGAATTTTGTATGTATTTAATTTTCAATAAAGAGGCTGTAAAATAAATTTCAAAAGAAACAAAGCCAAAATAATAATAATAAACTACCAAATAACTAAGCGCCGTACTAAAACACAAAAATAACTTTTGTCGATTAAATTAACAATACAAAAATTATTGTTGTTATATTAACAAGTGATTGTGAACATCGTTTACTTAACAATAACGAATATATAACGAATATAAATGGCGAATATCGTTAAAAACTTAACTGAATCGCAAAATCGTAATATTTCTTGTTAACCTATTTAAACGATGCGAATATCGTTAAAATAAGTTACTGAACCGCAGTTCTGAATGCTGTATAATTAAATAACATTAGGCAAGTGATTTAATAAATACACCTTGAACTTGTACTTTTAACACGACCTTGTTGGACACATGAAGCTTTTCAAAATATCGCCAATATTCAGCACCACCGCTAGTTGTCACAATTTTCGTAAAACCTTTTGTTTGCGCTTGCTTCCTTAAGAGGTTCTGATAATATCTAATGTCCTTTTGAGGGGTTTGCACTTCAGAAATTTCTTTTTCCGAAGACTGCTTTTTATTTTCTTTTAAATATCCAATTATTGTCTTTTGCATATTTTTTAACGACACTTAAACTTTGAAAAACTAGTTTTTTTTACAATTTTTTTACTGGTTTTTAATATATAACACAAACTAGGCACTTCACTTTTTAATAATAAAAACTAACGGCACTTTTATCTAGAAAAATTTACATAAGTGCAAAAATTAGTATTATTTTTACATTTTGTACCTATTTAATGCATATCTGTAAGAAAAAAACATTGTCACCTTACATAAAAAAGTAGCAGCGGAGCTGATTTACTCGGCGGCTGTGCTTGCGCCGGCTCAGCTTTTGAGCCAATATAAATCGGCGGCGGCGCGGCTATCGAAAATAAACCGGCGGCGGCTTGCAGCCGGCTCTGAGCCGATCGGCTTGTTTCTCTGATGGGAATCGAAAATTAGAAAATATTTACAAAACTTTTTTGATTTAATTTTTGGTTGAATTTATCTACGCATATCTTTTTTCATCTCAAAAGTAATATCTTTTTTCATTTGTGCGGTAAAACTTTATTTTCTAGGGAATAATACGGGGCCTTTTAAGCTTAAATCACACGTGCCATAACATACTGCCACAACCATAACCTTTGCCATAAAAAACGAATTTCAATTGGTTAAAATGGTTATGCGTAATGATAAGCCACTTATAATCAAATACAGTGTTGCCTATAAATTTGGTTTGAACAGCTGTTTTCTGTGGTTATTGTTATGTCACGTATAATTGAACCTTTAGGGATTAAAAGTCGAACGTTTTTGTAAACTTATTTCTCCTTACAAGGAACACTGGCAGAAATGGTAAAAAATAGTTTTTTGTCTTTTCACTTTTTCTCTTTGCTCTTTTCCGTATTGAAAGTCGCGGATTTTCATGTGAACTGCTTTCAACCACTTCAATGTTTTCGGTACCCCTTGAAAATCGACTGGGTTCTGGCCGTGGGACATTCAAAGCCGAAGCAGTTGCGCGAATTCTCTGCACCCACGAAAAAATTAAATTTACACTCGGTCCATCATATATTCGTTAAATAGCGAACTTTGAACAAAGTTGTCAACTAGCAATTACGTTAAAATCATTACTGTTAAAACATGTCTCCATAGTGAATAGCGTCATGGCCACTGCGACATCATGACTGACAAATTTGCACAACCAATGATTCCAACGGTGCCACCCTCTCTCTACACCGTTCATTAATTTCTGAAATAATCGTATTAAAAAATATAAATGTGCCACCAGGCACCCTGTATGTATGTGCAGGTTAAGGTTACCACCTACTTCGGTGGTGCAGGGTATAAAAACTATTGCCCATAATAGTTGGTTTTTTGGCATAGATATAACTATAAACACTGTCAAAAAAATTCTTAACGCAGCAATTTAAAATATATTTTTACAGAAGAATAAGCTGTGGTTGTGACAAAATATCGCGTTTTTTTTGATAATAATTGACATACAATTAAAGTGACCAAAAAACTACAGAAAAGAAAAATTTTAATTAAAATATTACAGAAAATAACTTATATTGACTTATCAAGATTATCAATAGATATGTCACATACACATTTAAAAATGTTAGTGTAATAATAAACAAAACAATTTAGTTTAGTAAAGTAAAGTATTTATAAATTTTCTAAAGCATTTACAATTTTTTTCGTGTGTAAGAATTATGTATCGCATAAAAATCATCTTATATCCTTATCAATTTAATTGCAATTGGAAAAAAATTGTAACAAAAAGGAAACTATTTAACCGTAAAATTTAACACACAGTCACATGTCAATTTCGAAAGTTTTCTTCGTTGGCTTTGTCAATCATATGTTAGAAGCTTTTGTCATAAAAATCAATATAATCGTAATGAAATCGCTGTTGACTAGAAACAGCAGTTTATTCGTTTTAAACACCCACTGCCCCTTCAAAAAGGTTTATTTTCTAATTTACTTGCACATTTTACAATAACAATGTTGCTAGTTGCATGTTAGTATCAGTATGTTTAAATGGCTACGTCGCTGCCAGAATAACTGACTGACTGACTGCTTGCCAATCATATGTTACAAACATGCAACATTGACTGTTGTCGTGCAAGTTTATTGTTGTTGCTACTATTGCTATAATTATTTTGCTTTTGCGTTACGTTACCTACGTGTCATGATTAGTTGAATTCAGGCAAACATTTGATAAAATGGAATATTATACATATGTAATTTTATCTTATAAGAGTGTAAAACCAAATAAGCAACTTTAAATGATTAGTTCATATTAAATCTTAACACTAATAAAAAAAAAGAGAGTCAGAATCAGTCCTACACTTGACCTATCCGCGGGCACCATGGAAGCTGTAGGAAGGATTTATTTCAATTTCTCAAACCTTGTATGGGATCCCTCTTTGGCGATAAAGATTAGGGGTAATTATATTGTAGGATATGTTTGGGAGGGTACCAAAGGGGGTCAATCGTACCTTTTTTATGTCTTAAGGCCGACTCCGGAGAAGTTATGGGCGATTTTACATCTGTTTTGTAAATTTTTAATGGCAACCCCCTTAGGGGAGGAAAATAAGGGTAAGTGTATTCCAGGAATATATTTGGGACTGAAAAATAATGACGACCTGTGATTCATTTGATTCCTCTTAGGGCAATTCCAAGGAACTTGTAGGGGTTTAACCCTATTTTTTTAAAATTTTGTATGGCAACCCTGTTAGTAGGCTGGAGATAGGGCATTAGTATGTTCTGAAAATAATTTTGGAAGGAACAATTAATTGGGGTCGGTCTTACATTTGACCGTTGTAGGAGCACCCTGAAAGCTGTGGGAGCGATTTAAGAAAAATTCAAAAAAATTAAACTTTGCATGACAGCCCTGTTGGGGGTGTAATAGGGTGTAAGTAAGTTTAACTAAAATGTTCGTGAAGAATAATCAATGGAAGTCGGTCTTACATTGCAGCCGTGTATAGGCAACTTCGTGACAATTGTAAAGGTTTTTATGTTTAAATTTTAGAGAAATAAACAGAGGAATTCTTGGTTTTTGGCTTCAATCTCAGTCAGTTATGAGGCAATTTTGTTGGATTTTAATAACGATTTTTTCGCAAATATTTCTGACACTTTGAAACCACTTACAGGTCTATGCGACACAGGGGATCTTCAAAAAGTCGATATCGACCATAATGCGGACAGACGGATAGAGGGGCAGATGGACAGACGGACATTGCTAAATTGACTTCCCTATCTATAAGGGCTAAGAAACTATATACTTTGTGGTGTCGCAGATGGATATTAAAGAAATAACAAATGGAGTGACAAACTTATATATACCTTTATTACTTCAAGGTTATAATAAATTGCAGCCGTTTTTTATGTTTTAGTGGTCATTAAATATTTAACTAGTGTGAACTCAGCTAAAAACGAGTTTCTGTTTCAGCCCGTAGAACAAGCAGCAGCCAAAATAACAAAAGACGGAGGGTTCGTGACTTTGCTTGTTTCGTAAAAAAGAGGAGGGAAGAAAGAGAGAGAGAGAGAGAAAGAGAAATAAAATAAAAAGCTCGAATTAGGATATTCCGATAAAGGAAAAGGCTAATTTATATGGTTGGCAATAGTCACCCCGCTCTGATCTCTATATTAATAGCTACAGAGAAAGGCTTACTTAAACCACCACCGACAGACGGGTTAGTCTGGTTTTCCCCAAAAGTGACTATTCCGGACATTCTTCAATGCTGAAAAAATGCGTAAGAGCTACTGCTGTTACGCGCTGGTTGCAACAGAAATAATAAAAATTGTTACGAATTTCAATTAACTTACTTTGTTTAACCGATAATAAAATTTTTGTTAAGAGGCATGATAATAGGTTTCCCAGCTAGCTATAATTTTGGCGATGTGGTTCTTAACCCGGGTATTTCATTGCGCGTAAACACATAACACTCTATACATGCCAATAGAGTGAAAAAAATTGTTAAATATGAAACTTCTATCTACAAATCTTAAAATGAACCATGGCTAGTTAGGGTGCCATGTAGGGTACAATGATTCCCTCCCACTGACCTAAAAGTCAAACACCTAGACAGAAAGAATTACCCGTATTATAAAAACTGTCCCTTAATGAGACACGATTAGTACCTACTAATATTCATATTTGACGTTGGTTATCATTCCCCGTTCTTTTAAAAATTTACAAATTCATTTTTAATGATTTAAAAATTACAAAAAAAGACATATTTATTTGCATTTTCAATATATAATATAACAAAAGAAATTATACGTAACTTTATATGTAATTTCAAAAAAATAAAACTACGAGAGAAAATGTTATAAAAAAAAATATCATTCGTACAATATAATTTTATATATGGCAATCAATGCAAAAAAAATTGAGTATATTATATTTATTATATATATAGTATTGAATTAATTCTTAAGAAAGGTTAATTTTACTTACAGTTTAGTTGTAGGTTTGTAATTTTGTTGTTTGCATTTACTTTACGTTTCTTAACAGCGTCAATCGATGGGCCCAGCAATCACTGCATGCTAAAATCTCTGCAAATGTTAACTAACGCTCGAAGAAAAATGTTAGTACTAAACTGTAGGTCAAATTTTAACAACTGGTTTTCAATATATTATTTGATTAAATTCTTGACAATTTTAAATATTTGGCAAAATATTTATGTAAAAATTCCTTTGTTTTAATTTACTTTTTTAAGTTTTTAATTAAAATTATAAATAACTTTAAAAATTAGGGTTTCTTTCATTAGTTTTTGAAAATAAGCTAAGAAAAAGAAGTTACTGTACATGTTACAATATCGTTTTCTTATCTTTCATTTTTTTTTTCTTTTTATAATTGGAATTATTTAGTACAGTTTAATTATGGTCTCGTTTACACTTTCTTATGACCTTATTTGAAAGTTATTTTATTCTTCAAAATTTTCCTTTTAGGACACAAAAATATCTCTAATTGAATTATTAATTAATATTAAAGATTTCATTCTGTTACAATTTGATCATTAAAACAATAGAAGGCAATCAAATACAAAAACTTTATTACCACGTGATGCAAGGTAACGCCAAATCCACGTGTACCCAAAAAGACATGCGGCTTTCTCACTTTCCCAATTGAGGTTACAAAAGTTGATGTCGTTCTTTCTGGTTATCCTGCTGAGCGATTGTCCCATCAATTATAAAGTAAAACTTCCAGGAATCAAACGTGAGTTTGGTGTCCTCTTATTAACAACTCGTCTCCTCTTTATTACTTAGAGATAACTTCAGTGCAGGAAAAAAAATATTTTTTTAAAATAAATGAAGTTATAATTTCTTCCGCTTTTGTAAGTTGCCTTTGTCACCACTCTTCATTCATTAACTTTTATCAATGATCTGACTGAATATCGAGCCCTTTTTTCCTCTAGAAATTCTGTTGCAATTGTAACAACAACATACATTATTGAATGAACGAAACTCCATCAATGAACATTTATTAATGTGAATGAATTTTTTTTGGTTAAAGAGCAGTAAAAGAAAGAGAAAACGATCTGCTTTTTAAGAAGGTCAAGAGAAGGTCGAGCTAAATATTCAATTAAAAACACCAACAATTATGGTGGTTCGTTAAGTTTGGGTCACACTCAAGAGAACTGCTCAAAAAATAAACTTATTTGCAATTTTTGTAAAATTCAGCAAAACTAGAGAGGGATTGCTCTAACACGTTTACATACATTTACCTAAATTATTGTATGTAAAAATGTATGTGGTTATTATTTATAACCTTGACATTGAAAAATATTATGTACTTTACAAAGTATGAGGGAATGAATCCCTAGAAACAATAAGGTTATATAGATTGTATTATAGATTTGTATCTGTTTCTAAAAATAATTAAACAAGTAAATTATTTTTGTTTCAATATTAAAAGTAATAAATAATTAAACAAATCACTATATGATTTTTTCCTATACAAAATATTTGACATACGTAAATTAATTTTAATAAATATTCAGAAAAAATCGCAACAGACCTGCTTCTAACTGAAATTTACCAAATTTAAGTTTGAACAGGAAACGTAATTTTTTCATTAATTTCCTTTTTTTCCTATCTGATTAAAGAAATGGTAACAATTTTTATTATTGAGACGTAGAGTGTGGCTCGACCCACGAAAAGCCGGGTAAATATTAAACAAAACTTTTTAAGCAAAATCTAAGACGTTCTAAGATCTGTGGCATGATATTTACCAATATAATTTCCTTTTTCGTCCTCTAGGTCGTACAAATTATTGCCAATTTTATCTCTTATTCTACATTTTATATATTTGGGGCAAAATTTTTTATTTATTCTCCTTGACATATTGCTCAATATATGATTCTTTCTAAACACAACTTGTCCTTTATTATATTTGATTGGGCTACTTCGAAGGTTATAGGCTTTAGTGGCTTTAGTATGTGCTGTAGTTAAGTTTTCACGGATTTTGTTCCTGATTTTTGACAGCTTGTCGGCGTTATTTAAAAAGGAAATATCTTCGCCGGGACTACAACCTAATTTGTCTAAAATGTCATAGGTCGTGCCGTGTTGAACCATATTTTGCCCAAAGGTAGCGTAGTACGGAGAGCATTTTATTGCCGTGTGATAATCGCTTCTTAATATGGACAAAATTTGCGGAATATATTTATCCCATTCACTATGGTCCTTATGTCCTTGTAAAAAGCATCTAATTTTCGTTATGATTTCACGATTAGCTCGTTCGGATGCATTTGAGTGCGGCGCATAGAATCCGGTGGTAATGTGCGTTATATTATACAAACTATAAAAGTCTTTCATATCCTTAGAACAAAATTGTTTGGCGTTGTCGCTATGTATGTACCTAGGAACGCCAAAAGTCGGGAAAAGTTCGGTCTCAAAAAATAAAATGACATTTGCTGTGG
Source organism: Melanophora roralis (assembly GCA_963583895.1). Classification (NCBI taxonomy): domain Eukaryota; kingdom Metazoa; phylum Arthropoda; class Insecta; order Diptera; family Rhinophoridae; genus Melanophora; species Melanophora roralis. The sequence goes on along the minus strand of OY757187.1, from coordinate 116,027,524 downwards.
TTGCAGCCTTTAACGGTTTTAAAAAAACAAATTTCGTTAGATGATCTAAACAGATAAATATCATTGAGTTTTTTACCTTTGTATATGGGTAAGGACCTAAAAAATCACAATATAACCGCTCAAAAGCTCTATTAGTAATAACTTGGCATCCCATTTGCGGTCTTGAAACTTTATTAGTCGATTTCATGCTTTTGCATACGTCGCAATCTCGCACATAGGCGCAAATGTCATTAGTCATTGTCGGCCAAAAGTACTTTTGCCTAATTCTTGACAGCGTTTTCATTGAACCGCCATGACAAGAAGAATCGGAATCGTGTGCAGTTTTCATTATTGAAGAAGTCAATGATTTTGGTACCCATAGTCGCCAAGGAGTATCTTCTCCGTCCTCTGATTCTAGTCCAAAATGAACGCGTTTTAAAATTAAGTTTCCCGATATGCATAAGTCAGGCAACGAGTCTTTATTTTTCAGAATATCCGTTTTGAGTTGTTGATATTCATCCTCTTCAAATTCAGGTGCCTCAAGATCGATTTCAACTGGTAAATTTCCTAATGTCAAGTTATTCACTTCCATCCTTGACAAGCAGTCAGGCACAATATTCATAGAACCTTTCCTATACTCAATGGTAAAGTTATAACGCTGCAATTCTAGGCTCCAGCGTGCCAATCGTCCACTAAGGTCTTTTTGAGACATAAGCCATTTTAATGAAGAATGGTCTGTGATAATTCGAAACGGTAATCCCTCAATATACGGTCGAAATCGTTTTACGCTAACAATTGCTGCCAAACATTCTAGTTCGGTTACTGTGTAATTTCTTTGCGATTTGTTAAGCTTTCGCGACACGTATGCAATTGGATGTTCTTGTCCTTCATCGTCATTTTGAAATATAACGCCACCTACTCCCAATTTAGATGCATCACATTGAATTATAAATTCTTTTTTGAAGTCAGGTTGTGCAAGGACTGGGGCTGAAGAAAGAGCTACTTTTAATTTTTCAAAGGCGTTTTTGGCATCGTCTGTTAATAAAAACGGACCTTTTGACTTTTTCAAACACTCAGATAAAGGTCCAGCGAGATTTGCAAAATTATTAATGAAGGCGCGATACCAGTTCGCCATTCCTATAAATCTACGAATTTGCTTTGGTGTCTTGGGTAAGGGAAAATTTCTTATTGACTCAACTTTAACTGGGTCTACTTTAAGACATCCATTTCCAACGATATATCCTAGGTATCGGATTTCTTTTTGACAAAACTTACTCTTGCCGACATTTATTGTCAGTTTAGCTGCTTTAAGACACAATGCTACTTCACTCAGCAGATCCATGTGTGAATGAAAATCAGAGCTACAGACCAACAGATCATCAAGATACACAAAAACGTTCTCGCGCAGGCGCGATGGAATGACCTTATCCATGAGACGACTCATGGTTTGAGGTCCGTTACATAAGCCGAAGGGCATGTACCTATAGTGGTACAACGGCCTACCAGGTATCACAAAAGCGGTCTTTTCCTTTGAAGAATCAGTCAACTTAATTTGAAAAAATGCATCTTTCAGATCTATCCCACTAATAAAGAATGTGTCTTTGAGCCTACTTAGGAGTCCGTTGATGTGGGGTAAAGGATATGAGTCTTTCTTTGTCACTTCATTAAGCTTTCTCGAATCTATGCATAGTCTAACCTTTCCAGGCTTTCTGACGAGTACAGCTGGGGAACACCATGGGGAATTAGATTCCTCAATGACGCCCATCTTTAAAAGTCTATCAACTTCTTGGAAGGCTTCTGCCTGTCTTGGTGGCGAAAGCGGATAGTGCTTACATTTAATTGGTGCTGCATCGCCTGTATCGATGTGATGCTGCAACAAATCTGTACAGCCTAAACCAAATTTTTCATACGAAGGGAATTCTAAAACAATCTTATCTAAAATGAGTTTCTGTTCAGAGGAGAGGTCATGAAAATTATTTTCGAAGTTTAAGTCAGAGGAGACTTCCGAAATGCTACTTCGATGGGGAGGAATTATATCCGGAGCTAATGCAAAATTACGCCAAAAATTTGTTCCAAAATAGGCATACTGGCTTAGCGATGGAACTAAATAAAATGTTATTTGTTTCATGACACCCTTGAAAAAGATCGGGAGAATGCAAAACCCTATAACGAGTTGTCTACTGCCATTTGCAGTACGAACTGACGAACTAAGCGGTGTAAACGAAATTCCATTTTTCTTCAGAAAGGACAAACAATCTTTGCCTAATACTGAGACGTTAGCGCCTGAATCAAGTAGTCCTACTAAAATGTCGTCTTTTACTTTAACTTTGGCAAAGGGTCTGTCGTCTGATTCCTCTATAAAGGTTGACTCTAGAATTTTACGAAAATATTTTCGTTTTTTATAGCGGATCCTACATTTCATGATACGAAATGTTGGTTTTGCAAAAAATTTCTGTTTGGAAGTTTCCTTAGTGTTAACTTTACTTTCTAATTGGTAGTTATCATCTGTCTGGGTAAATTTGTCTTCAACATTAATACACATTTGTTTTAAGTTACTTGTTTGCATTGAATTATTTTCTTTATCTATCACATCTAAATTTTCGATATTTGAAATGTTTTCGTTATCGTCAAAAAAACTCAGTTTGAACTCGGGGGTAAAGGGTGTGGACGAGTGTCCCCGGTAGCCATTTCGCCCATTTTCCGGTTTCCCTGAAAATTGTGTTTATTTGGGCATTTTGGAGTCAAAATACCTTTTTGACCGCATTTAAAACAAAAGGGTTTCTTTATTTCTTCAGGGCAATATATATAGGAGTGACCATATTTTAGGCAATTCCAGCACTGAATACCAGAATAATCAAATTTGACTTTACGATTAGACAGCTGAACTGCGTCAATCTGAGGGTCTGTCATTTCAGGTTCGAACAAATCTTCAGAAGAATTAACAACTTCGCTTATGTTTCTAGATTGCCCTGTATTAGGATTTTGAAATTTATTGTCCCGCAAAACCGTTTCCGCCCTGCGTGCAATATCCCTAAAATCAGCTAAATTACGTGCATCGGCATTAAACAATAAAAATCGTAAATTTTGGTTTAAGTTTCTCTTCATTATGTCTATAAGTGTAACATCTGGTAGAGGATTCTGAAGTCTTAAATTCATGGTGACCACAGCAGTATGGAAATCATCATAAGTCTCTTTGTACTGTTGCTTTCGCAACGAAATTTTTAACAAAACTTCTTGATCGGACTCCATACGCCCAAATTCCCTTATTAATGAGTGGCGTAAGACTGGGTAAGTTATATTACGATTCTGTTTTGTGAAGAGCCAATACCACTGCTCCGCACGACCTTCTAACAGAATGTGGAAATTAGATAATAGATGTTCGTCGGAACACCTAGAGCGGGCACAAAGTGTCTCGACCTTAAATAGAAAATCAGAAATGGATCCTGTACCGTCATATGTTACTTTCCATTTTTCAAGTTTAACATTTGCACTCTCGTAAGATGTATTTTGATCAGACAACGGATTGGAGTATGGAGTATTGGAGGTTGGAAAGTTTGGCAATGTTCCTGGTGCTCTATTAGCAGATGAAGTTTGTGCACTACTAATTTGCGATATGCTTTCCCTGATAGTAGATAACTCCCTTCGAAACTCCTCCTGTCTACTCCTCATTGTTCGCTCCATAAGTGCTATCAAAGAATCAAATGAAGTTTCTACGTTGGGGTTATTAGCATTAATGTTAGATTCCAACGGAGGATTGTTTCCTATACTAACGGCATTTAAAAACGGAGTTGCGTTCGCATTGAGCGAAGCCCTGGGAATTAGTTCCTCAGACCTTTCAATATTAGGTGGTCGTGAAGCTAAATTTTGGTTGTCCATTACGATTATATCTTGAAAAAGATCAGAAGAAGGTACGTTAGTAAAGCCTTGTGCGCCAGCTATCTCTTGCCCTGCTCTACTATTAGGTGAATGAACTACTTTGGATCTTAAATTGCCAGTATTGGTTTGAAGATCAATTGATATATTATTTAGGGAAGACGAGGAATCTCGAGCTCTACTAGCCGATTTACTAACAGCACCCTTAGATGAATACCTAGTGTTCATCGCACTGCTTTTTCTTAAGTAATAAACAATAACAAAATCTTAATAAATGTTTGTGATCAGTTCAAGTATTTAGAAAATATAGAAATAATTCGCAAAAAAATTATAATAAAATTGTCAAAATCAATTAATTAGTTCAATTCAGAGACCAAAATTATACTTTTAAAAGGTTTAAGTTAAATCGAGATATAGTATATATATTTATGTGGGGAATGATAGACCGTGTACAAAAAAATAAATATAGCTAACAAAATCATGTCTGTAGATTTTCAGTACGTTACAAAAATTTATATAAAGTTCTAAAGACATATGCACATTAATTCCTAAATCTAATAATTCAAATTATACTGCAGCATAAAAAACTCGCAAAGCAATTTATTTTACGGACTCGTACAAAAATCTTTATTAAATGTTACTGACTTATCAAGTTGCTACTTTAACCGAACAATAAAACAATTCTAGTAAAAGGACTCACTTAAATAAGCCAAAAACATAGTTAGGCTAAATTGTAAAGATGCAATTAATTTCTAAATCGCGATTTGATTTCAGGATTATAAATCCAGTAAAAGTCAACGACTGAAATAGAAAATTATTTACATACGTGACAATAAGAACATTTAAGTTTGGCCGAATTAAATCTTTAGAACAAAACTAATAATTTGTAAATATAGCAATAAAAGATGTTAATGAAGTTTACGGTGGCCGTTTAGGCCTTTTCGTTGGGCGCCATATATGTTACGCGCTGGTTGCAACAGAAATAATAAAAATTGTTACGAATTTCAATTAACTTACTTTGTTTAACCGATAATAAAATTTTTGTTAAGAGGCATGATAATAGGTTTCCCAGCTAGCTATAATTTTGGCGATGTGGTTCTTAACCCGGGTATTTCATTGCGCGTAAACACATAACACTCTATACATGCCAATAGAGTGAAAAAAATTGTTAAATATGAAACTTCTATCTACAAATCTTAAAATGAACCATGGCTAGTTAGGGTGCCATGTAGGGTACAATGATTCCCTCCCACTGACCTAAAAGTCAAACACCTAGACAGAAAGAATTACCCGTATTATAAAAACTGTCCCTTAATGAGACACGATTAGTACCTACTAATATTCATATTTGACGTTGGTTATCATTCCCCGTTCTTTTAAAAATTTACAAATTCATTTTTAATGATTTAAAAATTACAAAAAAAGACATATTTATTTGCATTTTCAATATATAATATAACAAAAGAAATTATACGTAACTTTATATGTAATTTCAAAAAAATAAAACTACGAGAGAAAATGTTATAAAAAAAAATATCATTCGTACAATATAATTTTATATATGGCAATCAATGCAAAAAAAATTGAGTATATTATATTTATTATATATATAGTATTGAATTAATTCTTAAGAAAGGTTAATTTTACTTACAGTTTAGTTGTAGGTTTGTAATTTTGTTGTTTGCATTTACTTTACGTTTCTTAACAGCGTCAATCGATGGGCCCAGCAATCACTGCATGCTAAAATCTCTGCAAATGTTAACTAACGCTCGAAGAAAAATGTTAGTACTAAACTGTAGGTCAAATTTTAACAACTGGTTTTCAATATATTATTTGATTAAATTCTTGACAATTTTAAATATTTGGCAAAATATTTATGTAAAAATTCCTTTGTTTTAATTTACTTTTTTAAGTTTAATTAAAATTATAAATAACTTTAAAAATTAGGGTTTCTTTCATTAGTTTTTGAAAATAAGCTAAGAAAAAGAAGTTACTGTACATGTTACAATATCGTTTTCTTATCTTTCATTTTTTTTTTTCTTTTTATAATTGGAATTATTTAGTACAGTTTAATTATGGTCTCGTTTACACTTTCTTATGACCTTATTTGAAAGTTATTTTATTCTTCAAAATTTTCCTTTTAGGACACAAAAATATCTCTAATTGAATTATTAATTAATATTAAAGATTTCATTCTGTTACAATTTGATCATTAAAACAATAGAAGGCAATCAAATACAAAAACTTTATTACCACGTGATGCAAGGTAACGCCAAATCCACGTGTACCCAAAAAGACATGCGGCTTTCTCACTTTCCCAATTGAGGTTACAAAAGTTGATGTCGTTCTTTCTGGTTATCCTGCTGAGCGATTGTCCCATCAATTATAAAGTAAAACTTCCAGAAATCAAACGTGAGTTTGGTGTCCTCTTATTAACAACTCGTCTCCTCTTTATTACTTAGAGATAACTTCAGTGCAGGAAAAAAAATATTTTTTTAAAATAAATGAAGTTATAATTTCTTCCGCTTTTGTAAGTTGCCTTTGTCACCACTCTTCATTCATTAACTTTTATCAATGATCTGACTGAATATCGAGCCCTTTTTTCCTCTAGAAATTCTGTTGCAATTGTAACAACAACATACATTATTGAATGAACGAAACTCCATCAATGAACATTTATTAATGTGAATGAATTTTTTTTGGTTAAAGAGCAGTAAAAGAAAGAGAAAACGATCTGCTTTTTAAGAAGGTCAAGAGAAGGTCGAGCTAAATATTCAATTAAAAACACCAACAATTATGGTGGTTCGTTAAGTTTGGGTCACACTCAAGAGAACTGCTCAAAAAATAAACTTATTTGCAATTTTTGTAAAATTCAGCAAAACTAGAGAGGGATTGCTCTAACACGTTTACATACATTTACCTAAATTATTGTATGTAAAAATGTATGTGGTTATTATTTATAACCTTGACATTGAAAAATATTATGTACTTTACAAAGTATGAGGGAATGAATCCCTAGAAACAATAAGGTTATATAGATTGTATTATAGATTTGTATCTGTTTCTAAAAATAATTAAACAAGTAAATTATTTTTGTTTCAATATTAAAAGTAATAAATAATTAAACAAATCACTATATGATTTTTTCCTATACAAAATATTTGACATACGTAAATTAATTTTAATAAATATTCAGAAAAAATCGCAACACTGCCTATGCTTAACCTCCTCTGCAGCTCCATTTTACTGGCATGGGTAAAAAGCCGACAGAGATCGGTAATATCGACCACGGTGTCACTCAGCCTCCATTTGTCTAAATCGAGTAGACAATTAGAATATCTTGGATCTAGCTTTAGCCAGGTTATCCTGCTTAAGCGATTCTGAAATTAGCCATTCTGTTTGTGTCATAAAAATATGCCTTCACCAACACCTTAATCAACTACGAGGAAAACTTCATTTACTTTTTCCTTTAAAATATTAATAGAGAGTTGTTATTTTGGAACATGATCCACAGGTACACAGGTATGTTCTGTGTTTCCACTCTCCTACAGCTTGTAGCCTTATTGTGGTGTCCAGCGCCAGGTTTGTCGCTAGAAGATATGCAGACGACTCGTGGCAGAGACAATAAATTTCAACGAATAAAAATTCTTAATAGAGAATCGGCTCTATCGCCTTCTTGCAACAAAACCAATTAACTTTTTATATTATGAGAAGTGAACATACTACATAGGTTACACATATTTAAAAATATTTTCAATAGTTCTTCTTAGTCATTAAAATAAAACAAACAATACTATGAGTACAATCAATGACTATGCTTGTTCTATCATCAGCACTTATGCAAAGCTTCATGTATGTGAAAGGTCAGTTGTTTGAAATTTAATCAGCGATAACAGAAACACTAATGAACATGTGTAGTATTCATAATTGAGTTAGTTTTTAATTTGATAGAACCACGTCATAACTCAAAAAATGCATTTTTGGAATCAAAGATGCAGAACTACTGCATGTTATGCTTTATACTGTGTATAAATTTGATCTTTTATTTGTTTTTACTTTTAACGTTTGAAGAGAAAATACCCCTTTTTTTCTATTAAATGTAAGAAACGTAAAACGCGTTTTTTTCAAAATGTCTTTTTTAGAATTATGACGTTGTTCTTGCAAATAAGCGATCTGCATAAAGCTTTATAAGTGTAATAGTATATACTCTATATATTTAAAAATACTTTTTTTATTTATGCATATTAGGGAAACCGAACTTTTAAAATACAAAATTTATAATTCATCTCTCCCGGTATACTTAATCCTATACGACTTCATGCAATTTGTTAAATAAGTGCTACAAAGTTTTATTACTAATGTATAACACACATATGTACATTTATATATATTTTTTATAACTTTTAGTAAATATTTTTTCATTCATTATAAAAAAAAATATTTAAATATATATTACCTTTTAGTATTTCACCATTATAGCCAAATGTTATGCCTTTTATGCCTACTTATACGTAAATATTTAAATCAAATTTCTTAAACAGTATAAAACAGCATGTGTATTAAATTTAAGGGCTAAAATAATTTAACGCATACATTATACTAGCCTTAAAGAAAAAGGTTAAGTGGTCTTTAATAATGAATGTCTTTCAAAAAGGTTACAGAATTTTAAATGATGCTTAGAATCTTTAAAATATATATAAATTTATGATATAAATCATATTGAGAAACCATACGTTTTGTAAAACAAAGAAAAAATCATGGTTTATAACTAGAGTCATGAAATTGAAAAAATAATTTACCTAGAATAAAAACACATTCTAAAATCAAGAATATTATTCTTGAATATATCCGAAATCGTACTTGAAATTTTTAAGTACGATCCGTACTTAGGCTTTCTAAAATAAAGTCTATTTAGATTACTTAAAACAAGCAGAAAAAACTTGTTGCTTTTGAATATATTTTAGTATTTAATAGACAAAATGTCTCAGTAGCCTAAATGGTAGCGCGCTGATATGGCAGTTTAAAGAGACTCAAGTTCAAATCCCAACTACGCAAAGTACAAAAAAATTTTAAGTTATAAAGATTTATAATGTATAAAATAAAAATAAAATAAAATATATAAAATCTTTTCTTAAACAAAGCTCCGTTAGTCAAAAAAATGAGTTTCCATTTTTGGATTAATCCAGGTATTGCTTAAATCAATTTTTTAAAGGTTACATCAAGTACGAGTTCAATCCTTTTTTTGCTTAAATATGGCTAAAATCATGAAATTCGTATTAGATAAATCATACTGGCTTTAAGAAAAATCGTACTGGGTTTGTGTCCATTTTTTAGGAACTTTTTCATTATTTAACGCCAAAAGCCGCAATGACAAGGCCTAGTTATCTCACCCACCTTATGAGGGTTCTACATAAATGATGAAAAAGATGTCGGGAATACGGTTTTTTTCCTAACAGTTAAACGTAAAATCACGCTGATAAAAGCAGTTAATAAATAGAATCTATTTTATTCTGGCAGCAATTTTTTTAATGCTCTCACTTTGAAAAATAAATATAACAATATTTCCACATTTTTAATAAGTTTCATACATTTTGTAAGCAAACCCATATCTTAGTTTTGGAGAAAAAAATTTAGAACAAAAGAAAACAAAAAAAAAAAACACTTCAAAATGCAATTAAATTTAAAATTTAGCAGCTTTTAGCAACTAATGCTGTTAAAAAAAATTAGTTAAAGAAATACAAAAAACATGACAATTTGCAGTTGCCAATGTACAAAAACTTTTATTTGAAAGAAGGCTTGCAAACAAATTTGGAGACGTTAAATGTCAGTTCGTGAAGTTGCAGCCGACGTTTTGATTATGGGCCTGTTTTATCTGAAATTCGTTTTTGCTTGAAGTTGAGGTCGTGTTCTGTTTCATCATTATCCATAAAAAACTGAATCATATGTGTGTCTCATCAGCATTCTCTTAATTTTTTTCATTTTTAACCTTTGTTAAAACATCAGACATCAAACAATGGGCTCTGAATCGATCAATCGATTGGATGACCATCCTGTATGCTTTATCTTAATCACAGCTCCGGGGAACCATTACCATAACCATAACGCCTTTTCTAGTAAAGTTTAATAAGCCTTTAAAATACATAGAAAAATACAGCTTTTCATTAATAGTGAAATAGAGAAGGTCCTTTTTAAATAAGTTGTATTAAAAATTTAAAAATGTTTCAATAACTGTATGTTGCTAAAGATTTTTAAATTCAAATGAACTTTGCAGTAAAAAGTAATTCACTTAAGGTCTGCCACAAATCACTTTACTTATTAACTTATCTAATCTTTTAAGCTTTTTAATAATAATAAATTGTTAAAATATCAGGTGTGTTCAGTGCTAAAATAAAATAGCTCCCGTTGATATTTCATTTCAGAAGATGCCTTAATAAAATAATAATTTATCAAAAATATTGTAGACCAGAACATTAGAAATGACAAGGTTTTTAATTTTCTCACACTGAAACAGGGGAAAAAATAATATAGTTTTTATTTTTTTTTTATTTTACAACACCAACAACAGTTACAATTATAAATTTATGTGAACAATTTAATGCTGAAAGACCTTTCAGTATTTATATGTGAATGAAGCTTGCAAGCAGTTACAACCAAGCAACTAACACCAACTAATAGGACTATATGGGTATGTACTACATCGAACGGATTATTTATCTATTGCGAATTCGAAAAAAAAAATAATGAATGATAGTGAGGAGAAGAGAAGGAAAGAGAAGAGAAGAAAAAAAAATTAAATACTTGGAAGAACTAGTTTTATTGGTCTTTGGTTTTATTATTATTTCAGCAAAAGTAGGGGTAAGAAGGATCTTTTTATTAGTTGTTTAAGGACAACGTAAAACAGAATTCTAAGAATTAAAATTTTTCTAATACATGCAACATTTAACAGTAAGTATGTATTACTGTTGGTGACACTTAATGAAAATCTATGCTGTGACAGTTTACACTGTAATAAATATTAGTTGAACCGGAAAGTAAATAGCATCTAATGATTATACGCGTATTTTGTCAAATAATATCAATTTTTGATGAATGCATTTTTTGATTATTTCAGTAGTTGCTGTGTAATATTTAAGGTAAACGGGGTGTCCCAGGGTCAAAATTTAATATAAAAAATGCAAAATAGAGTTTAACCCATAGAGTAGGAGATTTGGTAAGTGACGTTTAAGGTCATGCTGACTTAAAAATTGCCCGTATTTGTCTTTATCTTAAGTTTCATGTTTTATTAATGACGGCCCATGGTTTTTTTTTATTCCGAAAAAGTCGTTACTAATTAAAATCGGATGTTCATGAGTCAGCAAGCTCTAAAACTAATAGTTAAAGTTATATATCTTGCCAAGTTATTATTTGATAGAAAAAAGCTGGTTTCCAGAAATGTTTGTTACAGTGTTCTTCAAGAAACACTCAATGTATTTTGAGAGGTTTGCGGTCTTCAACATTAAGAAAAGATTTGGTTGGAGCGCAGTATAAATATTTAAAACATCAAATCATCGCAGTTAGATTAGAAACAAAAATTCCAAAGAAAAATTTTGTGGCGAACGTAAGACACATTTATGTAAATATTGTTTAAATAAGCTCAAAGAAAAAACACCATCACAACAATTGTTTCCAATCGACGGCTTGCTTGTTATAAAAATTTCGTTAGAATAAGGTCCTTGAAAACAAATGAAAAATTAAATTTTAAAAATCCAATATCTTGGCTTTAATCAGTGATCCGCTTTCTTGGTGCAGTTAACAAGTAAGAGTCACGTATCTAGGGGCAGAGCAAGTCAACCAATATTCAGCTTTTTTAAAAAGGTTTTGTTCTTTTATTATCTTTAGCGGAATAGCAACTAAATTCAGGCTGGAAGTACTTCAAATTTTCTCAATAAAAAGACTTAGAATAAAGTAATATAAGAAAAAATACCTTTCCTTAAATACTTAAAACTCGTGGGATGGCCCTAGTAAATAAATCCAGTGCATTGTGTTGGTGTTAGAAGAACAGGTTATCATAAGAGGAGTAAAAAAATGGTGTTTGCTGGTATTTGACTTTGATTTTTTATATTAAAAGTCACAGGTAAGACATCAAAAGAATGTTTAATTCACATTAGAACTTTTGCAATATGTGGATTATTTCACTGAACACTCAATGTTAATTGATGTGATCTTCTTAAAAGGCACGTATTTCTTCGTGTTTACTTTCCACAAGTCTTCGAGTTCCCAGGTGAATATATTAACTGATGATCGGCCGGTGACCAGGACTATATTCGTCTAAATATTCAAGTAATCTTTTGGATAACTGTGTTCAATAAAAGGGGTATAGATTTACAGTTTGTGGACAAAGGGTATCGAATGGCAGGATATTGCTGATGATTGGCGAAGCAAGGGGCCTTTCTGCCCTTAGAAAGAATCACGAAGGTCTAGAAATACCATTTCTTCTGGAGCATCTAGGACTACGTAGAGGTTTTGTCACCCAGTGGGATCCAGGTTTGTTAAGGCGAGACTGCTAGGATTTTCCAGGATGTGTGGATCACCCCTGAGTTTATTGCATTCGGGTTAAAATTTCTGGGGTATCGTTTTTTCTTGTAGGCACTCAAAGGATTTTTGAGATGTCCTCTGGCTCATCCAAATTAAATTAACTTTACCTAGATGTTTTTTTTAAAACAGGAAGAAAGTGGCTCGTCAGTCTGCCATCGCACAAGTCCAGTACAGTTACTTTAAAATTCCGAAAAGAGTTTTTCAAATACACTATATTCATTTGAAAGGTGATATGATTTATTTACCCCAAGTCCACCCAAAATAACACCAGACCCAACTCCATAATAATTTAAAAATCCCTGTTTTTATATTCTTGTCTCACAGTTTCTACCAATGTTACCTTTTTACTATTCCGTCCACAATAAATTATATTTAAAGACCTAGCCGAAATCATACCTGTAATTTCAATGCACGTCATTTTCTATTTTTTTAAGATTTTGAATTTTGTGTATGGCTTTAGCAAAATAGCCATCTCTTTTTCTATTCTCTTTATTTGCCTTTTTTTACCTTCCCTTACCTTCCTCCCCATTACTTTTTCTTTTTTCTCCTACCTCTTCTTCTCTCTTTTCCTTTCTTTTTCTTTCTTTCATCTTTTTTCTTGTCCTTTCCTGTCTTTTCCTTCCATTATCCTCTCTTTTTTCCTTTAATTTTCTTTCCTTGCCCTTTTTCTTTTCGTTCGTTTTTTCCTTGCCTTTATTTTAATAATAATTTTTTATTTATTTTTAGAAGTTTCTGCACCCTTATGTGTTAATTTTAATGCGTTTAATATTAGTAATCAGCTGAAAAAGTTAAACAAACTTAGTTTATTAACCTACAACAAATATTTTAAATATAGCAATTTTCTTTTTATAATAAGAATATCATGCCGGGTTACCAATTCTTCTTCTTAAACTAAAAATCACAATTATTTTACTTACACTCAACCATCCAGACGTATGATTAATATTAATTTAATGCTTAAACAAATTTCCATAACAACATTATACTTAAGATATTTAAAAAAATTCTAAAGGATGTCCTACAGCTAAACATATAATCTAACCCAGTTCACAATAAACTTAAAATCCGTGCACTAAATATATGGAAAAGAAAAAACATACTTAAAACCTCTAATATGCTTGACTTAAGTATATGTAAATTTATATTAGTGTCACTTGGAATATGGCTGACACGATGACTTAATAAATTGATGGATAGATGGATGGATGGATGTTAAGTAAAAATATGAACTAAAAAAAATCATGTAATAAATTACATTGCAGTCATAAAGTTTGCTACTGAAACACAGTACAAATACTTTTACATAAAAAAATCCTGTATCAAGACATAAAAAAGACATTTTTAAACCGAAATTTTCATAATTGAATTGAAAAGCTATTTTAAATATAAAAAAAGAATGGTTAGGAATGGAAAGAAGGTTGAGCATAAAATAATTTAAAAATCTCTTTTGCATTTTTTTGTTACAACGAGGCAGCACTTTCCTTACATATGCTCATTATGACTATGTTACTGACAATTATGATGTTTGACATGGCAACATGTTGCATTCAATTTGAATAGTTTTGATGAATGCATTTTTCTTTCTCATCCATATAACGACAGTTTAGGTTTATTTTTTTATTTAGATGTATTGCAAGCAATACATACGTATGTACATACAACTAAGTTTATGGTGGGTCGATTTGTAAGGACACAAATTTGCCAACATTGGGCCATTAACTTTTCGATAGCATTTGCCATGAGGAAAAAAAGTTTCACTTAGAAATATCAAAATATCATTTTCCAGGCGCCAACACTCACCTCCAAATTTTACGAATGACTTAGAATCTTTTCCTGAGTCGATTAAACGATGTCCGTCAGCTAACATAGCAGTTACCTTATTAACCTTGTGATCAAAAAACCGGTGAGACGGATAAATGGACATTCCTTAATCGAGTCAAAAGGTTTTTTTATGCGATCGATACAAATTCATAATATTATTTCTAAAAAAAATCAAACTTATTATCGCATGGCTTTTCCAACTTTCATTTTGTTACATTTTAAGTTGGGGCTCCTCTTATGTATAAACACACATAAGTACATGATAATTTAAATCCAATGGCAATATGGCTGAGTTGGTGGCAAGGACAATTCATCAAGTTTTGCGATGCTTTCCCCTATATTACTTCAAGCCAGAGTGGTATGTGTCGTAAATTTTGGTTAGTTGTTGCCAAGATGCATATGTCTAAAGTTTTGTTGTTTTGATAATTTCATATACACATGCAAATGCTGCTGGTTGTTGGTTTTGTTACTGTGGAAAAGGAAATTGAAATTTAATTACTAAAATATAATTTTATTTTTGCTACAACTACACAGATACATATATGCATTTGTGTTTGTAAAATATGAATTTTTATTAATAAAAATGTATTTTGACTTGTATAAGTTAAATACAAAACCATTTTATTTCAGCTTGATGATTTAACAATTTGTGCCATTTGTCTGGGGTGTGTAGTTTGTATGTTTTGCAAAATGGGTTTAACAGAAAATTAAAAATTAATTAAAAAATAAATTGATAGAAAAATATATATTTTTGCTTATACAAACATTGATTTATGGCTTTTTAAAGGCAAAATGCCATGTCAGCAATTTTTGATAATTAAGAGATTAAAAATTTAATAACGTTAAACTAAAATAATAATAAGAACAATCACTTAGTTTAACAAAAATCAAAAAGAAAATAATTCTTTTTGAAAAAAAACAGAAAAAAATTCTAAACAATAAAAAATGCTGCCGAAAAATAATTTTTTATATAAAAAAAAATATTTCTTTAAATACGCTACAACCATTCAAAAATATTTTTATCAATGTAACAAATTTTTTTTTGTTGTTGAGTTCTACTCTAAAACCCCATAGTTTTAAAAATTAAAAATACACAGAAAAAACTGAGTTGTAGAATCAGTAACAAATTTCAGAGAATCAGTTAATATTTTGTCTGGCTGAGGACCTACAACGAAAGTTGTAAATTTAGACAAACAATTTTGCAAGAATTTTAGCTTCTGTTAAAAAATTTTGCTGAGCTGGTTAAATATTTTATTTGTCTAGGCGAAAATTTTGTTTGATTTAAAAATCAAATAAAAATATTATTAGAGACTATTAAATAAATTGACTAAAAAAATAAATTATTTTGAACAAGAATTTGTTTGAAAATTTTTTTTGTAGTTTTTTGTGTGTAGTAAATTTGATATTTTTGTTTTAAACCAGCCAATGGTCACATTATACGAGGGTTGTGTTTTTCGGGATTAGAGAAGAAAAACAAACATTAATCATCGTAAATCACTTTATTTTTTTTTTCAAAACACTTCCCATGAAGATCTATACCCTTTTGCATGCTTTTGAACCAATTGTTGAAGCACTTTTGCCACTCTGATTGAGGTTGCTTCAAAACATGCATTCTGAATACAGCAGTTGCTTGAGCCGATGTGGTGAAGAGTTGGTTTGCTGATTTCTTGGAATACAACTGGCAAACAAATGATTGTGAACCACTCAGAATTACTTGTCTAGTGACACAGTTGCGACATGTCCAGTTTTTCGAAAAAAAATGGCGATCATTTGCTTAAAAGTTCTTCGTGTGCGAACAGCTTTTGTTGGATTTGACTCACTTTGAAACACCCATACAGTCGACTGCTGTTTACTTTTGGGCTCATACGCATAAATCCAGGATTCACCACCTATCAAGATATCATAGACGTGTTTCGAAGCACCGCGATCGTATTTTTAGAGCCTTTCTTTCGACAAATCGACTGGAGCCTTTTTGAGCGATTGACAAACTGTGTGGGATCCAACGCGAAAAACTTGTTTTGACAGTCAAATGTTCATGCAATATTGCATGTATGCTGATCCCACTAATGCCTAAGGTTGTATCAATCTCACGATAGGTCACATGACGATCTTCTAATATCAGTTTATGCAAAGCATCAATGGTTTTCGAAACAACAACTGATTTTGGACGACCTTTACGAAATTCGTCTTCAAATAAACTACGACCACGATTAAATTCACCATACCATCGATTAACACTTTTCCTTGATGGAGCTTCTTTGCCAAAAATAGAATTAAATTCATGCATGCACTGTTGCTGAGTTAATCCACTTTGCACAAAAAATGTTCACAATTTAATTTCATTTTTGGGTCGAGTTGAATCTTTTAAGTTACTGTAAACGACACAAATAGCGCTCGTATGTCAAAACGTTTTGAGTACGAATAACCTAGAAAATGCCAAACTTTACGATAGAGCTGTCAGTTATCAGATTAAAACACTGGTGTTGCCAAATCCCGAAACATAAAAGGCAACACTCGTAATACATACATAATTTGGTTATAGTGAGCCCGCTTTGTATACATGGAAAAAGCGCATAATTTACTAACCCAAAGTTAAACAATCAAATAAAGTATTTTTTAATTTAACATAGGTTTTTTTTAAACGAAGTTTCCATTTAAAATCAGTATTAGAAGACTTCTTTAAATTTAAAATTTTTGGACACGGCTCTTATCCTTTTTCTCTTAATTTGCAATGTTTCTTTTCCCCTTCCATATATTATATTTTGCGAGGCACAGTCTATTTAAATTTATTGTTTGCGTGGTGTTAGACCATTTGTGTAACATTTAATGACTATACTCGCTGTCATTTAAATCACAATTAAATTATAAGCTGTAAAATTTATTATTAATCAATTAACTTCTTTAATTTTCACTGGAAATTGCAAAGCAGAATCTCATCCGAGGTGTTTGATTATTTTTTAATTTAATAAAGATCTGTTTTATTTATACGAGAAAATTAATTGTGATTAACAGAAAAGTAAAAATAATAAAAAAATTTATTTAAAATCATGCAAAGGGCATCCAACCGAATTCTGATAAGTACACAAGGTTTAAAGGAGTAACATTTGGCAGTAGCTGTGGTAGAGGTTCAATGTAGAAAGCCAGACTTAAAGGCCTGTAATTAAGTGCCATTCAATGTTGTTATAAGAACAACGACGTTAATAGACGTAGTCTTGGATTTAAAAATAACTCAATTATAGGTCAATAAAATTCAACGCACAGCCATAGTAGAATTATAGGGAATGCGAAATGTAGATTAAATGTCATATTTTCGATTGAAGAAAGAGACTGATTAAAAATTTTGGTATAGAAAACAGAAGCTAAAACTAAATAAGTGCAAGATGGAAGGGCAGTTGAAATTTGCACAAACTCTTTGATTATTACAAATATTTTTAGTTAGAAATACTTGCAGCGACTAGCTTTGCTCTGTCCTTGCAACTTGTAATTCCTCAGCCTTATTTTTCTTTGAACGAAATCACAATGAAAACCTAAAGGTCTCTGAGTGCTAACGTACGAGAATTTGGTTCTCTTTATCATCCTTTGCAACCAAATCTACATTTGGGCAACGAGGCTTATACATTGCCTTTACACTGCAGTAATTGTCGACTCCTAGTGGAGATGAAAATATGTCAGTAATAAATAAAGACTCATGTTAAAAGAGCAAGACGACCAGTCACTGGTAACTAAAGATTCGTGTACGTGTAAGAATACATTACTCTCCAGCTCTTTTTCGCTTTAGGACCAATTTTTTTTGAGATGCTACATTTTAACCAAGATCAGACTTTAATATCATATTATTTGCCAGGCATAAGGTACCAAGTCCTTGCGTTATACAAATGGAAAAAAACATTTTAATTATTTTGCTTGTACATTAAATTTGGTCACTGTTGACAGCCCCGTTAAGTATGCTTTTCAAATATCGAATGATAAAGTTCAACTCAAACACCTATATATCGCACACTTGCCAGAATAATGTCATAACTCAAAAAAATGACATTTTGCAGTTAACTATGCAAAATAATTGGATATATAATAGGCCTTATAATGTCTATAAATTTCTTCTTTTGATTTTTTTTTAATTTTCCCGTTGGAAGAGAGAATACTGCTTGTCTTTTATAAAAGACGTAAGCAAATCGAAAACTTCAAACATGTTTTTCTCGAATGTTCCTTTTTTTTGAATTAGGACGTTGTTCTGGCAAAGGAGAAATACAAGAAATAATAATCTAATACGAATGAAAACTTCTATTTCCGTTAACACTTTTTTTTCTTGATTTTTTATATTTTTTCCTATTTGAGTGTTATTTGCAATTAAAACCTAGAAATGGCAAAAAATTTATGACCAGCTTAGTGAAAATCAAAGAATAAATGTAAACGAAAAAAATCATTAAATAATGATTTTTATTTTGTTAAGGTTAAAGTCAAAAAATAATATTTCATATTTCATACTTTTAGAAAGACAAATTCTAATGTCAGCAAGCTGTCGTCATTTAGGGGAAACTATGTTTTTGATATTTCTTTTCGATTTTATATTCTTTCTTTCCACAAAAAATATAAGAAATATTTTATTGACTTTTTTTGTTGTTTTAGATAATGTCAAAAAACATTGAAAAAGAGAAAAGCTTTCGAGTAATATTCATTTCAGAAAATTTCTTAAAAAAATGAAAAATTATTATGATTTTCCTTTCATTATTAAACACGTGTGTTTTCAAGTGTAAATTTTTTTTTCTTGTCTCTTAGGAGATAATGAAAAATGATAACTTGGAATAATTAATGGCAATAATGAAAAACTACTTTTAATTGAAAAGAAAATACACAATAATTTACGTTTTTACGATTGAATAATTTTTTATGGTCATAATTGTGAAACATGTATTTGACATTGTTTTTAAAGTCTTTTCTTCTTGTCTGCATTAGACTCATTTTTGTTTAGACTTGGTGTAAATTTTAGAGGTCAAAGGAGAAAGCTTGCTAAAGAAAATCAGATCAACTCAAATGATTCATATTGAATTTGGGAAATATTTACTTACTTATTGATATGAATACAAGCGTAAGAATTTTAAATATTTAAGGCAAAAATAAAAACTAATTTTGTAAACTATTTTTAATTAATTTTTTTTTTCCTTGAAGCATTTTGTTCTGGTCAATTTCACGTAAAATGAACCAATTGGGGAAAAATCGCTTTTCTCTTTATCAAAAAATTCGATGAATTTGCGTCTTCAAGAAAATAAAAAATTAGTGGAATATAAATTTGTAAACTAATAAATTATTAATCTTTATTTATTTCGCAAAAACTTGGAATGTTCACATACTGAATTAAAGGCTCTTCTTTGTTTTTACGTCACACCCGTGATATTTCATAAAAGGGGTTTCTTTAAGAAAATTTGGTTTTTTGTAGAAATAATAAATTATAAATACTTTAAAGTACCGTAAAATTTAAAAATATCAAACCCGTTTTCAGTAATGCTTTCTACAGTTCGATCTTAAAGTCAAAACGCTCTGAAATTAAAATTTGGTAGGTCACACCCGCCACAGTCTTCAAGTCATCATTGTAATCAAAAGCTATGGTTATGCAGTGTCTTTTTACAATTAATCGCTTAAAATCATAGCCGTTTTTTACAACCAAAGTTTTCAATTATTTGTGTTATAAGCAAAAATAACTGCCTTCCCTTTTCCCAATTAATTATTACTTATAAACTACCACACTGTGATCCCTAACATAAATTATTTACACCTCTTTATCTTGTATCAACAGCGCCTATAATCATAATCTCGTAAAAACAATAAAAAAAAATTAATAAATTTTAATTACAAATTTTATTTATATTCAAAAAGCACGCAATGCAGACAATTTTACAATAAAGTTATTTTTTTGCCTTTAGCTGACACACACACAACCAAAACTCAAATATATCTTAATTAATGGCAAAAAGGACATTTAACAATAAACAATGTTTATTTAGTCCACTTTCTCAAAGTAGAAGTCAATATTTTTTTTAAACAAAATACATAAAGAAGGTAGAAAAAACAACAACAAAATTTAAAATTATTGCCACTGACATAAAAAGACTATAGATTTTCAAACAAGTTATAAAAAAACACTAAAAGTGCATAAATATTTCAAAAACCACAAACACACGCAGATCTACTATCACTTGCACACAACACTAATACTAGAAAAATAAAAGTGTTTCTTAAAGTATGTCCTTATGTATAAATGGGTAACTCCTTTAATAAGGGTTGCAAATTTTTGTACGTTTTGTACTTCTAAGCCGAAAAAGATAAATTAATTTTTGTGGAACTTTTTGAAATTTTGGACCCTTAGAGCAAAAAAGGAACAACTAATATTCTGGTACTTTCAAAGTACTCTCTGTAACAGAAGTGTAATATAAAATGCGTTAGACTGGTATCAGAAAAAATTAAATACAGTTTTGTAACCCAATTCCTAAGGGATAAAACTCGTACCCATTTTGTTAATTTTTTAAATCGAACTTTTTTTTTTATTTCCTTTCAAATTACGAATAGGTTTTTTGGGGGACAAAATGTCTGATGCTGAAATAGGGACGGAAAATGTACTGCAAAGAATGGAAACGGTACAACGTAAAAAATTATAGACCTCAATGGAGTATAAAAGCTTAAAAGTTAGCAAAAGGTACTTTTTAAAATTTTTAGTAGTTTTTGGACAAAAGTTTTGTTTTGATATTTTTGATACTTTGTTGCATTTTTAGATTATTAGTCTAGTTTTAAATAAAATGTTAAATATTATTGACCTTGATTGAGGTCAAAAATCATCTAAGTGGACTAAAAGTACTTATTCGCATTTTTGGTACTTATCTCATTTTTTGGGATTACAAGTCTATAAATATGAAACTAAAAGCTATTGACGCAAATTTATTTAAAAAAATCAACTTAGTGGATTAAAAGTATTTTTTTCACATTTCTAGAACTGTCTGCGAATTTTAATATGAAACTAAGAGCTATTGACCCAGATTGAGGTCGAAAGTCGGCTAAGTGGACTAAAATCGTTTTTTAAATATTTGGTACTTTTCTCATTTTTTGGGATTATAAGTCTAGAAATATGAAACTGAGAGCAATTGATGTTGATTGATTTCAAAAATCAATTAAGTGAACTAAAAGTACTTTTTTCGTATATTTGGTACTTTTTTAATTTTTGAGCTCATAAGTTTAGAAATATGAAACTAAGAGCTACTAACCCAGATTAAGGCCGAAATTCAACTAAGTGGACTAAAATAATTTTTTTAAATTTTGGTACTCCTTTTCTAGAAGTATAAAATAAAGGCCTATTGAACGAAATTGAGGTCAGATCAAAGATTACTTTTTTTATTATAAATATTTTGATAATTTGGAATTGTGTACCTTTAAATCTTAGAGAAAGGCAATTTGAAATCTTTCGATTTTATTGCATATATCAACGCTATGATTGCCAACAAAACTTTTAGAACTTTTATCCTAGCGCAGTATTTTTTCTGTGCTTTTGCTATTCAACAGCTAGCACTTTTATAGCTAGATTTGGATTAGGATTGCATACAAATTATTGTTTCCCCTTTTACCGCTCGTATATATGTAGTACCAATTTGCATTTGGTGCTCTGCTTATAAAAATAATAAAATCTGCCCTAACAAGGCATTGATAGTGATTTCATATAACAAGTGGTCAAAAATAAAAGGGGTTATCATAGAGAAATAAAACTTGGCGCACATATATTAATTGATAAAATATAATCAGACCAAAAGTTTTATCACTTAAGCCCGAAGGATACGCGTCCTTTCCATATATCCCTAACATAAAAATTTCCATGCAGAAAAAAAATATAGATTAAAAATTAAATTTTGTTCAAATGTTTATGATTTGTTCAAATTTCTTTGATATAGGCTAAGTTAGGTTAGGTAGAACAGGCAGCCGTTGAAGGAAAGGATACAGCTCACTGAGGTCCGCTTAATTCGGTCCCTTTGTGTTACCTGGAGAGGCAGATATATTAGGTTGATAAAGAAGGAAAGAAGAAATTCAGAGAATGATAAGAAAGAAAGAAAAAACAGAAAAATAAAGCAGACTTACCAGGGTCTCTGGTGGGAATCGAACCCACAACTCCCAGACTGGTAGACTCGTCCACTTACCATTGATCTACCGGGGCACCCGAGCAAGGATATGCCTACCGCAAAAATTTCCTTTTTCAAAAAAGCAAAAACGAGCGAAAAATAAAATAATTTTCACGAATACTTTATTCGGTAAAATATAATTAAAACCTAAGATAACCTGTGATTACCCTTAAGAGGCCGTAGAAAGGGGCTGATAGTTTCATTTAATGATTTTAATATTTCTGTTCTCTAATTTCGTGAGTTCAAGATTATAGTATTATATTTTTTTAAATACATTTGTGTAATACTTACTCTTAAGGATTTTTAAAATTTTTTTAATTTTTGAAGGTTGAAATATGATATGCAGACCTATGAATTAAGTAGGTGGTAGAAAGTCATATCTTAATGGGGACAAAAAAAAAATTCAAATTTCTAGTGTAGTTTTTTAAATTTTTTTTTGAGAAACACTGACTTCATACAAAAGCACAAACTAAGAAAGTGCCTACATAAAACTATTTTATGACCACAAAGTATATGGGAGTATACTATTACTCTGAGTACAATCAATATTCAAACACTCCTTTTACAAAAGAAAGCAAATATGTTCATACACTTTAATGCATGTAAAAATATTTATGCATGAATATGTACACAAACTCATGCTTACAAAAGCTAAAATAACACAAAATAGTAAAAGTGACAACAACAGCGAAATGCAAGAAACAAAATGAACATAAAACCAAAATTGTGTGGTTAAAGCATAGCACCTCCCACCCTTTTCAAATTTTATTTGCCTTTTATTTTTTTTTAAATTGGTAAAACGGGGTAGGGCAAGATATGTAAATGAAGGTATGAGTGATATGTTAATGTATAGATGTATGTATGTATAAGGTTTTGGATTTTTTTTATAAAGAAACCATAATAGTTTAAATAAAATCTTTGCATGAAAAGGACAATTGCATATTAAAATTTAAAAATTTTTGTCACAGAATTGTTCATATGCTAAACTACATGTTTTATTTATTTTCAATTCATATTCATATTCAATTTTTCTCAAAAATGTTATGAAATGGCAAAATAAGTTTTATCCACAAGTGTTTGATATATATAATGGAACGACGTTAATGGCAGACTGGCTAGTTGACTGACTTAATTATCATGGTACGTCCCAACAGCGTAAAGAGAGAGCCTTTAAATTTAGACTGCGGATACCAAACCTCATGTTTAGATATTATAAACGCGATTACGGAAAATTTGCACCCGAAGGGGATTAGAATTGGCCAAATATCGTCATCTACCCAAAAAATAAACTGACCCGATTCTGGTACTTTTTTTACAGTGCAAGTTCCTAAGAATTTTAAAACTTCGAAACCAATAAAGATAAAAACATAATTAAAACTGCGTGTGAGAGGTCTTGAAAATATATGTGTTTGGTACTTTTTTAAAGGGTAAAAAGCATGAAAGTTATATATTGGTAATTTTTAGATAACTTGGCAACCCCTAAGCTTATTAAGTTAGAAGCAATACTCAAAGTAAGTCCAACCGGTTTTAAAAATATATTAGCAAGGGGTACCTTTTTTAAATTAAAAACCCCAAAGGGTAGACAAATAGTACGAATTACATTTTCAAGTACTTTTTGTAACTCCTTATCTAACAGATATCAGTAGTTCAAAAATCTTTTAAGTAAATATCATCACATTTTTAGTATTTCCTTAAAATTTTAGATATTAAAAGCTAAAAAAGGAGAAAAATTATTATTTGGTACTTTCGAGATAATTTTTGTAACTTCTTAATTAATATTTATAAAAACAATTTTTTAGTGTCCTTCAAATGATACAAAATACGTTTAAGGCTCAAAATGGTAAATGCATGCAAACGTTATGTACTTTTTAAATTCATTTTAAGATATTAAGTCTGGAAATATAAAATTAGGGACTTTTTTTAAATTGTGATCGATAGACAACTATCTTCTTATTTGAATTCTTTTTTTGCATTTCATTAGATTATAAAATAGGGATTTATGAACCCAGATTGAGGTCAAATGTCAATATAGTAAACCAAAAGTACTTTTGTTACAAACTTTATAATTTTTTAAGGTTATAACACCAGAAATATCACACTAAGGAATAATAACCTAGATTTGAGCCAAAAGTATCCAAAACACGTTTTTGCCATTTTGGTATTTCCTTTCATATTTTTGAGGTTATAAGTTTAAAAATATAAAATTAAGGAATATTCTCCCAGATTGAACTTAAAAGTGTTTTTTCGTATTTTTAGTACTCATTTTCATATTTTAATACATAAAGTCTAGAAATATAAATTAAGAATTTAGGTATTTGTTAGGCTTGTAATTATATATTTCCATAAAAGTTTTAGGAATATTTTAGATTATTCTACTTGCATCTACAAGATGCATCTACTGGCGGCCTCTTTATAACTTAGGTTGCTAGATTGGCGATACAGCTGAAGTGCGTTTAAACAAAATTTAAAAAGAACCCATAAAAACCTTTAAAATTTCAAATTTTACTTTTTAAAGTTTCTAGTATTGAAATGCTTTTTAATATAGTTTTTAATGAATCACTACCCCATTGTGCAACTGCTCTGACTGATGAGAATGATGATTATAGTTGAGTTGTTAAACTTTATTCTTGAAGCTAAAATGTCTGTGTGAATAGTTTGAAGTGATAAGGAAATGCAATTAAGAGATGAATTTTGTAAGGAGTTAAAACTAAGGAGACCAGAGGAAGAGAAATAAAAAATAAAAACTTAAATTAAGGAGCAGTACTACAAAACTTTTGAAATAAAAGGGAGATTTAAAAATTATTTTTAATAGATCTTTTTGCTTTGGATGGTTTTTGCAAACAACTGATATTTTATTTTTAAATTTAAAAAATTTTAATTTCTTATAACCGCAATATTAACAAATTTTCAAATATTTTTGATTTTTAGTTTGGCTTTAGTTCATATAATTTCTTTTTATTAGAAGAAATTATTATTTTCCGTTAATGTTGAAAGAAACTTTCAATTTGAAAAAAGCAGATTTTTCTACCGCTACTAGCCGAGTAGAATGCATTTTCGATAGCAGCTACGCAATTTCATCATCAGTACTCTTTGAACGGTAGTAGTGTATTTGGTTGTAAACATCACCTATTTAACTTACATGTAACAGAGAAAAGTATACGGTATCAGTGTTTTTTTTCTGTTTTTATTTTGTAAGTTAGGACGAAGTTTATTTTTCATATACACTATGCTGCTATCGAAAATGCATTCTACTCGGCTAGTAG
The DNA here is from genome assembly GCA_963583895.1 of Melanophora roralis. Taxonomy (NCBI): domain Eukaryota; kingdom Metazoa; phylum Arthropoda; class Insecta; order Diptera; family Rhinophoridae; genus Melanophora; species Melanophora roralis. The sequence continues at coordinate 116,001,861 of OY757187.1, read as the reverse complement.
CGGTAGAAAAATCTGCTTTTTTCAAATTGAAAGTTTCTTTCAACATTAACGGAAAATAATAATTTCTTCTAATAAAAAGAAATTATATGAACTAAAGCCAAACTAAAAATCAAAAATTTGTATTAAAAACAATTAGTTCAACAATAAATAAAAATTAACATTTTCAAATAATTTTATTTAATTAAGAACAGTTGGCTTAGCTTGGAAAAATGCATCTGTGAAACCTATTTATATAACTTTTTATAAAAATAATCTTTTTTGTTACATATTAAATTTTGTTGTAAATAAAAAAACATAAATAAATAAAGAATATTAAAAAATTTTATCCTTGAAACTAGACTTCCTGTGCTCTGCAGATACTGAGGATAATGGTTTATTAGAATTTAATATATTTCATTGAAAACAAAAAGTCTGCATAACTTAAACAAAAACCTGTCAGCCATAATCCTCTTATAACTAAAGATACATTTACTTCGAGTTAAATGCATTTTATACAATTGTCAGTCTCTTGAACTCAAAATTATACAAAAGACTGAACGGAATGTAACAAATCTGTCTGGTAACAGTAAGAAGTGTATTAGAGTTCATTGAATAAGTACTTATGAACGTGTTATCTATGGATGATAATGTTATATACACGTTGTAAAAATCTAAAATATACAAATTTTTGATTTTTAGTTTGGCTTTAGTTCATATAATTTCTTTTTATTAGAAGAAATTATTATTTTCCGTTAATGTTGAAAGAAACTTTCAATTTGAAAAAAGCAGATTTTTCTACCGCTACTAGCCGAGTAGAATGCATTTTCGAAAGCAGCTACGCAATTTCATCATCAGTACTCTTTGAACGGTAGTAGTGTATATGGTTGTAAACATCACCTATTTAACTTACATGTAACAGAGAAAAGTATACGGTATCAGTGTTTTCCTTCTGTTTTTATTCTGTAAGTTAGGACGAAGTTTATTTTTCATATACACTATGCTTTTTTCCATTAAAAGTCTCTTTGGCAACACTTGACTAACGGACACGCATTTGTCCATCTCTCAGATGGAACGAAACGCTTTTTATTATTGTATATCATACAATATGGGTATTCACTTTTTTAATTTCTTTTTTTGTCAACGACAAATTGACAGAAATTATTAAAGATCATTTTGCACCGTGCCATGTGTGAGTTATATGTTAATTTTTATTTATTGTTGAACTGATTGTATTTAATACAAATTTTTGATTTTTAGTTTGGCTTTAGTTCATATAATTTCTTTTTATTAGAAGAAATTATTATTTTCCGTTAATGTTGAAAGAAACTTTCAATTTGAAAAAAGCAGATTTTTCTACCGCTACTAGCCGAGTAGAATGCATTTTCGAAAGCAGCTACGCAATTTCATCATCAGTACTCTTTGAACGGTAGTAGTGTATATGGTTGTAAACATCACCTATTTAACTTACATGTAACAGAGAAAAGTATACGGTATCAGTGTTTTCCTTCTGTTTTTATTCTGTAAGTTAGGACGAAGTTTATTTTTCATATACACTATGCTTTTTTCCATTAAAAGTCTCTTTGGCAACACTTGACTAACGGACACGCATTTGTCCATCTCTCAGATGGAACGAAACGCTTTTTATTATTGTATATCATACAATATGGGTATTCACTTTTTTAATTTCTTTTTTTGTCAACGACAAATTGACAGAAATTATTAAAGATCATTTTGCACCGTGCCATGTGTGAGTTATATGTTAATTTTTATTTATTGTTGAACTGATTGTATTTAATACAAATTTTTGATTTTTAGTTTGGCTTTAGTTCATATAATTTCTTTTTATTAGAAGAAATTATTATTTTCCGTTAATGTTGAAAGAAACTTTCAATTTGAAAAAAGCAGATTTTTCTACCGCTACTAGCCGAGTAGAATGCATTTTCGAAAGCAGCTACGCAATTTCATCATCAGTACTCTTTGAACGGTAGTAGTGTATATGGTTGTAAACATCACCTATTTAACTTACATGTAACAGAGAAAAGTATACGGTATCAGTGTTTTCCTTCTGTTTTTATTCTGTAAGTTAGGACGAAGTTTATTTTTCATATACACTATGCTTTTTTCCATTAAAAGTCTCTTTGGCAACACTTGACTAACGGACACGCATTTGTCCATCTCTCAGATGGAACGAAACGCTTTTTATTATTGTATATCATACAAACAAATGCGTGTCCGTTAGTCAAGTGTTGCCAAAGAGACTTTTAATGAAAAAAGCATAGTGTATATGAAAAATAAACTTCGTCCTAACTTACAGAATAAAAACAGAAGGAAAACACTGATACCGTATACTTTTCTCTGTTACATGTAAGTTAAATAGGTGATGTTTACAACCATATACACTACTACCGTTCAAAGAGTACTGATGATGAAATTGCGTAGCTGCTTTCGAAAATGCATTCTACTCGGCTAGTAGCGGTAGAAAAATCTGCTTTTTTCAAATTGAAAGTTTCTTTCAACATTAACGGAAAATAATAATTTCTTCTAATAAAAAGAAATTATATGAACTAAAGCCAAACTAAAAATCAAAAATTTGTATTAAATACAATCAGTTCAACAATAAATAAAAATTAACATATAACTCACACATGGCACGGTGCAAAATGATCTTTAATAATTTCTGTCAATTTGTCGTTGACAAAAAAAGAAATTAAAAAAGTGAATACCCATATTGTATGATATACAATAATAAAAAGCGTTTCGTTCCATCTGAGAGATGGACAAATGCGTGTCCGTTAGTCAAGTGTTGCCAAAGAGACTTTTAATGGAAAAAAGCATAGTGTATATGAAAAATAAACTTCGTCCTAACTTACAGAATAAAAACAGAAGGAAAACACTGATACCGTATACTTTTCTCTGTTACATGTAAGTTAAATAGGTGATGTTTACAACCATATACACTACTACCGTTCAAAGAGTACTGATGATGAAATTGCGTAGCTGCTTTCGAAAATGCATTCTACTCGGCTAGTAGCGGTAGAAAAATCTGCTTTTTTCAAATTGAAAGTTTCTTTCAACATTAACGGAAAATAATAATTTCTTCTAATAAAAAGAAATTATATGAACTAAAGCCAAACTAAAAATCAAAAATTTGTATTAAATACAATCAGTTCAACAATAAATAAAAATTAACATATAACTCACACATGGCACGGTGCAAAATGATCTTTAATAATTTCTGTCAATTTGTCGTTGACAAAAAAAGAAATTAAAAAAGTGAATACCCATATTGTATGATATACAATAATAAAAAGCGTTTCGTTCCATCTGAGAGATGGACAAATGCGTGTCCGTTAGTCAAGTGTTGCCAAAGAGACTTTTAATGGAAAAAAGCATAGTGTATATGAAAAATAAACTTCGTCCTAACTTACAGAATAAAAACAGAAGGAAAACACTGATACCGTATACTTTTCTCTGTTACATGTAAGTTAAATAGGTGATGTTTACAACCATATACACTACTACCGTTCAAAGAGTACTGATGATGAAATTGCGTAGCTGCTTTCGAAAATGCATTCTACTCGGCTAGTAGCGGTAGAAAAATCTGCTTTTTTCAAATTGAAAGTTTCTTTCAACATTAACGGAAAATAATAATTTCTTCTAATAAAAAGAAATTATATGAACTAAAGCCAAACTAAAAATCAAAAATTTGTATTAAATACAATCAGTTCAACAATAAATAAAAATTAACATATAACTCACACATGGCACGGTGCAAAAGGATCTTTAATAATTTCTGTCAATTTGTCGTTGACAAAAAAAGAAATTAAAAAAGTGAATACCCATATTGTATGATATACAATAATAAAAAGCGTTTCGTTCCATCTGAGAGATGGACAAATGCGTGTCCGTTAGTCAAGTGTTGCCAAAGAGACTTTTAATGGAAAAAAGCATAGTGTATATGAAAAATAAACTTCGTCCTAACTTACAGAATAAAAACAGAAGGAAAACACTGATACCGTATACTTTTCTCTGTTACATGTAAGTTAAATAGGTGATGTTTACAACCATATACACTACTACCGTTCAAAGAGTACTGATGATGAAATTGCGTAGCTGCTTTCGAAAATGCATTCTACTCGGCTAGTAGCGGTAGAAAAATCTGCTTTTTTCAAATTGAAAGTTTCTTTCAACATTAACGGAAAATAATAATTTCTTCTAATAAAAAGAAATTATATGAACTAAAGCCAAACTAAAAATCAAAAATTTGTATTAAATACAATCAGTTCAACAATAAATAAAAATTAACATATAACTCACACATGGCACGGTGCAAAATGATCTTTAATAATTTCTGTCAATTTGTCGTTGACAAAAAAAGAAATTAAAAAAGTGAATACCCATATTGTATGATATACAATAATAAAAAGCGTTTCGTTCCATCTGAGAGATGGACAAATGCGTGTCCGTTAGTCAAGTGTTGCCAAAGAGACTTTTAATGGAAAAAAGCATAGTGTATATGAAAAATAAACTTCGTCCTAACTTACAGAATAAAAACAGAAGGAAAACACTGATACCGTATACTTTTCTCTGTTACATGTAAGTTAAATAGGTGATGTTTACAACCATATACACTACTACCGTTCAAAGAGTACTGATGATGAAATTGCGTAGCTGCTTTCGAAAATGCATTCTACTCGGCTAGTAGCGGTAGAAAAATCTGCTTTTTTCAAATTGAAAGTTTCTTTCAACATTAACGGAAAATAATAATTTCTTCTAATAAAAAGAAATTATATGAACTAAAGCCAAACTAAAAATCAAAAATTTGTATTAAATACAATCAGTTCAACAATAAATAAAAATTAACATATAACTCACACATGGCACGGTGCAAAATGATCTTTAATAATTTCTGTCAATTTGTCGTTGACAAAAAAAGAAATTAAAAAAGTGAATACCCATATTGTATGATATACAATAATAAAAAGCGTTTCGTTCCATCTGAGAGATGGACAAATGCGTGTCCGTTAGTCAAGTGTTGCCAAAGAGACTTTTAATGGAAAAAAGCATAGTGTATATGAAAAATAAACTTCGTCCTAACTTACAGAATAAAAACAGAAGGAAAACACTGATACCGTATACTTTTCTCTGTTACATGTAAGTTAAATAGGTGATGTTTACAACCATATACACTACTACCGTTCAAAGAGTACTGATGATGAAATTGCGTAGCTGCTTTCGAAAATGCATTCTACTCGGCTAGTAGCGGTAGAAAAATCTGCTTTTTTCAAATTGAAAGTTTCTTTCAACATTAACGGAAAATAATAATTTCTTCTAATAAAAAGAAATTATATGAACTAAAGCCAAACTAAAAATCAAAAATTTGTATTAAATCTAAAATATATTTATTTTTTAAGGTTGTGTATAAGCGAACATTGAGCATCTTCTGTTTAGGTTCATTGGAAATGTCAGAATTTATAAAATATTGTTGGAAAAGTTTATTTTTTTGACATTAGGTGTGTTCATTTACAGAAAATTGTCACTTATTTTCGATAATTATTACTAGTAAGTGTTCACGTACACAAAAAATTAGCAGCTAGAGAGCCAAAAAAGAGCGTAATATGTTTAGAAACAAAAATGTTTCTGATAATTTCTGCTAGTAAAAATTTTACTATCAGGAATTATTCAAACAGTCTTTCTGTCATTATGCTTTGAAAAAAAATTTAAGTTTTAAATTTTTATAAGTTTACAATAACAAAATACACTTGCTTGCAAGTTTTGACTGTAAAAGTGTTCATTTACTTTTAAATATTTTTGAGAGCAATTTTGAAAATATTTCTTTTTACTCTCTCGTTGCTAGTAATTACTGGAAAGTTATTGAACACAACTATTATACGGTCAAAACTTGCAAGCAAATGTATTTTGTTATTATAAACTTATAAAAATTTAAAACTTAAATTTTTTTTCAAAGCATAATGACAGAAAGACTGTTTGAATAATTTCTGATAGTAAAATTTTTACTAGCAGAAATTATCAGAAACATTTTTGTTTCTAAACATATTACGCTCTTTTTTGGCTCTCTAGCTGCTAATTTTTTGTGTACGTGAACACTTACTAGTAATAATTATCGAAAATAAGTGATAATTTTCTGTAAATGAACACACCTATATTTGAGAAAAATGATAAACAGGTACATTCTGTTTTAGATCTTTCACGTGTGAGTTAGAGACTTTTGTAAAAGAATCTGGAAATAATGAATTTTACATTAAAATTCATCGTTGATACATAAAAAGCGATATTTATATGCAAGTATGTAGTTTTCAATGAAAATTTAGAAATAAATTAAATTAAAATAATTTAATGAAAAACAAGTTTCCCGAGTTTCAAGGCTTATATCTTTATACATATGAAGAATAAATATTAATAGCTGACTGATGTACAGACTTAGGTTAGGTAGAATGTACAGCTGTTCTAGGAAAGAACACAGCTCACTTAGGTTGCCTTAATTCGGTCCCTTTGTGTTACCGGGAGAGGCAAATAGAAAGGGTGAAGATAGAATAAAAGAAGAAATTTAGATGAGGATAGGAAAGAAAGAAAAAAACTAAGCAGACTTACCAGGGTCTTTGGTGGGGATCGAAGCAGCAACTCCCAGACTGGTAGGCTCGTGCGATTATCACTAATCTACCAGGGCATCCGACATACTGACTTACTTATCATCATCGTATAAAAAGTTTTCAAATTTGAAATACGGAACCCTCTTTTGATGTAAAGATCCACTTAGATGAAATTTCGGAAAATTTTGACCTTAAGGTGGTAATAATGGACCTTAATTACAATAACTGATGATTCGCTTTCTGTTAAGCTACAGTGCGTCTGGTGACAAAATTATATTGAGCTGATTTTCGACAAATATTTTCCTTTAAAGCCACAAGAGATTGAGGATTGTCATGGGAGTAGATCTTCAAAATGACTGGTCAGTTTTTGGGGGAAATTTTTCTGAAGCAAATTCATCAAAGCTCTGGCTGTGTGTGCAGTCGCTCCATCCTGTTGAAACCACGTGTGTAAACATTTGGGTGAATAAGCTCGCAAACTTGGCAAAAATAATGCTGTAATCGTGCGTCAATAATTTTCACCGTTGAAATTCCTTTCCTGGCATCGAGAATTTTCGAAAAAATGCTCCAATTACCTTATGCGTGGATTAGGCACACCAGACAGCTACCCAGGTGTTTTTGATATTTCAATCAAGGGTTGCTGGTTCTTGGAGACCAGTAATAAAAGTTTTGGTTGTTGACACACAAAATAAGTCACTTTCTTTTTGTTCTTGAACGATTTGAATTTCAAAACAATGGAGCTTCAGATACTTTGTTAAAATTTAACGAAACATTGCTCCTGGGAGTCCTGGTAAGGCTGCTCTTTTCCGAATTGATATTCACGGATTTTCACATAAACTGCTTTCAACCAGTCCAGTGTTTTCGGAAGCACTTGAAGATCGATTGGGCCCTGGACGTGGGACATTCGCAGCCAAAGCAGTTGCGCGAAATCTCTGCACCCACGAATGAATTAAATTTACACTTGGAACTTTGAAAAAAATTGGCGATGAGCAAGTACGTAAAAATCATTACTCTTAAAAAATGTCTCCACTGCGAACGCGCAACGCTCACTCGACCACTGCGACATCATGACTGAAAAATCCGCACAATCGCCACCCTCCTGCCAACGGTACCACCTACCCTCTCCACCGCTTATTACTTTATAAAATACTCGTTTTTTAAGATATAAATTTTCCACCATAAGCCCTGAGATAGAAATAGAAAGAACATTTTAAAGGCAATACGGAGCCAAATTGAGGTCAAAAGTCAACTTACTGGCAGAAGAGTTACTTTTTCACATATTTGGGGTTTTTTTTTTGATTTTCTAAGATCCCGACCAATGTAAGCCAAGAGTGTCTTCAGAAGACGAATACTAATCGGGTTTTACATGTACACAACACAAGCACCTGCAAAAAACAATAACAAAAGAAAAGTAAAAACAACACAGGAGGATGTTGCATTGTTGTTTTTTATTAATAATAAAAAAAACACCCATACATTCTTATAAATCATCCCCATTCATTGGGCAATGCTGATTATGGTCCAGCAATATGAAATTAAAAACTGAGTGTGAAAGTAAACTAAAAGGACCAAAACTACTTTTTACATTCTCCATACTTTTTTGGATTTTTTTTTAAATTTTTAAGCTTAAATGTTATATCATGAAATAGTAATGCAGATAAGATTGAAAGTAAATTAAAATACTAGAAAGTATATTTTTCACATTATTAGTAAAGTCTTTTGAATTTTATGGTATAATATTTAAAAATAAAATTAGATCGGAAGTCGGTTAAATGTATAAAAGGTGTTTTCCCAAACTTTTGGTTTTTATTCCATTTTTTGGGAATTTAAGTTAAAACATTTTTTTCACTTTTTTGGTACTTTTTGCATCTCATGATATTGTGAGTCTAACAATGTGAAGTTATTTTTTGTCAGTGCCAAATTGGATCGAAAATAACCTTAAGGTACCTTTACACGGTAATACAAAGTAATTAGATTTTGTAGAATCAAAATATTATGAAATCCTCTCCGTGTTTAAAAAAAGAGAATAAAAATCTGTTCTAACTATTTTTCATGTTTACACGGATGAGGTTGGTAAAATCAAAATCGGTTGTTTCTTGCCACTTTCCTTTTGGGGTAACGCCATATGGTTAAGGTCCAACAATATTAACAAAAACAACATGAAAAAAATCTGCTTTTATTTTGATTGTTTGTGTATTGTTTCATTAAATGTAGCCACCTTCATTAGATGCTGTAAGTGCTGCCAATCTTTCACACCTCTGATGTGATGAGAATACACAAGTTTCTAAAATGGTTTTGAAAATTAACATTTACCGAACACTTGTCAAATTTTGCATCCGTATTCTCTCCTACCCAATACATTATGCTTTTACATAATGAGATTTTGTATTATCCCACAACATTTTTTGACATAACATAATATATGTATTTCGTAATTTTGGTACTTTTTGGCATTTTTTTAATAGGACTCTAGAAATTTGAAGTTTAGAGCCTTTGATCCAGATTAAAGTTAGAGGTCTGCTTAGCGGACAAAAAAACCTCTTTCAAGTTCTTTGGATTTTTTAAGACTATAAATCTAGAAATTTCAAATTATAAGCTATTGCCCCCGATTGCAATCAAAAGTCTATTAAAAAGACAAGTAATACTTCTTTGAACTTGATACTTAGACTTAAACTGAATTTACATTATAACTGGCTAATTGCTTAAGCTTTACAAAATGATTCCAAATATGCATATATTTAAGGGAAATAGTTTTTAATTATTTGCGAAAAATTCTCTATAGGTTTTAAAACTAAAATTTTATATCAAAAACTAAAGATAATTTTATGAAAATAAGTTTTTTTTCCATTTTTACGTACTTTTCTTTGTTGTATTTTTGTAAAAAATTCTACTATTAGCATTCTTTTGGCAAAAATATAGAGCAACAATATATTGTTGTCATACAATTTTGTTTTTACTCTTCCTTATACCACGTAGAACCTATTTACATATGTGTGAGTGTGGCGGAGACAAATATTTATGTTTCCTGTGTGCTTTTAATGGGTTATTTATGCATTTCAATGAGCTGCTATCTTACTGTTTGTATTTTATTTATTTTTAAATTAATGCAACTATATTTGTATTTTGTTTTTAAAAACCGCATTTAGATAAAAAATATTTAGGGAAAATAACAGGTTGGATTTTAAAGAATTTTTTTCGCAATTTTTAGAAAAAAAAAATTTATTTATTAGAAATACTAAACCAGAAAAAAATATTTAAGCTAACAAGTGATTTTTTTTTTAAATAATCTCTTAAATATATTTTAGGCAATGAAGATTAATCTCGATTTTTTTTAAATCCTTTTTGTGATTAAAATACAAAATTTTTATTATGCAAATATTTTCAAGTTAATAATTTAAATTGAAATGAAATCGTAGCTTTTGTGCTGCTTTCTAAAGCTAAGGTTGTTTTGTTGTAACAAAATTTTAATTTCATTAAAACGATGAATGCTCCTTCTCAGCTTTTGTTGTGCATTTTAAGCCGTTAAACCTAAATGCAATAAACTTTCTACATACAACACAACTGTTAATATGTACACAGTTATTTATGGGAGTATGTACCTCGTTTACGAAAATTTATTTGCTTAAGGTGCTTTCGCACGATATGTATTTTACACATGACTTGTCAAATTTTGCAGTGCGAAATTGTTATCTGCCGTCTGAACGCGTTTAAACATTGCATGTGTGAAAAACATATGTAAATGTCATATGACAAATTTGTAATTAGAGCGTGCTCTATTTTCATCTGACAAAGCATGTGTCATCAGTTGTTTTTAAAACAACAACAAGGAAAAGTAAGTTGTTTATTTTGGTTTGGAGGTTATGTCAGATGTAATTACACATGCACGTGTGAAAGCAAAAATTATAGACCATCAAAATGGCAATTTTGACAGACATACGCAATTACATGTGGATTGCAAAAGTGAAAAGTCATGTGTAAAATACATATCGTGCGAAAGCACCTTTACAAGCAGAAAATGCAAATGTATGTACAGGGTGTTTGGTGGCAAATTTATATTTTTAAATACGATTATTTCAAAAAGTAATACACGTTGCGAAGGATGGGTGACGCCGTTGGAATAATCGATTGTGGGCATTTGTCAGTCACGATGCCGCAGTCTTCAACTGAGCATCGAGCGTTCTTTGTGGAGACATTTTTTTAAAAATAATGATGCTAACGTAATTGCTCCTCTACAATTTTGTTTTGATTGTAATTTAATTCGTTCGTGGGTTCAGAGATTCCGCGCAACTGCTTCGGATATGAATGTCCCACGGCCGGGGCCAAGTTGATCTTTAAGGATTCTTCAAAACGTTTAACTTGTTAATAAGCAGTTAATGTGAAAATCCGGGTCTTTTAGTATGAAAAAAAGCAGACTCACTAAGACTTTAAAAAAAGATCTGAAGTTCCATCCTTTCAAAATTCAAATCGTTCAAGAACTGAAAGAAGGCGACTTTGGTTTACGCAAAAATGTATGAAAAATGATGTTGGAGCGTTTTTGCATTGTAAATCGCATTTTAAGAGCGACGAGATTTATTTTCACTTAAGCGGCCATATTAAACAACAAAACTGCCGGTACTAGTGTTCAAGAACCCGCAGCCATCAAAACCCATTGCATTGCCCCAGGGTAACTGCTGGGAGGCCAGGCGACGAATGTCAGCCTGGGAGCTCATCCATCGTACTCTTCAAGTACGTGATTTTTACAGGATGGGGCGACTGCACACACAGCCAGAGCTTTAATGAATTGACTTCGAAAACAGATAAGGCCCCCAAGGTCTCCCGATCTAACTCATATGGATTTTTTTATGGGACTAGCTCAAAGAGAAGATTTTTTATGACAATCCCTAATCTCTTGTGGCTTTAAAGGAAAATATTTGTCGAGAAATCAGCTAAATTGAACTAAGTTTACTACAAGGAGTGGCGTAGAACACAAGGCTCTGTTTTTGTTAAACTTGACGGGAAATATCTGGATGATATACTCTTTAAGAAATAAAATCCGTATTTCTATTATATCGCTCAATGCTTTTAATAAAACTTTACGTCAACTATAACGTTTTTTATTTACTTTTAAAAATATAAATCTGCTACCAGACGCCTTGTATATGTAGAATCGCTGTTTTAAATTAAAATATGTTGTTATCCTGAAGGATGTGCTTTTATATAACATATGTTTTATAAAAACAATTTTTCATTTAATATTAATAGTTTAAAAATTTTAAGTATAAATTTTTTCACAAATTAAATATTATAAAATAACTTTTCTATATATTATTGAAAATGTTTTAAGAGAATGCAAAAAAAAAAAATTTGGTGTTTTTTTAATTTAAAAACAATATTAAATAATATATATTGGCTTGCTTTAAATAGTACTTTATTTAATTATAAAGTTAAGATTTAGCATTGAGTTTAAATGAAGTAAAACAATTTAATATTTTTAGTAGAAATTTTGGCTCCAAATCAAAAAGGACAAAAGACAAATTACATATGTGATGTCACTCAATGTAAAAGTGTGCTGTATGAGTTCCAATGTTAAGCTGCAGTTTTGAAAAACAAAAATTTAAAAAAAGTAAAGAAAAAACAGTTTTTTGTGAAATAAATTAAATGCATTTCAACGCCAAAAACAATAAAAGAAAACTATCATTGGACCATTGTGGCTAATAAAATGATAAAGTGCCCATAAAAGCAAAACAGAAAAATTCATATGTGTTTTTAACGTTTGAATCCACCCACCTTTCCTTTTCTTTCTTTTTTTTTTTGTAATTTAATTTTTATGACCACCACTCTGGGGTATTTTAAATTTCTAAATAGAGGACAGTTTCACTGCAATACAATGAAACTTACGTTATTTGTAATTAATGTAAACGAGCCAAAAAATATAAATATTTTAAACTAAAGTTTTCTTTGAGTAAAATATATAAATAAAAAATTATTTGTATTTTCCCCTAGTTACAACTTTGCTCATATTCACCAGGCAAATTCTCACTACTTTTCACACTTGTTTAAATTTTGAAGTAAAAGTGCCCACTTTATGGCAACTTGGCTCTGGACGCCTTTCAAATATATTTTATAGCGAAAGATTTTTAAAACAAAACCATTAGACTAGCGTAAATAGTGAGAATAATACAAAAAACGTATATAAAAAGTAATTACTACTAAATGATTTAATACAGGGTGTCCGCCGGAAAGGTATAATACTTTGTTTATAATTTTTAAATGAAAATAAGAGAATGGCGTTTATATTGATAAATATTTGACCTAATATCCGGCAAATATGTGCGAAATTCAATACCTGATAAATGCCCCCCTCTGTTAGCCTCACAAAGGCGAGCCCTTTTGAACACATCTTTCATTATATTCTCACAAATATTACGCAATATTTTATTAATTTTATCAAGAGTATTGTATTTGATTTGTTCCAGCGTTTCTGGTTTGTTTACATAAACCTTGTTTTTCAGATATGCCCACAAAAAAAGTCCGGAAGTAAAGTCAGGCGACCTTGGAGGCCAATCAACATCACCATTTCTGTAAAATAACTTGATTTTCATAAAAAAATTAAAAATGAGTGACGAGACATATTTTTATTTGAATGTACATATATGTGAACAAACCGAAAAGTCGGCTCTGGGCAATGGAAAGCCCTCAGATTATTTATCAGTCACCTTTACATCCATTAAAAGTGAAAGTCTGGTGTAAAATTTGGTCAGGAGGAATCATTGAGCCTAACTTTTTTAAAACTAAAATCGGCGTAACGGTAACTGTCAATGGGGAGCATTATCGTGATAAAGTTTAAAATACCACAATTGCGTGCTTAGGGCTTGGTTAACATGTGATATCAACAAGAAGGTGCCAGGATTAGAATAGATTTTCTGCGTGACCTCTTTCCTCAACAAGTTATTTTGAGAAGTTGTGATGTTGATTGGCCTTCACGGTCACCTGATTTGACTGCTCCGGATTTCTTTTTGTAAGTAATTCTAAAAAGCAAGGTTTATGCAAACAAACCAAAAACACTGGAGCAACTTAAACTAAATATTCGTGATGAAATTAATAAAATACCGCGGGAAATGTGTGAGAATGTAAAAAAGATGTGCATTTGTGAGGCTAACAGAGGCGGACATTTATCTGATATTGTATTTCATACATAATTGCTGACATTATATAAAACATTTCCGGTGGACACCCTATGCATTTGGGATCAAAATGGTCTCACATAGCATTGGGCGACTCGGGGTAGCTAATAAACTACAAGAAATATATACATTAATATATTTATTTAACTGTTAAGTTTAATATTTAAATAAATTCCTTCTTAGGTAAAAAAATATCAGGGGTCAAATCGCCACATTCGACTAAAAGAATAAAACCTAAAAGCTTAAAGCTGCCATTTTGTGAAACTAATCAATGAAATGTACCACCTTTTTTTTATTATTGCCACAGATATTTTGTTCCCCTTTTGCATTTTTGGGTTTGCGTAAATTATCCCTAAATCGTCTTCTGGCTTATAAGGTTATTATAGATTTTTTTTTAATTTTTTTTTACTTTACTAATATTTTTTGAAAAGTATTTTTTCAAAGAATTTTAAAAAATAAAAAATATTCTCAATATAAAAAAAAAATTTTCGATTCAACAAATTTTTGTAAGAGAAAAGAAATGGAATTTTTAATAAAGACAAATATTTAATAAAATTCAAAAATAACCCTGATGAAGTTGGAAACTAACCAACGAAACGTCGGAAAATTTTGAAAATGAAAATATAGTATTTTATTTACATTGGAGGTACTTTTTAATGACCTTGAAAGCCTGTTGTAAAGAACATCCAATTAATTATCAACTTCTTTTATTTTAGCAAATCAAATATTGTGAAAATAAAAATATGCTTAACCTCATCCCTTGCATACATATATATTAATAGCCTTTATTCTTATTATTAGTTATTTTTGTTGTAGCTAGCTTATACTAGTGTTAGTGCATTTGCTAAGGACTCATAAAAACATGATTATTAGCTAGCCCATGCATTCTTATACACTATTATTCTTCTACTTACAAATATAAACGTGTTTTACAATAAAAACCGTATTTTTAATTTCTAAATCTGACGTGTTTTGAAAAGAAATAATCATGAAGGACAATGTTAATTACAATACATATTACACATACAAATAAATAATAATAAATTGTAAATGTGAATGTGTAAACGTGGATTAATTAATCAATAATATGAATATGAAAACTTTAAGTATTCTTTACACTACCAACTCATGTTTCTTTTATGTGAAAATAATAATAAAAATATTTCTATAGGATTATTAAGGCGTGTATTTTATATATTTTTATTGCATCGAAATTATTATGTGAAACGAACTTTTTATTAATAGTAAAAATTTTTCTTTGTTTTAATTTTTTCCTTTTTAAAATTTAGATATATGTATTTTAATTTTTTTTTACTCTGCAAAATATATACTTTAGTTGCTACCTCTTTTTTCCCCTTTAACAAATATTTTAATTTTGCCATTTTTTTATAACGACTATGACCTATTTGAATATTGTTTACAAAGTCATTAATAAAATAAAAGGAAATTTTAATACATTTTTTTACTTTGACCATATGTAGTTACATATTACAAACTTGCATTTACTTCTGTAAAAAGTATAGAAACATGATAATTTTCTAAATAGTTTGTAGCTTTCATGCTCTTAACGCTATAGTTATTTCAGCACTGTAACTTTTTTTAAAGAATTTGAATTGTTGTTGGCTCAAAAATCAAAAATACTTATACGTCATATAAGAATGATTGCAATTTACATTAATATTAATCATACGTCTAGTGGACTTATATATGTATAACGTAACTGGCTTAAGTAGTGAAGTGTTTGTATTGTGTAAATTGTCATGATTCAAGATATATATATGTATTTACAAATAATCACAAAAAAATCGAGGGAAAATTTTTTTTAAAAAAATTCAAGCAAAGTGTGTATGTTGCTGTTGCGAATTCGTCTTGACAAAGTTTTCCAAGAATCCAGACAGTTGCAGTTTTTTCTTTTTAAAGTCTTGTCTTTAAACAGTTTTGCTTTTGATGAGTAGCCAAAGACAAACTTCTATTTTTGTAGTTATATAAAACTAAAAAGAATTTCGAGTAAGGGATTGTAAAAAGAAGTGCATGTTATTATATTTAAGCTTTGTTTTAGTATTTAATAGGATAAATTGTGACGACAGCTGTGAAAATTCTCCAGTATATTCAGATAAGTTTACAGGACGTATTGAATAAGTTTTTAATGTTATTTTTTAATCCGTATTTATAACATAAGATTCCCTTTTACAAATAGGATAACAGAGAAATTTTAGTAATTGGAATTATTTTTTTAAATCAAATTTCATGTTTGGAAAAAATCTGAGAGTCTGGTGGCTTTAATGCTCTAAGCACAACTGGAGCGAACAAAGAATTTCGCACTATACGACGAATTCTTTGCGTAAATTTTTAAACTTAAACACATTAAGAAGGAATAAAATAGCTGTGATAGAGTGACCATATTTCTTAAAAAAGAAGCACTGATTGAAAAAAAAATTTTAATGAAAAAAATTCTAATAAAAAAGAAATTATATGAACTAAAGCCAAACTAAAAATTAAAAATTTGTATTAAAAACAATTAGTTCAACAATAAATAAAAATTAACATATAACTCACACATGGCACGGTGCAAAATGATGTTTAATAATTTCTATCAATTTGTCGTTGACAATAAAAGAAATTAAAAAGTGATTACCCCTATTGTATGATATACAATAATAAAAAGCGTTTCGTTCCATCTTAGAGATGGACAAATGCTTGTCCGTTAGTCAAGTGTTGCCAAAGAGACTTTTAATGGAAAAAAGCATAGTTTATATGAAAAATAAACTTCGTCCTAACTTACAAAATAAAAACAGAAGGAAAACACTGATACCGTATACTTTTCTCTGTTACATGTAAGTTAAATAGGTGACGTTTACAACCATATACACTACTACCGTTCAAAGAGTACTGATGATGAAATTGCATAGCTGCTTTCGAAAATGCATTCTACTCGGCTAGTAGCGGTAGAAAAATCAGCTTTTTTCAAATTGAAAGTTTCTTTCAACATTAACGGAAAATAATAATTTCTTCTAATAAAAAAGAAATTATATGAACTAAAGCCAAACTAAAAATTAAAAATTTGTATTAAAAATTTAAAAATAAAAATATAACATTAAAAATACATTGAGTGCACTATATGCAACAAATAAAATTAAAAAAAATTCTTAAAAAATAACGTTATTCTTATTGATAACAAAACGAACAAAAATTAAGAAAAAATGGTCACTCTGTGCAAAATTATTCGTCGTTCGTCGGCTTAAGAAATAGAAATGAACCTATTGCCGAGTCCGTTACGCATGACAAATTTTAGTCGACGCACTGTTTGTGCGCCTTTTCATATATACAAATATGTTTTATTATCTAAGACGCATGTTCGCAACGTAAAATTCGTCGTTCGTCCCGGTTGTGTTAAGAACATAAGTCTGGCAAAAAAGTTTAGGGAATTTTTAATAAAATAATAACTTTTAAATTAAAAACTTGCTTACAAACAGCCTTTCGAACTTGGAGTGTCGTCATATGTATATGGAAAAGGTAGGTAGGTAAGGTTAGGTAGAACACGCAACCGTTAAAGGAAAGGATACAGCTCACTTGGGTCAGCTTAATTCGGTCCCTTTGTGTTACCTGGAGAGGCAGATAGAATAGGTTGAGATGGATGGAAAGAAAAAATTTAGAGAAGGATAAGATAAGAAAGAACAGAAGAATGAAGCAGACTTACCAGGGTCTCTGGTGGAAATCGGACCCACAACCCCCCGACTGGTAGATTCGTGCACTTACCACTGATCTACCGGGGCACCCCTGAAAAAGGTAACTCAATAATTAAATTAGTAAGTCAGGACATACATAGTTAGAGGATAGTTAGGTGCATGGCGAATGAAAGGGAGAATGGAACAACTTTTTGCGGCCCTATGTTCCTTGCAAAAATAACAGGAATTAATATATACTTACAGGCCCTATGTAATATAAGGTACACACAAGCTTGGCAATGCTTAATGTGCTTTTCATTACTACATATTTCTAACTCTGCGGAAAAAGTTAAAGAATTGGTTTAAGTGGTCCCTATCAGAGCTGCCAATATACTTGAAGTGGCGATATTTTTAGGCAACCCCACTCTGGCCACTTTATAAATCAGTCCCTTATTATAACAGCTCTATGACCTTGCCGTTGCACTACGTTCTACTATGAAGAATTAATTCTTTAAACATTTTTGAAGTCACTATTTCAACCAGCCTTATCAGAAATATGTTTAACTGATCGATCTGATTTGATTCAACTCATAATTGACAGCAAAATACATTCCAAATAATTATTGTAGGGTAAATGAAGGCTAAGTTGACAAATTTTTATGGAATAATTGTAAAATAAGCCTCCAAAAAACCAACAATAATTATTATAACTATGAAATTTAAACTGCAGGGTGACCACCGGAGAGGTACACTACCTTGTTTGTTTTTTAATTTTTGATTAAATGAAAGAGAATGAATCATATAATAAATGTCAACCTCTGCTAGCCTCATAATTGCGAGCCCTTTTGAGCATATTTTTCATTACATGCTCACACATTTCACTCGGTATTTAAATAATTTCATTATGAATATTTTGTTAGAGTTGTTCCAGCGTTTCTGGTTTGCTTACAAAAACCATGCTATTCAGATATCCCCAGAAAAAGAAGTCAAGAGCAGTCAAATCAGGCGACAGTGGATGCCAGTCAACATCACCATGTCTTGTGGAAAGAGGTCTCGCAGTAACTCCATTGTAATCCTGGCTGTATGCGATGTGGCACCGCCTTGTTTATACTACATGTTAACCAAGCCCAAAGCGTACAGTTGTGGCACTAAAATGCTCTCAATTGCATCAAGATATCGCTCCCCATTGACAGTTACCGTTACGCCATTTTAAGTTTCAAAAAAGTAAGGTCCAATGATTCCTCCTGACTAAATTGCACACGAGACTGTCATTTTTAATGGATTTAAATATTATTGATTAATAATTTGAAGGTGTTCCATTGCCCAGAACCAACTATTCTGTTCACTTACATAACCGTTCAAATGAAAATGTGCCTCATCACTCATTATGAGTGATAATAAATTTACCACGTCTCTACTTCACGACTGTCAAATATGAACTGTCAAGACTAACCTCTACCAAAATGGTGGCGAAACTAAGTAGTGTATACCTTGTATATGACCTCAAATAGAAAATTTGATATATTTTGAAAAACTTAAATTTGTTTTTTGCTTATGCACTAATATGACTTAAAAAACTAATTATTAAAAACGGAAATTCAATAATACTATAAGAAAAAAATTAATTTTTTAGTAGAGCGTATTATAAAAAATGTTATATATTTTGCGAATCACTTTGTTAAAGACAATTCAAGTAACATAATTCACAACATTTCGAATCCACCCAAACACCATTAAAAATTAAAACAATTTGTTAAATAAGTATATCCCTATCTTGTTTAAGTGTTGAAGATCTCTTACAAACTCTTAAATTTTTTATTAATTGAGATTTGCTGTTAGTTTTACCTTTTTTTTTTACTTTCTACCTAATAAATATTTATTTATTTGTTATATCACACAACTAGTTATGTTAAATGTGTTAACGAACGCGTTGAAGTAAAATGTGTTAAATTTAATAATAATTTTTTTATTTATAAAACTATCGAAAATTAATAAATTGCATTTGACACGCAATGTCTGTATTTTGGCTGGGCTTTGATTTATATTAATTTTGTTAAAGGAAATATCTTAATTTCGGCGTAAGAAAATTTTTTTTGGCAACAAAAACAGCAGGTGAAGCAAAAAAAAAAACTTCAGGTAAAGTATCAAAAAATTTTCATAAAAATTTTTTTGCATAAAAACAAGAAATACAATTCGAAGTGGGAAAAATTTAAGGCATATTTTCAAGTACAAATTTTAAGAATTTTTTTGTTTAAATTTTAATTAAAATTTACTTTTTTTGTTAAGTTCAAGGTGAGCTTGCTATAAAGATAGATATATTAAAGTAAATTAAAAATATTATATTTTCTCGAAAAGTAAAAAAAGGCATTAAAAACTTTAAATCTTTATTAAAGAAAAAAAATAAAATATTAAATGGAAAGAAAACGTACAGGTTCGGGGGATTTATTATTTTGCATTTTGGTTGCTAGAAAACAGGCTTTAGATCAACTTATTTTAAAAAGACCAGAATGACATTTTTTGCTTACCTTTAATTCTTCTTTTAGTTTCAGTTCAATTATTTCGTTTCTATTTAACAGCCTCAAATTTTCGTCTTATAATACATTAAAAAAATATTCAAAGTTTTCTTTGTTTAATATCTGATATCTATTGTATGAACATTTTTTGTTTTTCTTCTTAATGAATTTAAATGGAATTATGTGGCTTTAGAATCATTTTCACAGCATTTAGCAATTGTTTGTTCATATTTAGTGTCCACCTTACACTTAAGGCTAATATTACAAAGATGTGCTTAAGATAAATGGCTACAAAAAACAGCAGCAAAAGTTGTGCAAAATTTTGCAAATATTTCAACAATAGAAAAGAGTGAAGTAAAATGTAAGAAGAATAAGAGCAAGAAAACGTATAAAAGTTTTACATTTTGTTTAATACTTTTTTTTGTTTTTTGGAAGAAAATAAATTTTGTATAATTCCAATGTTTTATTTTTTTTCACAAAAGTTTTTCAAATATATTTTTTTACTTACTTTTTACTTTGTTTATTTTCAGCAGCTCCATTCAGAGTATAGGAGCACTTATCGTTGGCATGAGTTTACTGGTAATTCAAGACCAGAAGTGGTACGACGAGCACCAGCACCAAATCCAAGTCAATTTGTGGGTGAGTTTGAACTTTGTCTATACATAACCTTTAGATATATATTTGGGTCTCATCTTAGCTTGCAAAGAACATGCCTAAATATAAGACGAGACGTGGTTCCTTGACTGATTCTGGAATACCTAAATAAAATGTTTTATTTTAATTGCTACAGTAAACAGGCATCAAACAAAATTTAAAGAAAAGGGCCTGATGTTTGTTAGTTTTTTTTTGTAATTGAGGTTCAAAAAACTAGATTTTAAATGTGTAGTTTAAGTGTCAGAAAACCGGTTGCTTTTTAGAAAAATTAAAAATAAACCGGCTGGTTAATTGGGTTTTTTAAATATTTGAACTGGCTATCAAAAAGAAATTGGGACTGCAAAATGCGTTCAGGGTTTTTGAAACTTTTAGTAAAACTTCTATATTAAAAAATGAAAGTACTTGTACTTGTATTGCATTTTTTTAATAAATTTTTAATTTTGTTATCTGTTAAAATTGGTTGTTTTTTGTGTTTTTAGGTGCCACAAATGAACCACCATTGCCACGCAGAAAAAAATGTCCAGAACTAGCGTATAAATCCCATGAGTTTATTATTGGAACCGAATATACAGATAAACGTAACAATGCTGCAAATCGTATGGCCAGGGTAAGTAACTACACAAAATTTTTGAAGTGTAAAATCTAAACTCTACTAGACACGAGCTAGAAGATTCTTTGTAAATTGAATGGTTTGTTTTTTTTTAAGAAAAAAACATAGAAACATGAATTTCTTAATCGTTCTTTATAAAAGTGATAAAAAAAAAATTGAAATTTTTTGCTTTAAAA
Organism: Melanophora roralis; assembly: GCA_963583895.1. NCBI lineage: Eukaryota > Metazoa > Arthropoda > Insecta > Diptera > Rhinophoridae > Melanophora > Melanophora roralis. Next base: position 115,980,493 of record OY757187.1, on the reverse strand, counting down.
AATTGATTAAAAAAATTTCCAATAGTTAATTTAAATATAATTCATAAGAGGAGGCTGTTAGTAGAATGTTGCAAAATGCTTATGCAACCAGTTATGTTTTACTGCAGGTTGCATAGTGTGTAGTTTTGTTTATCGTTCCGTTCTATCTTGCATTCTTGGTTTCAAAAATATCAACATTGTTTTAATATTTAATAGTTCTATTGTTGATGTTGGTTGCAAAGTGTAAATCCCTGTTTGTTGTTGGCATGAAACACTAATGATAAACACATTGCACAAACACGTTGCAAAGTGTGTACCTACCATAAAAACAGGAAATCCTTAACTTATAAATGTTTTTTATTCTTATTTTTATATTATTGTTTTTCAGAATACTTATGATTTATAAATAGATAATACTTTATTTTATGTTTAAATATTTTGATTTTATGCCATTAGATTTCTTTTGTTATTTTCTGTTTGTCGGCTTGTATACATAGATATAGTCTGCCCTAAATTATCTTCTTGTTTATCCGACATTTAGAAACCTAAATGGTTGATTTATCAAATCTTTCATTAGGCACACCCAATGATCTGAAATTACCGAATTACATGATCAAGAAAACATGCATTATTTTTTTTAAATGTTTGATGTAGCTTACTTCTACCAACATTTATAAGTTTTAAAAGCGATACGACAATATGCATTAGGCTTGTGTTCCATTATATTTTTAGCTTTTAAGTTTTATGTCCTGTTTGCTGTTGGCATTGAAAGACGGCTTTTATTTTGTTTTCATAAGTATAAATAAATATACATATTTGGACATATACCTATGTTTATATATATATGTTTTCGTTTTCGCGTTTGCCAGTTTATGTATATGAGAATTATAGAACATGAATGTATTTAGAATTACGTCATAGGCAAAACATTATAATTTTAAAGCAAATTTTTCAGCTTACCTTTTGCCATTAATGGATTTGAAGGATTTTTCAGTTTTTTTTAGTTTTTTTCTACTTTGTTTAGGTATGGGGGATTTTGGTTTTATAATGGAATCAACTTTGATTTGGTATAAAAATTTTTGTTATGCATTCAAAAAACTACCAATCAACCATACATACCGTCTTCTCTCTACCTGTCAGGCATCTATGCGTTAGGGCCATCTTATTAAGTACTCGGCCATTTTAAAAACTATGAAATATCTTTAGCTTAAATGTTATGAAAAGGTTTATTAGCTTTTAATTATAAAAAGCTTGATTTTATCTTACTACAAGGATTCGATGGGTTGAGGGGGAGCTTGTCTAACCGTACTTATTTCGTTTTTAATAATTCGAAGTTCCCGTATCCACCTCAATTTGTCAGCTTAGAACAAGTCAAAAATGTGAATATAAACTTCGAGCTTATGGATGTGAGGAAACTAAACTGATAGCTTGATAATTTTCGTTAAATAAAAGTTGCTCGACAATTAAAAAAAAAGAAAAAAAAATTATACTTTTTATGATATGTATTGGCTTTGCCTTTTGTAGGCTTACTAGGCTCCTATTCAATAATGTATGTGGAATATTTGTACGCCATAGCAATTTCAATTTCAAAGATATTATGTATAAGCAGAAACTCTTACGTATTACAAATCAAGCACTGCAATCTTTTTTGCTTCCCCACTTTAACTTAGAAATAAATATATTTAAAATATGATTAAGCCAGCTTGTCAGAAATAACAAATAATACTTTGCAGGTTCTTATATTTTAGAGAGAAATGAAATATTTACCTTAATTAATTTACCTTTAATATGAAGATTATCCAACTGAAGCCAGGGAAAAATTTTTTCCTTTAAAAGTTGTCATCTTGTATGACCATATGCTGTATGTATGTTTGTATGTTTTTCCGTATGATGCATAAACGTGGCACAATATTTTTAATGAATTGAAATATGACCAACAAACAGTCCACATGTAAATTAATACTTACATAATGAGCATACCATTTGTGGCTTTTACCATTCCCAAATGTTTTCAAAATATCACTTTTGTGCTTTTGTTGAAAATGTATGCCTTGTTAACACTTTAAGGATAACTATGCATAAAAATACCCACACATACAAATTAGCTTTAAAATATAAATGAATGCTACCCCGTGGTCCACAGTTCAATTTTCAAAAAAATCATATATAATTGGTAAAGCTGTCTTTGAAACATACTTAACTACTTAAAGTCTGTTCTGAAAGGTGAGCGTCAATCATTTAAACAAAATTTTTTCTTATGGAGGTTTCCGAGACAATGAAAAGAAATAGGAATAAGTACTGGTTCTATTGTCATCAAATGTGGCTCTATAGAATATCAGATTTTTTTGCCGGGTAACCTGAAATTTTAAAGCAGCGGGAAATAGTTACAGATTTGAAAAAAAATATCAAGCTTGTGGATATTCTTGAATTGCAATGTGTTTTTACTAATTTAACCGCTGGGCATATAAACACGTGTTAGTATAACTATTGGGCTTGCATAAACAACATAATTTAATTTTTTGAAAGCAATGTGGAAAAGACATGATAATGCTTTACTTAACAATTTGAATGAAAGGAAAATGTTAAAAAAAACAAAAAAGGACTAATATTTTGTGATAGGACCTGCTCCTTTACTTGTTATGGTTCAAGTTTTTGTTAAGTATTATTAAACCAGGGACCGTAATAATTTTGCAAAAAAAACATACATATATTAGGGTGGCTGATGAAAGCTGCTGCAAAATAACAATAAATAACTTTTTAATCAGGGGTCGCACATGAGCGGTAGTTCAAATGGCCTTCACCTTTGGTGACACATTTCCGACATCTTTTCAAAAAGTAATTTTTTTGTAGCAGCTTTTATCAGCTACCCTATATATAAATCTCAAACATAATTATTATTTTTGGCCCAAAATTATTGATTTAAATGTTTTTTTTTTACATTTTTATAAAAATCAATAATGACAACAGTAATCCTTGGTGTTTTTCTTTATATTTACTAAAAATTTAACCCTTATTGCTGAAAGAAAACAAAATGAAATTGAAAAAAAGAATTTTTATTTCTTGGCAAAAAAAAAAAATAAAAAATCAAAAAATAATAATTATTTCCTGAAAAAAAAATTAAAAAAATTAAGGATTTAAAAAGCCTTCAAAAAATCTAGTTTGATACCATTAAGGTGGGGTACTTCACTTGCCTTTCCGATGTTTACTTGTACAAGGTTACTTTTATTAAAAATTCGAAAATAATTCTTATTTCCAGTCCCTGAAGACAACTGCCAATAATTAACAAAAACTTATTTATTTAATTATGCTTTTAAACTCTTAATTTAAGCAAATGTGATTTTCTGTTTTCAGTCAGAAGAACGTAATGGTACACCATCGCGACGCAGCAAATCAGAGGGTCCTCCAGCTGTGCCCAATGGACGAGCTTATGCTATACCGACGGAAGTCGATGGACCGGAAACTAAACAGGTATGTTAGTGTAAATTTAGCATATGCAAAACTTAAAATAATGTTAAAGAAAATGAATTGAAATGAGAAAATATTGTATATTATGATAAAAATTAAGCAAAAATGTAAGTGCGTTTGTTTATGTGTGTTAAGTATAACATTAAAACTTTTGGTTTAATATAGAGTTTAATTATGAATTAATGAAAAATGAGAAAAAATGTTGTGTTTGTTGAATATTATTTTGTTTAATTTTTGGTATTTTTATAAAAGTCTAGTTTTGTAATGGAAATAAAAAATTAAAAGGTTTTGCATGCATAAGCATGGCTTAATATTGAAGCAAGTATGAATTGATTTCCAATTTTAATTTTTTTGTCAACAGTTTTGTTTAAGAAAATTTTTAAATTTTTTCAATTAAAGCAGAAAAGCTTTACTTAATCTATATATCGTTAACTTTATATAAGAAAGGCCCTAACTTAAATTTTTTGTTCGAGATTTTTTTTTTTTGGTAATTGTGGTACAAAGACCGATCATTTATCAAATTAAACTTAAATATGGGCTTACAAAAAATATGAGTTAGGGCTTTTCTATATTAAGATAACAATATATAAAAAAATAACGATGATATTTGACTGAATGACTGACTGAATCATGCAGCCTGAACAGGATTTTTTTGCAGTGTCAAGCACCCAGAGTATGGCCCCTATACCTGCATTGCTTTGTTTTAGTAACAGGAAAAATGGTAAGGGGAAGGGGGAAAGAGGATGAATGGTTCGTGAACATTTGATTTTAACTTCTCAAGATTACATGTGACAGAAGCACCACCTTTCCTGATATATAGATCTACTAAAAACCGATTTTGAGAAATGTTACACCGTTTAACTCAGTACTGTTTTATCTTCTTGGTGTACTTTTTGAGATGCTGATTTTAGAAGCATGAAATTTAGTGTTCCTGGCCCAGATTGAGGTCTCAAGTTGGATATTTGGACTAACAGTAATTTTTCACATTTTTGTCTTAAAATATAATATGAAAGCCTGTTGATCTTTTTTAAGGCCAGAAGTGAACTAAGTGAACAAAAAGAGTTTTTACATTTTTTATGGAGATCCTAGTTCTAAAGATATAAAACCAACGTAAATTACAAATACATCTGTTGTATTTTTTGTAGAATTTTAGCACTTTTTAAAATGGCAAGGAGAAATATAAATTAAGGAATTATTGCCACAGGTTTGCTAAGATTGTGCTTATTAGTATTTATAAAGAAAAGAAAACTAGAAATTTTGGAAAAAGAATGTATAGAAACTTGTACTTTTCAATGCCCAAAGCTCTTCCTTGTTTTTAGTACTTTGTTTAAGTTTACACGTTAAACTGCGCTTGCGAAGTAACGGGTTAAGTACTAGTAAATGTATGTGTATATGAATTTGACCTGATACTGTGTGTTTGTTGATTACAGATTATAAGGAAGTTTATGACTTCAAGTGTTTCTAGTTATAGACAACCTAAATGCATTTTACACAAATAAGTTTTTATTCAACTTGTACTTGCCTTTTTCCTCTATTACTACCATGTACTTGCTTCTTTTAAACATATTTGTTACTCTTTGCCTCTAATTTTCGATCTTAAATCTAAAGAGTTATCTTGCTTTCTTAATATAAAAGTTTTTGTATTTTCTTTACATTTTTTTAGGGCACAAAACTTTTGTCTTTGTTGCAAGTGTTTTTGTAAAACATTCAATACTCTTATAGTAAAAATATTGTGGCTACTTGTAACTCTTCTCTGTAATTTATAATTCTCGTATAAATTTTCTATTACATCCATTAAATGCATAAATAAGTTTTGTAGCACGTGTGTAGTTTGACATTACCAGGGCAACCAAAAGTATGTTTTAAAAAAGGGGCTTATGCGAATAAAATATGTAGTAAAAAATTAAAACTATGCTTAAATAAATTCTAAATATTTGCCTTTAGGATAAAAATGATAGAAACTTAGACTAAACTATTCGAAAGCGTAGCATTTAAAATAAATTTATGTTAACAAAATAACGATTTAGCATTGCTAAAAAGTTCCGGTACATATTGAAACAAGGGAAATCAAAATGATGTTCAATAAAGTTTAATTAAACGGTTTTAAAACTAGGCGAGTGTTAGTTTTTCGACAAATTAAAACAAACTAGAATGGGTTTGTTTTAAAATAAACAATTTAATAAAAGAAAGATTTTTTGCTCAGAAAATGCTTTAAGAATGGGTTATACAAAAAATATGCTCTTAAGAGGAAAATGTTTCAAAAAATGCTCTTATATGCAAAATATGCAAACATGTGCCCTAATTAACTAACGATAGCATTTCGTGAAAGTTTTAAAACAAATAATAAGAACAATGTGTTTCGCTTAAAAATAAATATTTTATTAATTTAAATAAAACATTATTAAAAGAGGTTGACATTAACAACTCGAAAGGTTTTTTGTTAGGGTTTTATTTAAAATTCAATATAAATATAATATATAAAGAAAAATATGCTCTTAAAAACTAAAACAAAATTTTGCAAAAGTTCTAAAACGAATGAATAACAACATTATAGGTTAACACGACGAATAAAAAAAAAACGATTTTACATATTTTTGGTTGCCCTGGTCATAGCATCTAGACAATCGATTTGTGCGATTTCTGTTTTTTGTTTTGTTTTTGCAGACAGACTGTCGCTTGCAGACAGAATGACTACAGACTGCACTTTCAATGTAGCCCTAAAATTTATAAAAGTTCGCACAATCATCGATTCTGTTGTGTTTCAAACTCAATTGGCTTGCAATTTAAAAATATATAAATTATAGTTAATTTCGTTTCTACTTAAATTCTTTAATACTAAGCTCAAAATTCTCTTTATCAATATTTATAAAATTAAAAATGATGCCCAGGCATATTTCAATGCCAGACAAAGGCATAAAAGGTTTTGGATATTTTCTTCTTCCTATGCATTTTCAAAGATTCAATCAGGTCATTGATAGGCATTTTATTGGTATTGATGCCAAAACGATAGCGACTAAAAAAAGTGATCATTGCGTCTCTTAGACTTTATCTATTCTGACTAAGAAAACTTTTTGGAAAGATTCGGATGCAGCGTTGGCGAGAATATCCTTGTAGTTTTGCATCAAAGTTGACAAGTCTTTCTGATTTAAGCGAGTGTGCTAGTTAATACAACCACGCGAAATTTACGGGAAGAGGGGGAAATGTGGTTGATGGTCTCATATTGCCGCTTTCATATAAAAACGATGTTAAAATTCATTGCCAATTTGTTCAAGGTTGTCCCGAAAATTTTTAATAAAGAGTAAACTGTTGTTAGGAATTTTAAATCAGCTTAGGTTTTCGTGAATATCCTAAGATTTTTGTCAAACATCCTTTTTAATCTAGCATTCATTGAAAAATTGGAATAGTCTCTGTAAGAAAATATAAACGTTATGATATTATTTATTATAATATTAATATCTTTTTGTTTCGATAATTTTTCACAAACTGACAAACATAAAACAATATTGAACATATAACAAATAACTATTATGATTAAGAATTTATATTGAAAATAAAGTAGAAAACGTTCAAGTATTTCTAACAAACACCCCTTCAATGTAAATTCATCATATAAATAAATTTAAATTACAAATTATTTAACATCTCAAGTTCAATAAACTAAAACATTTCATATGACTTTGATTAGGCAAACATTTCGTCAAAATATCAGCTACATTAGACTCAGTAGGCACATACTTCAATTCTATCTCATTTGCATTGTATTTCTCCTTGATATAATGATAACGTATATCAATGTGCTTACTCCTCTTTAACGTCATATGGCTTTTTGTCAAAAATTGGGCTCCTTGATTATCACAACATAAGATAGTTGGTTTCTTCAATAAGTTTTCAAATCCAAGTTCATTTATAATACTACGGTAAAAACTGATTTCTTTTGCTGCTTGACACATCGCAATGTATTCAGCCTCCATTGAACTTAAAGCGACTATATTTTGCTTTTTCGATTCCCATGAAATCGGCCCATCAGCGAAAAAGAGAACAAACCCACTGTAAAATTTTCGATCAATTATATTAGATCCCCAATCTGCGTCAGAATAGCATATCAATTCGCTTCCTTCTTGCTCATAATTAAGAGAATATTCTTTGCATTTTAAATATCTTAACACATGCTTTGCTGCAGTCATATGTTCTTTGTGCGGATGTGAGCTGAACTGTGCTAAACTTGAGACTGTATGTGAAATATCAGGCCTTGAGATAGTTGATAAATACATTAAACTCCCAATTATTGATTGATACTGCTTTACATCTACCTCTTCATTACAATATTCTTTTTCACATTTTAACAAAACAGTTCCAGCAACAAAAGGTGTCTTAGCAGGTTTACAATCTTGCATATTCCACTGCTCTAGAAGTTTCTTTACAAAATTGTTTTGATGTACCTTGATATTGCCTCTTGGATCATTTCTAATAATCTCCATTCCAAGATAAAAGTTTGCCTGGTTACGATCAACAATTTCAATGTGCTCCTTTAATTTGTCCACTATGTTCTCCATAGTTTTGCTCGATGTACAAGCTAGTAAAATATCGTCAACATAGAGAGCAATAATATTTATTTCATTTTTATCACGATTAATAAAAACGCAAGTATCAGTTTTGCATTGCACAAACCCTATGTTTAATAAAATTTCATTGATTTTATGGTTCCATGATCTTCCAGCTTGTTTAAGACCGTATAATGATTTCTTTAATTTGCATACTAAATTTTCTTCACCGTTCTTTACAAACATTTCTGGCTGTTTCATGTACACTTCCTCTTTTAAATTTCCATTCAGATATGCAGCAACTACATCGACATGTTTAATCAACAGTTTGTATTTTACAGCCATTGACAAAATCAATCGGATTGTGGGATGACGAATAACTGGCGCATATGTTTCACAGTAATCTTCATTATACTTTTGAAAACATCCCTGAGCTACTAAACGTGCTTTGTATTTTTCAACAGTGCCATCTGCCAAACGTTTTTTGGTAAAAATCCATTTGCATCCAATTATATTTCTATCTGTAGGTTTCTTAACTAATTCCCAAGTATGATTTTTTATTAAAGATGAATATTCTTTGTTCATGGCTTCTTGCCATTTTTCTGATTCGCCACTATTAATAGCTTGCTTCAAATTTTCAGGATCAAAACTAAAATTATTAACCAGATTTAATTCTTCTGTGCCCATTTTATAAATTTTCCGTGGCCTTCCAGGTTTTCCAGTTCTTAATATTCTAGGTCTACCTCCTTTTCGTTTTCCATCAGAATCGGCATTTCTTTCATATATTTCCTCATTTTCTGATTCTTGGTTGTCAAAACCCAAGAAATCTGATTCCTCAGTTAAAAGCGATAAATCACTTTCATTCACACTTTGAAACTCCACAAAGTTTCCATTATCACCACATAACAAATGATCGCTATATTCAATATACTCGTCTGAACTTGTGTTTCGAGTATTAACAATGTCGAAACAGTCCAAAACATCAGAAGAATTTTTCCAAGATCAATACTGTTGTTTTCAAATTCATTTTCAAAAAATTTGACGCCTCTTGAAACAACTATTTTATGAGTCTTCATATCAAACAATCTATAACCTTTTGTATTTAACTGATAGCCAATAAATGTATAGATTTTACCTTTTGGTTCCAATTTGGATCGACCAGGTTTCTTTTCCAAAACAATAGCTTTACAACCAAATGCTTTAAAATACGACACATTTGGTTTTCTTTCTGTCCACCGCTCATACGGGGTTACATTTTCCAAAACCTTGGTAGGCGATCTATTTTTTATGTAAACACTCGTATTGATGGCTTCGGCCCACAAAGCTTTAGGCAATTTTGACTCTTCTAGCATGCATCTAGTCATTTCAACTAACGTTCTGTTAGCTCTTTCAGAAACACCATTTTGCTGAGGTGTGTAGCTAACCGTTGTCTCATGTGCAATACCACGATCCTTCAAAAAATGTTCGAAATTTGTATTAATGTATTCTCGCCCATTATCACTTCGTAATCGCTTTAATTTACAACCTGACTGTTTTTCAGCCATACTTAGGTATTCTCTAAATGCGTTAAAAGCGTCGGATTTATTTTTCAAGACATAAACTGTAATGTATCGAGAAAAATCATCAATGAATGTTATAAAATATGAGGCACCACCATAAGACTTAATTCTCATCGGGCCACAAATATCGGTATGCACTAATTCAAGTACATTATTTGACGCCGTTGTACCAATTGATTTAAACAGTTTTGTTGGCATTTTACACAATGAACAAGTAACACAATTAAATTCATTTAAGATACCTTTCAACCCACGAACCATATCTTTACTTGCCAATTTCTTTAAATCATTAAAGTTAAGATGACCAAAACGCCTATGCCAAATGGTATTCGCACAATTTTCAACATTGTTAATATATGGCTTCTTTAAAGTTGATTTTATTTTATAAACACCATTCAAAACCTTTAATTGAAACTGAAACTTGTTCTTTTTAAAGACTTCACCGCTATCATCTTTAAATTTTATTGTATAACCTTTCTCAGTCATTTTACTAACCGACAAAAAATTTGACTTCATATTAGGAATATACAACACATCTTTTAAATCATAGCAATTGTTATTAAATTCCACTTTCACATCACCAATTCCTTTAACATTAAATTTGTCCCCAGAAGCTAATATTACATCACTGTTGTATTCTTTCATACCTGAAAACAATTCTTTTTCTCTACATACATGAGAAGATGCTCCACTATCTAACAGCCATTCATTTAGGTTCTCATCATTTATACAGGAATTGATAATAAACATTGCACTTTCTTGATCAACACCAGCCTTGTTTTTGAATCGACATTGTGAACGCAAGTGCCCTTTTTTACCGCAACCATAGCATTTTACATTTTTTAATTTATTTTGAATACTTGCGTCTTTATTGAAGATATTCTTATTTTTTCCCTTAATTGCAAAAACTTGATCTTTACTTTCATGACAGTATTCACTCCTTCGTTGTTCTTCTTCTAATATTTTGTTCTTCAATTGTTCTAAATTCGGAATTGTATCACGGCTTTCAATTGCAATTACAAAATTTTCCAATTCTGGAGGCAAACTACACAGAAGAAAAATAGAAAGTAATTCATTTGGAATACATATATCAGCATCCTTTAAATCATCCGCTATTGAACAAAACTTATTTATTTGAGCACTATATTTTTCATTTGACACAAACTTGAATCGCACAAATTTCTTAAATAAATGCACTTTTCTTGCAGGATCTTTTGCTTTATAAATACTTTCCAGCTTGCACCAAGCTTCTCTTGAACTTTTGCTATCTTTTATATTAATTAGTTCAGATGTTCTCACTGATAAGGTTATTGATGCCAACGCTTTATTATCCCTTATTTTCCAAGCAATTTTTTCTTGTGGGCTTGCAGATTCACTTAACGGGGTTTAAATTACATCCCAATAATCTTGCGTTATCAATAAACTTCGCATCTGTATCGAACATGATGCATAATTATCTGTGTGCAACTTATCTATTTGAAAACTCGAGTTTGACATCTTAAAATTATCTTTCTTCCGGTTATATTTAATAAAACAGGATACGCAATTTTATTATACTCTAAAATTCTTAAGCAATCCTGGGCCCATAACCAATGTAAGAAAATATAAACGTTATGGTATTATTTATTATAATATTAATATCTTTTTGTTTCGATAATTTTTCACAAACTGACAAACATAAAACAATATTGAACATATAACAAATAACTATTATGATTAAGAATTTATATTGAAAATAAAGTGGAAAACGTTCAAGTATTTCTAGCAGTCTCTATACTCAGGTTTGCCCAATGCATAAGCCAGCTTCAGTACCGGAACTCCTCTTAATGGTATATGCATACAGGTCAAGGGGTTCCGAGAAGAATATTTTGTTGGCTCCTCCTGCTTCCATCTTTGACTATTAGGATCAGATATACAAGTCGAAAACCCTCGAATTGACGAAACTCCTCCATGGTTAAAAAGCGCAGGTAAAGAAGTTTTTCTCTCAAAAGTCCTGCTATGACCAAATTGCATATGCGATAACTGTTTAATGATCTTTCTGTGGAAAAACTCAGGCATCATTTATTTGATGTTTGCCCTGCATAACTCACTGTTTTTATTGACTCATATCCAACGGAGCTGTTTAGAAGTTACGGTAACCCCTATCCACAAAAGTATATTTTGATCGCAACACAATTCTTATAAGTCAGCAATTTTATTTCTTTTTAGTTTTGTAACAAAATTGCATTTCCGTTCTAAAAACGAAAATGCAAACATTGCAACTAAATAATGCAGACACAATTCCAGGAACTAATTGTGAAAGATATACTTTTGTTTATTAAGTATTTTGGTTTATTTAATAAGCTAGCATTAAGAATGTAGGGACAGTTGTACAAGAGAACTCAAAGTGAATACAATAAAGTAAATAAAATTAAATGAAGTAAAAGAAAAGAATTTAGTTTTTTTTTTATGTTTTTTAAATAAGATTATTAAACTGGCGACGAGGATGGGATGGCATATTAATGTCATCCAAGGAAGAAAATTTTTTTTTTAAAAAGTGAAAAAGGAAAGACAAATTCCAACATTTTCTAAAAAAAGAAAAAACAAAGAAAAAAAAAATTTTTTTTAAAGTGGAAAGACCAATTCCAGTATATTTTTTTTTATCGAAAAGGAAAGACCAATTCCGAAATTTTAAAAAAGTGGAAAAGGAAAAGTGAAAAGACCAATTCCAGTATATTTTTTTTATCGAAAAGGAAAGACCAATTCCGAAATTTTAAAAAAGTGGAAAAGGAAAAGTGAAAAGACCAATTCCAGTACATTTTTTTTTATCGAAAAGGAAAGACCAATTCCGAAATTTTAAAAAAGTGGAAAAGGAAAAGTGAAAAGACCAATTCCAGTATATTTTTTTTAATCCTTTAAAGTGGAAGAAGAAATTCAGTCGATTTGTAATATAACAACTAAAAGCTAAAACCGTTTAAATTAATTAAAAGACGCTTATTGAATTCAACAACAACAGTGATAAATTTGGCCAAGACGAGGTAACCAAGTCATCATCTACAAGATCATCATCTACAAGGTCATCATCTACAAGATCATTATCTACAAGATCATCATCTACAAGATCATCATCTACAAGATCATCATCTACAAGATCATCATCTACAAGATCATCATCTACAAGATCATCATCTACAAGATCATCATCTACAAGGTCATCATCTACAAGGTCATCATCTACAAGACCATTATCTACAAGATCATCATCTACAAGGTCATCATCTACAAGATCATTATCTACAAGATCATCATCTACAAGGTCATCATCTACAAGGTCATCATCTACAAGATCACCAAGTTTTTCTCTCAGCAAACACCAACGAGTTTGATTGTAAAGGAAGATTATTAAACTTAAGAAAAACAGTAATAAATTTGGTAATTTTTTATATTTTTTATTTTTATTTAATCTACACATAAAAGTTTTAAAAATGGCTGAGTTGGTACAGATTAATATAGATCCTATTAAATATCTTTCAAACTTACCAGAATTCACTGGAGATTATAAAGATCTCCATACCTTTATTAATTTGATAGATAGATTTCAGCCACTTTTGCAGGGATACGACCATTTATCCCAACAGATTTTTGCAGATTTAATAAAAAGTAAACTTAAGAATAAAGCAAGAGAAGTAATTGAAATCAACTGCCAGGCAGTTACATGGGAAGAAATAAAAGAAATATTAATTAACAACTTTGGGGAACGGTTGTCTTCCGATGAACTATTCGACGAATTAAGGTCAACAACCTTCAAAACTAATAGTATAGAATTTTTTAATGAGATAAAAAACAAACTTAGACGTCTCAATAACAAAGCTATGGCCATGGTTGGCGAGGGTGCTGCAATGAACGCCATTGCCGGTAATAACATGCGTAGTGCTCTTAATATATTTAAATCAAAGATCCCAGAGCCTATGAGGACGATACTTACGTGCAGGAATCCCAATTCCCTAGAAACGGCCATGAACATTTTGTTCGAGGCGGGGTACGCAGATCTAGATATAAACGGGAAACCTTTTAATAGATACAATAGAAGACCAAATGAACAACAGAGCTACAGACAAGTAGATAGGCATGACAACATACAGGGCAACCGACGTCATTACGGCAACAACTACAACAGACGCGACAATAACGAAAACAGGCAAAACTATAGCGGCAGGAACATAAACAATGACAGACGTGACTACAATGAAAACAGACGAAACTATACTAATAGAAATATAAACAACAACAGACGCAACTATAGCGATAACATACAAAACTATAATAATTATAATAATAGGAGCACCGACAATGATAGACCAACTTATGAGAATGGACGAAATTACAACAACCACACTCAGAATCGCTTCCCACAAAGGCAAAACTATCCGAACGTTCCGAGGTTCCAAAACCAACCAATTCTCCCCCAACCTGAGCCTATGGATATAAATACTATCCAAAATTTTCCTCCAGTTGCCTCCAGGGAGAATTACCATGTATAGTGGTAAAAACGAAAATAGGATCTCTTAGATTCTTAATAGATAGCGGAGCGACCCACTCCGTCATCAAACCAGGTTTATGTCACCCCAAATGGTCTGAACCTATTAAACCGACACAATTGAAAACACTTAACCATATTATAGAAATTAAGGAAAAGGTAACTATTCCTCTTTTTGAAGAACTAGGGGATAAAAACCAAAAAGTAGAATTTTTTGTATGTAAATTTAATGGCCAACATGACGGCATAATTGGAATGAACATTTTAAGACCATTAAAGGCAAATATAAACTTAAGGAGAGAAGTTTTAGAAATAAGTAACAGGGAAATTCCCTTATATTTTTCTGGAAAAGTGGTACTCTATCATTTCGAAAACGAGGGATTATATGAAGCAAATATTCCCGTTAAGTACGAAAATGGTTTAGTTTACCAACCAAATATGAGAACAAATGATAATAGAGTAGAAATTATTGAAGGAGTTTATGAAGCCGAAAATTATTATATTAATGCTTTGGTAAGAAATACCAACGAAAACAAGAAAAACATAATCACCAAGGGGCAGGACACTACAAGAGTTACAAAGGAAAATTTTTGTATCTACTATTTTGATAATGAGGAAACAACTATTTCACAAAATTTATCAGACCAGATAAGGACACAACACCTTTCAGATACAGAGAAAAATAAGCTTATACCCCTTATAAGAAAATTTAAAAATATATTTTATTTAGAAGGTAGCGATTTATCCTTTACGAGTGCAGTTAAACATAGCATTAGAACAATTAATGATATACCAATATCTGCCCACACTTATCGCTATCCGTATATTCATAAGGAAGAAGTCCAAAAACAGATTAGAGATATGTTACGAAACGGAATAATTAGACCAAGTCACTCCCCATACTCAGCACCGGTATGGGTTGTTCCCAAAAAGGCAGACGCCAGCGGTAGAAAGAAATGGCGCTTAGTTATTGATTACAGAAAGTTGAATGAAGTCACGATTGACGATAAATACCCCATTCCCAATATTGACGAAATATTGGAGAAGTTGGGCAGGTGTCACTACTTCACGACACTCGATCTGGCGAAGGGATTTCATCAGATCGAGATCGATGAGAAGGACATTCACAAAACCGCATTTCGCGTGGAGGGCGGACATTACGAGTTTCTTCGTATGCCGTTTGGGCTTAAAACAGCCTGATGAATAACGTTTTGGGAGACCTTGTAAATACCATATGTCTAGTCTATTTAGATGACATAATCGTCTTTTCAACCTCTTTGGAGGAACATATGGAATCGCTAGCAAAAGTTTTTAAACGGCTGAAAGATGCCAATTTGAAAGTCCAACTGGACAAAAGTGAATTCTTGAAACTACAAACTGAGTTCTTGGGACATGTCGTATCGGCAGACGGCATAAAACCAAATCCAGAGAAAATAAAATGCGTAAAGGATTTCCCTTTACCTAACACACAAAAGAAAATCAAGCAATTCCTAGGCCTTACGGGCTATTACAGGAAATTTATTAGGGACTATGCTAAAATCGCTAGTCCAATGATAAAATATTTGAGAAAAGATTCAGAACTAAATATAGAAGACCCCGAATATAAAACCAGTTTCCAAACTCTAAAAAATATGTTGATTAACGATCCAGTCCTTAAATATCCAGATTTCAATAAGAACTTTGTTCTTCAAACAGACGCTAGCAATTTTGCGCTTGGTGCTATCTTATCACAGGACAATCATCCTATTTGTTTTGCCAGTCCCACTCTAAATAATCACGAGAGGAATTATAGCACTATTGAAAAAGAGTTATTGGCTGTCGTTTGGGCCACGAAACACTTCCGACCATATCTTTTCGGTAGAAAATTTCTGATAGAAACAGACCACAGACCACTGACATGGCTGTTTTCTATTAAGGAACCCAATTCAAAATTGGTACGTTGGAGACTCCGTTTGCAGGAGTTTGACTATGAGATTAAATATAAAAAAGGAATACAAAACGGTAACGCAGATTGTCTCTCCCGGATAGAAATAAATACAAACGAAACCCTAGCATTCCTAATCAATGAAACCACAAAACCAATAAATTTGTATAAATTCCAAGTTATTCTCAACAAAAGCGTATCAGGCTCATTAAGAATAAAGACTGAACAAATATTTAGTTCATATCGAAAAATAATTCACTCAAAAAATTACGACGAAGGTACACTGATCACCATTATTAAAAACCATTTTAACCCAAATAAAACCAACGCTGTTTACATTGAGGATGACGAAATAAAAGATAAATTCAAACAAATCGTGAGAAAATATTTCACTAACAGCAAAATAATTATGTGCACGAAATTTTTACGGGACGTTATAGACGAAAACGAGTTAGCGACACTAGTAGAGTCAGAACACTTAAAAAATAACCATAGGGGGATAAATGAAAACTATTCACAAATGAAACAAAATTTTTATCACCCGAAGCTTAAAAAGAGAATTACACAGTTCATTAACAATTGCACTATATGCAACACGGAAAAGTATGATAGGAAACCTATTAAACCGAAATTTAAATTAACAGAAACCCCAAACCAACCAAGGGAAATAGTTCACATGGATGTCTTTTATAGTTTAGACAAAACACTCTTTTTGACGATTATTGACAAGTTTTCAAAGTTCGCTCAAGCCATCAGGATAAACAATAGATCCTGGGTTGAATTTAAAAAGGCTCTGTCCCAATACCTAAGCAATGTAGGACACGTCGACAAAATTATAATCGATAATGAATTAGGCTTTAAGGCTCTACCCCTCACTGAGTATCTAAGACAACAAAATATCATAATACACCACACATCCAACAATAACCACACATCTAATTCAGATATAGAACGCCTTCACAATACAATTAATGAACATATAAGACTACTGAAACACGACCCCGACAAAGACATAGACACTGTTGAAGAGAAAATTTACAAAATAATCAACTACTATAATAATACGATACACTCAACAACAGGCCAAAAACCCATAGATTTCAATAATGGTAACATTGAAAGAGAACAATATCCTTTAATCAGAGAGAAAATATTAAAAACCAAGGAAAGGAACACTAATAAACTAAACAAAAACAGAGAAGAAGTTGAAATTCAAACAGGACCAATTTTTCTTAAAGAAATACGTGGAGGTAAAAACCACTCCAAATTCCGCCAGGTAGAAGTACAGAAATTAGCTAATGACCATGTCATTACCAAAAGAGGACTGAAGTATTATAAATCCCATATTAGAAGGAAGAAAAAATATCAAAACCTACAGGAAAATACACAAAACGATACAGACACTTAAGTTAACCATGTTTATTACCTTTTTGTATTATCATATTCCAGATAAAATGGACCTGCTACATAAATTAATAATACTGCTGACCACTATTTACCTTACAACTGGACAGACGATTGAAATACAAGACTTAACGAAAAATGAAGGATACTTACCAATAAAAAAGGAAGCCGTCAAAATCATCAACTTCTACCAAAAAGTGCTCCACATTATAAACGTGACGAAATACGAAGAAACCACACATATAATATCGGAAAATATAGATGTATTATCTAACTCTTTGTTTAATAGCAACCCACTACTATACTCGATAAATAAAAACTTTATTCTTCTGCAAGCAAAAATAGATAACATGATACCCAAGTTTAGGCAGAAACGAGGATTAATTAATTTTGTTGGAAAAGGACTAAAAATTATAACTGGTACCATGGACAGCGAGGACGAAAAATACATTAGGGATGCTCTAAACATGTTAAAAAATAATAACGTAACCCTTTTCAATAACATGGAATCTATAACGTATGTAAGCAACTCACTCATAACAAGAATAGATAATATTACCACCCATATAAATGCATAACAAAATATAGTTCAAAATTACATAAACAAATTTAAATCCCAAATACAAAATAAAATTAAAGATATAGAAGATGAGATACAATTCCTAGAACATATATATAAGATACAAAACGACATTCTACTTCTCAAAGACCACGTCGACGACATCGAACAGGTGATATTTACAAGTAAATTAGGAATCGCACCGACAGACATACTTACCGAAAGGGAACTTGAAATATTACATGATTACGAAACCTATATGAACGTTAAAACATCTGTTACATTCCACGATAATAATATAATACTTACTTTATTTATTCCCAAGTTCGTAAAGAAACCCTTTACAAAAATTACACTAGAACCTGTACCAAACAGTCAAAATAAAAGCCTTTATTTAGAAAATAACGAAATTTTATTGGATGCGGAAAACAATGCTTACGAAGTTGATGTAAGCGATAATCTATTTAGTAATCTAAGAAAAATAAAAAACGAATGTATTCATAACATTATTCACCAAGAAGTAGCAAACTGTGTTTTTAAGAATGACAATGAACAAGTAATTAAAGAAATCTCTCCAGGATTACTCCTATTTAAAAATTTTTACACTAAAAATATTAGCACTAATTGTATGATAAAACAACCAAAATTGTTCGGACATTTCATAATTAAATTTGAAAACTGTATTTTTAAAATAGATAATAAGAATTATACAAACGAAATAATAAAAATTCATGAACAAATAATATTACCACATCTGATTACCGAACTTAAAGAAAACTACACTATTGATGAATTGAAAATAGAAGATATTTATTTAAATCAAATAAAAAATGAAAATATCATTAAAGAAATCATAAAAGAATCTAAAAATAATAATGTTATAAACTACGTAATAAATTTCAGTACATTTAGTACGTTTTGTATTGTCAGTATATTTATAATTTTTATGTTAAAATTAAAAAGGCGGTCTTTGCATATTTCGGCGGGGCCTCAATCCAACGATGGGGGAGTTACGGTAACCCCTATCCACAAAAGTATATTTTGATCGCAACACAATTCTTATAAGTCAGCAATTTTATTTCTTTTTAGTTTTGTAACAAAATTGCATTTCCGTTCTAAAAACGAAAATGCAAACATTGCAACTAAATAATGCAGACACAATTCCAGGAACTAATTGTGAAAGATATACTTTTGTTTATTAAGTATTTTGGTTTATTTAATAAGCTAGCATTAAGAATGTAGGGACAGTTGTACAAGAGAACTCAAAGTGAATACAATAAAGTAAATAAAATTAAATGAAGTAAAAGAAAAGAATTTAGTTTTTTTTTTATGTTTTTTAAATAAGATTATTAAACTTTTAGACTCAAGTAAACCGCTTACACAAGCATTAGCTTATTACCTGAGATTTTCCTAAAATCAGGAATTTCTTAGCCTTATCCTTATCCCCGGCCACCAAACTTTGTCATTTTACTATTAATTAATTGTTCAACACTGTCATGTGCACAGAAAAAACTGAGTTGTAGAATCAGTAATAAATTTCAGAGAATCAGTAAATATTTTGTCTGGCTGAGGACCTACAACGAAAGTTGTAAATTTAGACAAACAATTTTGCAAGAATTTTAGTTTCTGTTAAAAATTTTTGCTGAGCTGGTTAAATATTTGATTTGTCTAGGCGAAAATTTTGTTTGATTTAAAAATCAAATAAAAATATTATTAGAGACTATTAAATAAATTTACTAAAAAAATAAATTATTTTGAACAAGAATTTGTTTGAAAATTTTTTTTGTAGTTTTTTGTGTGTGGTCAGTTTTGTCCCATTCCTTAGACTTGTTCTTCGTTTAAAAAAGAACTTCTTTGGTTTTATTCGCCCGATAATATTCTAGGTTGGAATTTTGATATTATTGAAACTCAACCTTTGGAAATTTTGAAACTAAACTTATAATTTTTAGTTTTTCAATTTTAACTTTATTATCCTTCAATATTATTTTAATAGTTTAAACCATTAATTAAAAAATTTTATAAGGTTTACGATTAAAGCATGATTGTCTTTAATTTAAAGTTTATGTTTAAAATTTGTTTATAATATTTTGGTGGTTTTTTGTTATCTTAATCACACTTTTATAAAGTTTAAATATTCTAAAAATATATAACTAAATAATATTTAAATATTTTATTGTAACTTATTAAACACAAATATATGAATTTAAATAAAATTTTATTAAAAAATTAAAAGTAAAATATTTTAGTTTTAAATAATTTATAAATTTATCAAAAAATACTTGTATTTTGTCTGTCTCTCTTTTTCTCCCTTCTCTGTATATTCAACCAATTAAAATTTGGATTAAACACAACAACAATAACATATATCTACTGCTGGTGAATATAAAATGGCTTCTTCTCAACTACTCAACAAACGGGTGTTGTACGGTTGTTGATAATAAAATAAATTTTAATAAAATGTCTTTTTATAACTTTAATTTTCTTAAAATTATTTTTCTGGTACTTGTATTTAATTTAATTTTATATTTGAAATCCTTTTTTGGGTTTTGGTATATTTCTTTTGTTTTTTCTTTTATTTATTTTGTTTTCTTTGCAGGCGGGTGAGTCAAATAATGGCTTATTCAAAAAGACCATCTCAAAATTGAGCACAGAGTATCGTTTGCAATTCGTTTGGCCCAATGTTCGTCGAATAAGAGATCAAAATGGGCCAAACGTACAAAGAACAACGTTCAAAGAACAGCAACAACAACAACAACCAAAAAAATCAATATCATTAGGTGCAATTAGGGGTCAACAGCATCATCCTCTATATGATCGATGTACGGCCGCTATGCCCACCGTTCATAAAAAACGTACAACGAACCAAAAAGAAGGTGCGACAAAATTTTTTATTTAGTTTTGTCGCTTTTTTAACAATTTCTTAAATCAACAAATACTTTTGTAATTAAAAAAAACTAACACCTTTTAAATAATTTCTATATTTGTTTAAAAAAAACCGTATAAAATAGCAGTAATTTTTTCAATTAATTTTCGTTAAAAACAAAAACTCTTTACAAATCGGTTAAAATGCGGCTGTTAAAAAAAAGGATTTTATTGTAACAAAATTTAAATACAAAAAAGGATATCAAAATTTTTTGTAGCATAAAGTTAGCGTTTCAAGCTTATATTTAAAATATACTTTTGATTAACTTAATAAGATGCTTCTTTTAGCTTTTTGGGGCAAGTTTTATATATGCTAAAGCATAGATAGTTCTTTAAATAGTTTTACACTTTATATTAGATGTGTCAACAAATCAACAATTTAAAAAATAGGTTTTTTAATGTCAGCGTTATTTTGTTACACGGGCACAGTGGCTTGCTGGAATATTTGGAATTGATTTGGACATTGTACCGCATTCGGAAAAAAGTTATGACAAAATAGTCGACTCTGCCGAAAATTAAAAAAAATTTTCATGACACAACTACACTAACAAATACACTTATTTTGAGGATATCGGAACAAGGATTAAGGAATCTGTCATACATATATTCTTTTTTAATAAATTTTTCCGAAGACATAGTTTAGGTAAGCTTGAGCTGGCTGGTCTTGAGTACCCAACAAAGAATATGCTCAGGAACAGTTGGTGGCCAGTCATCCTTATTTTCTGGTATTTACCGCTGTCTAGCAATAAGCCGACCCGCTAGAAATCCACAACCGGACCTTTGCAAAGAAAGGTAAAACCTTGACCGGGGTCATAAGATCTCCACATTATCCTGACGAGTCTGGTTTTATCCCGACTCCTTGGCACTGATCCTCTCAGTAGAGTCGTTACGCCTGAACTGAAGTAAGGCACGTACGTCTATTGCTCTTTCCATAGGAAAATGGATTCCTTGCCTCACCAGTTCGTCGGCCTTCTCATTCGATTTAATACTGATTCATCAACGAGTCCACCCCTCATGGCACAAAGTTTATTAATGGATTAATTGCTTGCTTTGACAATTAACCAGCAGGTGAATTTGCGAATCGCCGCCTGACAATCCACATACAAGTGTATCTTCGAATCCTTAGGCTGAAAAAACGGGAAAAGATGAGTGGCTGGCTTGGCTAGCTTGACACCAACTTAATTTCCCAAAGAAGCTCAGCTTCGGGACCATGTAGCCGCTGCTACATCTTATACCCTCAAAAATCTTCCCCTGACCATATGGTGCCTGAGTGAATGGTCCCGTTGAAACCAACAGATCTCAATACCCTCTGTGATCAGACTTTTTTGTTTCAAGTCTCAGATTACATATAACAATTTTATGAGGGGGCTGCGCATGCGCTAGGGGCAGTCCTGAAAATCTCTGCCCACACTCTAGCGACTGTGGTTAATTTCCTTTTCAATTGCAGTCCACCACACCTGTATCCCATAAAGTATCCCAATCCCAATGAAGATTTGACGTGTAAGAGATTGCGTCCTGCCTAGAATTTTCATACGTGTAGAGAGTGCATTGATCATCTTCTTGGTTTTCTCTTGGTATTATCCAATCTTGATGTGGTCCAAGTACCGATTTTTGCTTTTCTGGTGAGGAAAACCAGACGCGTTTTCCTGGAGCTTCATCTCAGCCCCAATTTCCTTGCCCAACGGCTTATCACAGAGCAGATCTTACTAAAATACTTTCCAATGACACAAACATCCACATTATACGCATTCGCGGCTATGTCAGCAGCTTCGCTATGAAGTCCCGTGAGAAGTCCGCTGACAACGAGTGCCCATAAAAGTGGTGAAAATATTTATTCTTTAAAGAGTTCCTCCAAGAACTGCTTTCTCTATCTTATCCAGACTTTTATTCAGTTTTTAAAAAGTTGGGCAGCTTGCGTTGGGAAGCGCTTTGGTAATAAAATCGCTGAAAACGCCTGCAATTTTGAGAAAGGCCCCATATGCATATTTATTATAGTGAACGGCCTTTTAAATTTTCATAGCGACTAAATGAAACACCACCGCTTCGTGTCGGCATGTTGGCTTTTACATGGCCAACCGGCAGCTATATTATCATTGGTGTAAAACCCTTCCAAAGTTTTCAAAACGAGTTACGAAAAACAGATGGGTCTTTTATCTCTTAAGCATACATAAATAACCTGATTTGGATAAAAAATAAAACACTTTATGACCTCCAGGTTACAGGCACAAAACTCCGTCTCAGGGATGCTTTGAAGATCTAAACAAACCAATGAGCAATTCGACCTTGCCTTGTTGAAGAAGTGCTTATTACCTTAAGAGATACAAAAATGCGATATTGGCGACGGGCACCTTATCCACATTCCATGACATCACTGTGCCCGCTTTAGAACAAGTGTTAACTATTAGCATAATAACTGTATAGTAAACTTAATATATATTTCACATTTCAATGTAATTTTTTAAACTGCGGTATTTTTCATTTCATATATATGGTTTTATTTTAATAATTTTAATTTTCCAAAAGAAAATCTTGTTTTATTTTTACTATCAACCTCTTTATATAGAACGAAATTATTTTTTAATATTTAATTAGATCGTATTAGCTTATTAGTAAATTCAGGAGTTAAAGAAAAACATACAAAAGGCTTTAGACCATTGGTGCCCAAGGGGAGAAAATGCACGGAAGCTTTTCCACAGTGTGCCATAAAACTACCTTAAAAGCATGAAGGTGTAAGCTAAATTCAGTTTTTACTGGATTTGTTCTTATTGTAAAGATTTTCATCTTGTGTGCGTGTAAAACTTATTAAGTGTTTTACCCCAGGGGACTCTCTGGGCATCATTGTTTTAGACTAATGGCAAACTATTATAGTTAAGCTTCATTAGCGTTTATGATTAATGATTTTTTAGGCAAAACTCAAGTAAGTGCTGCGGTTTTTAATTCCTAAACTTTATTATTCAATACCAAATAAAAATATCATATAAAGTTTGTTTAAACTAAAGACTGAGTTTGTTTAGATTTTGTTCGTTTAAAGAATTTATTCCAAAAGATTGTTCTGTTAGTGGGAGCATGTGCGTGTGTGTCTGTTAGAATTGCGTTCATTTTGTAAAAGAGTAATTAATTTAACATTCAATTTAAATTTTGCTTGTGGTTAAGTTTTTTTTTTTTTTTCTATTCTTATTAAGTTAGTATAACAAAATTTTTTGTAAATAGTAGTTTTAGATGTTTCATGATTAAAAATGCATTATGTTAAATAAACACTATGGCATATTGTGCCATCGTAAGCTAACATTATAGTGTGTACGAATGTCAACGTCTATCTAACCGATTAGGGAAGTCGAACTAGAGCTTTCATCACTATAATTTGATGCGACGATCTTTGCCACTGAGAGTAAAGTCTCTTGATGGGTCTTTTTATAATATAAAAAAGCTCATACCCGAGCTCATTCTTTAGACATGACAGGGTACACTTATCAGGTAGGAGCGGTTCTACAAAAACAACTAAAACCGTCATAAGAATGTCAGAGACCAATAACAAAAACTCACAAAATTTTTCTTTTTCCTTTTGAGCTTTTCTTACAATACTACAGTTGTTGTTTGTATAAAAGGAAGAAAATACATAAACATAAACAAGATTTGACATTAATATAACGAAATACCGTTACTCAGCTGTTTATCTGAGGCTACCTGATAAGTGTACCCTGAGACATGAATTTCATACCAATTGTTTTCATAAACACTTTCATAACTAAAAATTTCGTTCTTTATTGTATTTTTATTAACTTACTAATTGTATAACAAACCATTAAGTTTTCATATTCATTCTATTAGCTTTTTTGTTTTTAACTAATATTTTTCCATACGATGTTTATATATTTGATTCACTCTAATAACAAAAAAAGTTTAACTAACTTGATCACGGGAAAAACCCCTTTAGTATCTTTGTACAATTGCTGTTGTTGTTAAATTGCTTACTAATCAAACCGAGTACTGTTTCTATGTTTAAATTTATTTTTTAATAACAAACTTTAAATAAAATTCGTAACAAATTAAAAGTTGTTTATTGCAAACGTACTACTACTTAAATTTGTAGATAAACTGTTTAACTATTTACTTACAAACATTTTAGTAAAAATTTATGTCAATGGATTTTATTAATTTTTTTTTTCAAAATACTTACTAACGAAAGAATCGAAAATCAATTTTATATATTTATATATTTTTTAGCCACACTACATGAGTTGGAGCCGCTGGTTAGCGATGCCGAAGATAGAAAACCCAATGAAAAGTATGCAAAAGCACTGATTTAGTGTTTTAAATTTTTAAAATATTTCTTTTAATTAATATTAGTTTTTTGTCTGTAAAATTTTTATTTGTTAACTAGAGTTGAGAAGTATATCATATAAGTAGTAATAAAAAAATAGGATTAAAAAATTTTAAAGAGTTTTCAAAATCTGATTAAAGGGAATTAAAGGGATTAAGACGTTTAAGATGAACTTGTCTGTATTCATTAATTTAGGTAGTCGTGTTTTGGGTTTAAGTCTTCATTTTTTTATTGAGTTAAACATGATTTTATTATAATGGGGCGTTCTGGATGCCTTTATGAATATGTTTAGAATATTATTATTAGTTGCGTTGAAATAAGCTGGCAACAGAAAACATAAAAACATACAAACAAACAAGTAATCGATATACTTAGTTAGCCAAACAACGGCAGACTTTAAGGATATTTCAAAATGAGTCACTGGTGGTCCTTCTTGGCACGTTGACGACAGTATTATATCGGCGTGCGTTAAATAGCAATCTTTTTTTAGCACAGGCACAGCCAGTTGGCGGTAAGAAAGTGCCTGGTGAGGAATCTAATTTTCCTGAAGTGGTTTTTGCAGCGGCGAGAAGTTGTGAGCTTCCAAAACTATTTCATAGCTCCCAGCTATCGCTGCAAGAGAGATCTTATTGGCAAGGAGTTTCTAAATTATTTAAAAAATTTTCCGCACTAACACCCGGCCAACCAGTGTAAACAGCGCTTCAGGAAAAAAGCTTTAAACTCTCCAGATCACTTTGTTATACGAGGTTGAAGGAAGTGTCCGGAGGGAGCTCCCCACATTATTCATCCTTCACTCACATTAAAATTAAAGCTCTACAGGAGCCATCAGAACGTGAAAAATTTTTATGTATTAAATTTATTTATATTTTTATAAATAATATACTTCTCAATTATTTAATTCCTTTAAGTTGTAGCCTTATGATTTTTATAACTCAATAAACCATTGCAAATAATTATTGTAAAGTTTTAACAAAACGTAGATAAGAACTAATCATCACCTGTTTTTTTCCAAATCGAAACCGCACCCTTCATCATTAAAGAAACAAATCATAGTTTATTTCCAAACATATGTTTTAATGAATTTTTGTTTTAACTTTTCACTTTCTTTTATTTTTCTTTTGGGACAAATAATTAAATCAAAAAAAAATTATAAAAAAATACTCAATGCCTTAATGATTTTTTGCATAAAATCATTAAAAAAATTTGAAAACCAACTGGATGCTTGCTCGTATGCCTAAAACAAACATGATGCTTTGACTGCTTATTCAAAAACCATAATCCTTGAAATCACCTGTTAAAAAAATTCAAAATGATGCCATTATATTTAAACATACTTCCTTTCCCTGCCAAACCAATAAACAACAAAAATGGCTTAAATTACTTTGCACATGGCTTAATAAAACCAAAAAATCCTAAACATGTTTGCACTTTTAACAATAAAAACTAAATAATAACAAATACTTAGACAAGTAACTATACAAGAGAAAAGGGTCACAAGCCGACCCTTCTCCCAGCTGATTGATCAAGAACGAGCCAATCATTTCATTACTAAGAAAGAAAATTTCGGTTTCGAAGAAATAACCGAAGTTGACAATAAACAACAACATGCAAAACTACACGAACAACATCATAATGGGGAAATTATAATGAATGGCTCAGCCCCACCCTATTCGAAGCCAAATTTGGATTTATGGTTTAAAGAGGTAGTAGAAATGCGCAAAAAGGCCGGAGAATATAAGGTCCGTATATTTTGTTTGAGATAATATGTTTATTTATGTTTAATATATTTTTAAAATAAAATATGAAATTTTTCTTACAAAACCTCTTATTGACAAAAATTTTTCAACTAAAGTGCCGAGGCTGGGGTAAGGAAATCGATCCTGAACTTTATCAGAAACAAAAGGATCTTTGGGAACAGGTTTCAAAACGTAGTTCATTGTCTTCATTATGTTTGGCCTCAACTATGACAAGGTAAATTTGTAATATTTGTCAAAATATGTTTGCAGTTAGCCTTGTAAGAATATAAAACCTTTAAATTTTTGTTTGAAGAATTTTGATAAAAACTGTTTTGTATTTCTTAAATCTTAAATTTGAAACCTCTTTTTTTAATTTTAAAAGCGATAAAAAATATAAGTTTAAAAAAAAGGCGAGTGACATCGTTTTCTACTACTAGAAAAAGATAGTGTAAGAATTTTTCTCTATTTTAAGCAAATGCGACAAATTTCTTTAAAAACTAATTTCAACTGGTTTTCTCAAATAGTTAGTGATGCATTTGTTATATCGCGGCTAAGGTCGGATATATTTTACTTCTAAATGGGCATTTCTATGTGTGGAGTGAACTACCTTTTTCTTTAATGTCGCCCTAAGCTATGTAGTTGTTGGTAGGGTCATGTTTTAGGTATTACCAAAACAAATGATAATTACAACTAAGTTTTTTAAGCCAAATAAGGGTGCCCTGCTAGACTAGTGGGTAGGTGCGCAAGTCTACCAGTCTGGTGGTCGCGGGTTTGATTCCTGGTAGAAGCTCTGGTAAGTCTGCTACACAAATGAGCTCTATCATTTTCTTTCAGCAGCTGTCTGTTTTACCTAACTTTACCTTACTTAACCTTGCCTTTTCTTGCCTAACCTAACCTAACCTTACTTAACCTTATCTTTTCTTACCTAACCTAACCTAAACTAATCTAAGCTAACCTAACCTAACATAACTAACCTAACCTAACCTAACCTAACGTAACCTAACCTAACCTAACCTAGCCTAGCCTAACTTAACCTAACCTAACCCAACCTAACCTAACCTAACCCAACCTAACCTAACCTAACCTAACCTAACCTAACCTAACCTAACCTAACCTAACCTAACCTAACCTAACCTAACCTAACCTAACCTAACCTTACCTAACCTAACCTAACCTAACCTAACCTAACCTAACCTAACCTAACCTAACCTAACCTAACCTAACCTAACCTAACCTAACCTAACCTAACCTAACCTAACCTAACCTAACCTAACCTAACCTTACCTAACCTAACCTAACCTTACCTAACCTAACCTAACCTAACCTAACCTAACCTAACCTAACCTAACCTAACCTAACCTAACCTAACCTAACCTAACCTAACCTAACCTAACCTAACCTAACCTAACCTAACCTAACCTAACCTAACCTAACCTAACCTAACCTAACCTAACCTAACCTAACCTAACCTAACCTAACCTAACCTAACCTAACCTAACCTAACCTAACCTAACCTAACCTAACCTAACCTAACCTAACCTAACCTAACCTAACCTAACCTAACCTAACCTAACCTAACCTAACCTAACCTAACCTAACCTAACCTAACCTAACCTAACCTAACCTAACCTAACCTAACCTAACCTAACCTAACCTAACCTAACCTAACCTAACCTAACCTAACCTAACCTAACCTAACCTTACCTTACCTAACCTAACCTAACCTAACCTTACCTAACCTAACCTAACCTAACCTAACCTAACCTAACCTAACCTAACCTAACCTAACCTAACCTTACCTAACCTAACCTAACCTAACCTTACCTAACCTAACCTAACCTAACCTAACCTAACCTAACCTAACCTAACCTAACCTAACCTTACCTAACCTAACCTAACCTAACCTAACCTAACCTAACCTAACCTAACCTAACCTAACCTAACCTAACCTAACCTAACCTAACCTAACCTAACCTAACCTAACCTTACCTAACCTAACCTAACCTAACCTAACCTAACCTAACCTAACCTAACCTAACCTAACCTAACCTTACCTAACCTAACCTAACCTAACCTAACCTAACCTAACCTAACCTAACCTAACCTAACCTAACCTAACCTAACCTAACCTAACCTAACCTAACCTAACCTAACCTAACCTAACCTAACCTAACCTAACCTAACCTAACCTAACCTAACCTAACCTAACCTTACCTAACCTAACCTAACCTAACCTAACCTAACCTAACCTAACCTAACCTAACCTAACCTAACCTAACCTAACCTAACCTAACCTAACCTAACCTAACCTAACCTAACCTAACCTAACCTAACCTAACCTAACCTAACCTAACCTAACCTAACCTAACCTAACCTAACCTAACCTAACCTAACCTAACCTAACCTAACCTAACCTAACCTAACCTAACCTAACCTAACCTTACCTAACCTAACCTAACCTAACCGAATACAAGTAAGGGGTAGGTATGGGCTTTTTTAGGGCAATGAATTTCTTAT
Source organism: Melanophora roralis (assembly GCA_963583895.1). Taxonomy (NCBI): domain Eukaryota; kingdom Metazoa; phylum Arthropoda; class Insecta; order Diptera; family Rhinophoridae; genus Melanophora; species Melanophora roralis. Next base: position 115,951,050 of record OY757187.1, on the reverse strand, counting down.
GGTTGAAAGCGAGAAAGATCGCAAAACAATTGTTCAAAACAATCCAAAAATCTACCAGAAAGCTATGGTTTAGACCTTTGAAACCTTCTTTGGAGCCAAAGAGGTGTAATATATATAAAAGGTTCCCAATCAGTCGAACTCAGTTTGAGTTATGTGCCTAGCAGAAGTTACAAAACGTTACTTAAAGTAACAAAAAATAGTATTTGGTTTATTCAGCTGTTATTATTAAAACTCACCTTTGAGGGATCTTCCCAGGCTTAGAAATAATCTTTATTAATACAACTTCCATATTGGTGGTTAGTGATTAAGCCAGAGTATTACGTTAAAAGTAGAAATAATTACTTTTTTAAAAGCATTTTGTTGCCTGTTTTATCTAGAGCTTTTTTAGAATTTAGATTTTTTTATAGCCTCTACGACATCCAGAAATTAGAAAAGTATTTCTGCAGAATGTCTACTGACAACAAGCGCTAATTAACTCACAGTACATAGTAGGAGTAAACGCTATTTTATCTTACAAGAGAAATATTTGTTGTTACCGATTTTTCCCTGTTCTCAACTTGGAATCTCTTACAGGCCCATATTTTTACAATTTATTGTCTTAAGCGCGTTTGATCTGTTCGGTCATACATACTTACGTACAAACTCAATTTTACTTTATATAGTCAATAAGCAAAAAAAGAATCGGTTGCAAAAAATTTAGTTTTTTTACCAAAAAAGGCGAAAAATCTGAAAAATGGAAATATTATTATGTTTTGCTTTTTTGGGCCCCATTTGCTATGGGGTAGTGTGAATCGGATAAAGATTAATTTGTTGTATGCAAAAAAATAATCTTAGGTTGGTCAAAAAATTTCCGTAGACATAGAACGCAAAGCTGTTATTAAGCTCAATTATAAAAATTCCTCTCGAAGAAAATTTGTTTTTGTTTTCGTCCATAAAAAAAATTGTTAATGGTTTAAAATTTCCATTGTCCTGAGTTGCCCCACTTTGGGGTCTTATGTAGGGAAGTCCAAACCGAAATTTTTTAATACCTTAATTTTTTAAGTTGTTAATAACAGTAAAAGATAAACATAAAGTTATTTTATTAAAAAGGCCTAAAAAAAGTTTTAAAAAAATGTTTTAATCTTGATGAAACTGAAAAAACTGACTTAATACTTTTTCCCTTAAGGCCCATAACAAAGGAAGAAAAAGACGAGGAGAATAACAAAAAAACCGCTCCCATTTTAAAAACTTACAAACCTCGAGTTCCTGGTCAGGCTTACTTTCTAGAAAATTTAACTAAAGATGAACTCAATGCACTGCCAGCACGATTTAATCACATACGTCACCATCTGGAACGTACCACAGGACCAGGTTTAATATATAAATACCATATTACCTTAAGATAATTGTAATATCAAGTATTTTCATATTTTTTAGATGTTGAGGAAGGTGCTTTGTTGCCTTCACCTACACGCGAAAAGCTAATGCCAGCCATAACTAAACGCGAATCGGAATCACAAAGGGGCAGTCCTAAGAAAACCGCTGCCTCACGCCATGGTTCACCACAAAAGGGTAGTCCTCAAAAGGGCAGCCCCAAAAAGGTTCTCAAATGTAAGTACTTTAAAGGCTTTTACGCTTAAAACAAATTTATTCCAACTTACTGCACATTAAAAGCAAAAAGTAATTTTAAATAAAATAAACTGCACAAAACAACATAAACAAGAAGTTTGCAAAGAAAAACAGTTTTTAAAAAAAACTTTTCGTCACCAACACTGAATAAGGAATTTTTCATTTGGTACTTGTCAATGCTAATTCTTATCGACACAAAACACAATTTTTTTCAATATTTTTTTTCAAATATTTTTTTATTAAAGTTTAACGATAATTTTAATTCTTTTGTTTGAGTTTTGTGCTAAATACGTTTGTCTTGCTGTTATTAATTTTTTTTTAAGTCAAAAAGTTCTCCAGTTATTTTGCTTGTTAATTTGCAATATTTTTATACTTTAAATAAGTTTAAACAATAAGAGTTAACGAGTGCAGTTTAGGGACAAGGTTAGTTTGTAAGAAACTTTGAAAAAAAATGTTTTTATCAGAAAACAAGATAAAATTAATGTGAAGAAAACAAGATAAAATTAATGTGAAGGATGCTTTAAAAATGCTAAATAAATTTTCATCAGCATAAAAAATTTTCTTCATTTTGCCTTAAAAAATTGGGGAATTTGTTTCTCACCTTTTTTGATTGAGGAAGTTTCCTTCAAGATTCCCCACTTCCACCCAGAGGCCTGTAGCCTCAATAAGACTCCCGTTAAAAAAAATTGAATCCAAAAAGCAAAAGCAAATTTAGAGAGACAGAAAATTTATTGTTAAAAACTAAAACGAGAGAATAAAGAGGGCTAGTGTCCATCGAATCCCTAATTAAGGATGGCAAACTCGTTAGGAAAATGCTAGCAACACCGACAGGCCCTCCAGTCTTTTTTAAAGGACTTGAAGAGCCATAATGCGAAGGAAAAAAAATAGCTGAAGGAAATTTTGCACAGACTTTGAAAGTAACATGTTTAATGATCTTTTCAATTTTTTTGCAATTTCAAACAAGGATATGCCTGTGGGGTAGGCAGTGTCCTTTTTAAAAATGAGAATAAAATAAAAATATTTTTTTTTTATGGAAAGCGCAAATATTTTAAATAATGAAATATAAATAAAACCAAAAATTTTATTACTTATACTCAAATAATTCATGTCCTAATCATATATCCTTAAAACAAAAACTGCCCTGAGCTGGTGAAATATACTCCGATATCTGCTTTTTGGCTGAGTATATTTAAAAATTTTTCCTCCAAAAACTTTGTTTTTTGAGTGTGAGCAGCTGTGCAGGTTAACGCCATATAGTTAGGGTGACCATATATTTCTAATTCAACATCAGTACGCTTTTTAGTTTATATAATAGACTATTAAGCAACAAAAAAAAACAGCCGTCAAATTATGTGATCGAATACAAAACTAAAGTTGGGTTTATCAGCTCTTACTAGTTCAGTTCACTTTAATGAACTAGGTCACTCTTGTAGTTTAACAGTTTGGTCACTCTGCAGCTCAATACGGTTTGTATGAAATTAATCTGTCAGAGCCAGGGATGGTTCATTGTATTCTAAAATTAATCTCAGATTTTTGAATGTTTTGTTTTGCTCAAAAAATATAAATTATTTTAGAGTTTGGTCTTTCAGACGAACTGATAATATATTTCCAAAACAAATGTCTTTAAAGTAGGTAAAATATCATCACTTGTAATTTGCACCAAGCACAAACGAGATATTAATATTATACGCAACAGTATATGTATGTATATAAAAACTTATTTAGAAGAACGACACAAAGAACGTGATATTAAACGAGCGTGAACGAAAATGAAATAACAAAAAAGAAACATAACCGATACATTACGGAGCTTAAAGTGCTCAGTATAGTGAATAGTTCAATTGAAGTAGTTCGTTTAAGAACTACAATACTCTATACAAAACGCTTCCTGAGTCGATTACAGCATTTCTGCCTGAATGTCTTTGTGTTATTTTTATTAAAGAACAGTTGTATATATTACAATTTTTTTATTTAGAAAATACCAGGGTGCAATAATACAGGCAGTATTAAGGTGAAACCAAAAAATTCTCCCTTTGCATTACCTACCTTTTTGTGTTTGAGAAAGTGAATGTCAAAAAACTTTTCCCATTTTAAACAAAATTCATAAATCTGTCAATCGCTTACACAAAATTTCAAGACCTCCTGTATTATACCAGACTTACCCGATGGAATTTTGCATAAAATTACTTCCATTAAATTTTTGTTTGTAGGCAAAAGGGGTAGAGAAGAGCCTGCTTTTCCACACCCTTTGCTTAAAAATACAAAATTTCATTGAAGTAATTTCATAAAAAATTTGATCGTTTAAGCCTTCCTGGAAAATACATTTCCAAAACAATTTCTAATAATTTTAGAGAGCTGTTTTTCGATAACACTTTTTGCTGCTACACAAATGTCTAAACTTTACCAGACTTATACTGGATTTACCCGAGTAAATATGTATGAAATTACTTTAAATAACATAAAAAGCACAACAATCATAGTTGCCAAATAATTTTAGTCCAATATTGTCAAATCTTTTAAAAAAAATCGTTCAAATCATGAAAACAAGTTTTGCAAGTCGTCAAAAAATTGTCAACACTAAAATTTATGATTTTAGTTACTTTTTTAATAATATTTATAAAAGAAATGGGAAAACAAAGTGCTTACAGGTAGTTTCGTCAAAGGAGTTTCTTAGAGATTTCTAAGTTTAGTTAAAAAAAATTTTTATGTTAAAACAATATTATTTGAAACAAATAATTTTTTTTTACAGAAATAATTTTTCAGAGATCCTATTTCCAATCCTTCCTTGTATTCTAACAAAAAACCATTTTTAATATTTTTTAATTAACACGCAATGGCTAATATGGAATCGCTAAAAAAGGAGGGTTTCAAAGCGAAAAAAATTATTTTTGCATTTTTTTTTAAGCCGAAAACATTAGGAATACATATATACTGTATATTAACACAAAAAATATATTTAAGGTGTGTTGTACTGTAGAGTGTTAAGGCTAAATGGCCTATAAAAACCTTTCACTTGGCACCAATGTTTCAAGATTTAAATAGCAATTTGTGATGAAAGTTGCGAAAGATTGACAGAAAATTCACAAACATTTTCTCTAGAAACACTTGATAGTCTTACAAAAAAATACCTTGTTTTATGATATTATATTATATTTTACATTTAGTCTAAAATCGAAAAAATCATCAAATTTAGGGCAAAAATCGTATGTATGGCTTTTGACGGCCATATTTTGTAGACAAAAAACGTCAAAATGACGAGAAATCGTCAAATCTGGCATCTATGACAACAATAATAAACACAAGAACATAAAGGTGCTTTCGCACGATGTGTATTTTACAGATGACTTGTCACAATTGCAATCCACATGTAATTGCGTATGTCTGTCAAAATTGTCGATTTAGAGACGGTTTATAATTTTTGATTTCACACGTACATATGTAATTACATCTGATATATCTCCAAATAAACAACTTACTTTTCCTTGTTGTTGTTCTAAAAACAGCTGATGACACATGCTTTGTCAGATGAAAATAGAGCACGCTCTAATTACAAATTTGTCACATGACTTTAACATATGTATTTCACACATGCAATGTTTAAACGCGTCCAGACGGCAGATATCAATTTCGCACTGCGAAATTTGACAAGTCATGTGTAAAATACATACCGTCTAAAAGTACTTTTAACCATGTGAAATTATGTGACCAAGTGGTGTTACGAGCACAGCTGATCTACTTTTTTAATGCATAAATCGAGGCTGGGTTGTGAAAGTTGTTTACTATTACATAACTTTTTTTAAAACTTGAGCCAACGAAAACTACAACAAAAACCAAAGTTTTATTCAGCAAATTTTGTTGTTGTAGAATAACCACCACCTGATGCATTATTGCGTCATGACATAAAATGTTTGCTTTTCTTTAATTTGATTATTCATGGTAATTACTTTTCTGAATATTTTGACTGTCATAACATGTCAACTTTATCGCTTAAAAGCTAAATAAAAACCCCTGTATAGCTTTAGATAAGTTTAAAGGCATTTAAGTTTATATTAATAATTAGTGTTATAGGTAAATCATGCTAGCTGATCATAGCCGTTACAAACATGTCTATCTGTCACTCTATTACATGTGTCAATGTGCTGTTGTAAATAGCCATGTTATATAGTAATTATTTTTTACCCTGTTTAGATGTGACATAACTATAAAAATTCATATAATACGTGTATCAATAAGCATTTAAATTAAGTCACCATTTTTAAGTTAAAAAAACATAGTTAAATTAAGTTTTTTCATTATCAAATTTCATTAACATATAAAACCAATAAAATTTTTTCTTCAAAAATCCCTTGCTAAAATCAACTCTGAAAACAAAACTCGTATCATGCAATTAAATAAAAAAAAAACCAAAAAAAATTATTGTAAAAAAACTGTATAAAACAAAAGCACGCTCACAATCGGTTGGTCCAGAAAATGAATCACCTAAACGTCAAATACGTTCCGCTAGTACAGCGCCCTATAATCGAATGACTGGCAAGAGAACTCCTAGTCAAGCTACAACAGGAACGACTGAGCGTAAGCCGCGGCCATGTAAGTAAACTTAGAAGAGAAAGATATTAGAAAACAAATCAAATTTCATACAATAAAATAGCTAATTTAAACATTCACAAATATTTTATTTTGGTTCATTTATTATGTAATTTAATTGGCTTAAAATATCAATCCTTTATTTAAAATTTATTTTTGTTAATTATATCAATTAACATAAAATTTTTTTATTTTTTAAGATTAAGCGTTTTTAGGTTTAATTAAGTTTTAGCGAGTACAAAATAGTTGCAATTTTTAAGTATGATTTAAAATATATATTTTTTAAACAAAATTTTTTAATGTTTAGCTGTGATTTTTATTGGCTAAAAGTTTTATTTTTTCATTATACCAAAAAGAGCTATTTAAGACTACTATTGTATATGATTTTCAAGTTGAAATCTTTCAATTCTTTTCACATTTCCATGTTATACTGTTGGGTTAATGGATACTTTACCCGTACTGAATTAAATCCTCAAAAAAACTTATACGTTAAGCATGTTTGTTTATAGTTAGTGTTTTAGACAAAAAGTAAACAAAAAAAAAAATTAAACAAACGAGTCATAAATAAATATAAATAATATTTGATGTTTTTAAGTGTTTAGAAAACAAATATATAAAATATTTAAAAAAAATTTTCAAAACTCACAAATCATTTCAACTTACAAAAAGCTGTAAAAAAATTCATATATACAAACTAGGTTCTTTAACTTTTATTTTTTAATACGTTTTTGTATTTTAAAGTAAATGAAGTTCTTGTAAAAACTTTTACTTTTAGCATACAAGAGCTTAAACTTTTTGTTTAAAAAAATTTTTTGATACTAACAGTTTTCATTGCTCGAAATTTTAATACTAATCGAGAGGTATTTACTTTCTTGCAAGATTTATAAAAGGCTTATAACACTTTTTTTGTGTAAATATTTAATTTTATAAATGTGTAGGTTTTAAATGGCTTTGCTGGTTCACTCATTTAACAAATCTTTTACATATTTTAAAGCTGCAGTTTAAGCAAAAGCTCAATATTAGAAATATCTAAAGTTTTAAAATTTGCGTGATATAAAGCTTTAACCATTAATGGCTCTCTGTTGTAGAAAGCTTTAAGCTAATGATTAAATTGGAGATCGTTAAAAAAATCTAGTTTAAAGTAAAAATATTACATAAAAAATAATTGCCCTTTCTAGTTTTTGTTAATTAAATTAATTTGTTATATACAAATTTCTGCTTTTTTTGTTCTAGCTAAAGTTCATTACTTAATTTCTTTTAATAAGAGAAAATTAATATTTTCTGTTAATGTTGAAAGAAAGAATTATTTGAAAAGAGCAGGCTTTTCTACTGATAATAGCCGAGTCATCATCAGTACTCTTTAAACGGTAGTAGTAGATATCTTTTAGCTGCAAACATCGCCGATTTAACTAACATGTTAATCGAAAAGGAAAACGGAATTTTTTTTCTGTTTTCTTTTAACTTGTAAGTTAAAATGAAGTTAAGCTTTTCATTTTTCTATTAAATACTCTTTGGCAACAGTTGGTTAACGGTTAAGCATCATCCATCTATCAGATGGAATAAAACCCTTTTTTTATTGTATGTTATACAATTGAGGGTTACTCTTTTTATTTATTTTGTCATTTTTAATTTGTTTAAAGCAGAACATTTAAAAAAAATTATAAATCATAAATGGTTTAGTTTAAAAAAAAAATAGTTACTGCTAGGCGATTCTAAAGATTAAAAAAAAAATTTTTTTAAAGGCCATGATTTTGATTTAATAGTAAATAGACACTGAGAGAACGTTATTTCAGCTCACAACGACCATTTGAATACTGTGACGGGTGTGCCCTTTAAATTTTTAATTTCAAAGAACTTTCAATTAAGGATCGTGTTGTGTAAACATTTAAAAAAAAATTCCATGTCACCGCAGTTTTAATCAGGGGCTGTAATAATTATGCAAAAAAAAAACAAAAATAAATCTCAAAAATTAAAATTATTTTTTGATTTTTGTATTTCTTGTCGACTATTTTATTTATTTAATACTTTTTTATTATTTTTTTGCAGAGATAAATATTTTTTTTTTAATATTTTTTTTTTTGGCAGAAATATTATTTGAAAATTTTTATTAAAATCAATCATTTTGATTTGAAAATATAGATTTTTATATAATTTTGAAAAAGAAAAATTATTTCTGAAAAAAATAAAAATCAAAAATAATAATAAACTTAAAAACCAAAAATTAAAAAAGCAGTTTCCAAGAAATCTCGTTTGATGCCATTATGGGTTTCCTTTTACATGACTTTTTTTTATTAAAAATAATTATTATTTACAGTTTCTTTAAGAAAATGTGGCGGGTGCGTTATTTCCATCAAAACATAAAAAAAGGAGAGACGCTTAGTCAGTGTGAGATCATTCTTAACTTCAGCAAATTTAATCTACAAGAAAAAACTGTATTTGAAAGGCTTTTGCTCATTGAAGATTTATTTTTATTTAACAAAAAATTAAGATTTTGAAAACAATATAATAAAATTATCTAACTCAATCACAAAAGGGTTTAGTTTCTTCAAATATTTATTAAAACTATTTAAGGTTTGTTAGGAGCTTGTAGTAGTTGTCAAATAAGCTCTTAGTAAAATAAATTTCTAAAGTCTTAGAATTTTGTTACAAAAACGATTTCCTTTTTAAATATTAAGATTCGTAAAAAGTGTGTTAACTAAAAATGCTTAAGTAAAAGTTTCACAATTACTACTTTCATAAGATTTAATCAAAATAAAAACAACTTTAACTTAAACCTTTTATTATTTATTTTGTTTCAAAAAACTAACAACAAACATTGTGCATATATTTGTTAAATATAAAATTTAAATTTCTTGGATTTATTATTTCAAACTAAAACTTGTTTTAAACGATAAGAAAAACGAATTAAATTTTTTTATTTTTTTTACTTCTTTGTTCCTTTATTCCCCACATTATTGTTCACTTTTTTTCTATAAAAAAACAAAACAATAATTTTATGTATATATAGCTACCCTTTCCACAACATTCCATTCCCGTACAAAAAGTAGTTCATTACCTCCTCCTAGTGGTAGGGTTCATACTAATGCTGCCAATGCTACCACTACTTATCATAATGCAAACAACCATGCAGCTGCTAATAAAAAAGCAACAACAAATCAAATGCATTTATTATCATTACAATCGAATAAATCACCACAACCACCACAAATGCGCAAAAGTGAAAAAGACAAAGCCAACGCCGCGAAACCACGTTCCAAATTGTCAACTAATAGATCATCTTATCCTCCTTCTTCACATTCATCAAATAATACGATAAGCTCAAAAGTATTGGTAAATGGTCATAATACGTATGCTAAGGATAGTGATAATAATGAAAAAATTGTTAATAAGGCTAACAAAAAGCCAACTGTATTGGCTTTAAAGCATTTAGCTGTGCCAGCTCGTGATAACAAATTGGTAGAAAGTGAGTAAAGAAGGTCGTTCAACATGAATGGATGTTCACACATTTTTTTAACCAAAATAACAACAATGCAAACATAAAACATTTTTTTTTTTAATTTTTGCAAAACAAGAATGTTATTCAATCAATATCTAATATTTACTGTCCTTATTTTTATGTTTTCTTAATAATAATTGGTTTAACTCAAAACTAAAAGAAATTAATTTAATAAAAGAAAAAACTAACAAAAATTATTACTAAACACTTGTGAATTAAAAAGTAACTTGCAAACTATATGTCATGTTAACAAACAATACACTTGTGTTCACCATATTAAGTCATACAAATAATTGTAGTAAACATTTTTAACTAGTTAACCAATGTTTTAGTTAAAAATGAGTTAGTTAAAGTTTAGTTGTATGAATTAAGTAACATTATTTTAACTTTTGTTTAAAAAATCTACTGCAAATAAATAGTAAAAAAATAAAAATTTTAAAATTGTTTTCTTCATGCCCTTCATACCAAATACTTTAGGTCGAATGCTTTAGAGTTCGCCAATTGAAACACATTAATAATACCACACAGTTCAATCATTTTACATACATCTTGTTATTTTTTAAAAATAATTAAGCAACAATTTTGTTATTATTAATTTAGGCTCCACTTCGATTCCTTAATTACTCTGCCTTATTGTGTTTGTTGTAGATTTCGAGACAGAAACGAGAGGAATGTTATTTATTTAACATTGGCGTATTTGTTAGACGGTTTCTAAAAGCTACGCTAACGCCAACCACTATGGAGGTGATTATTTTTTAGCAAATGGCGAAACAAATTTTTTTTATTTGCATTTTATCAGCGTTAGTTTAAAAAGAAAAATAGTTTTTAAAAAAACTAGTTTTTACCAATACTAGCTGGGTAAAAAAAGCATTTTCAATTTTAAAAATTAACTCTTTGATCGGTTGCTTTTGGTTGCAAACATAACCTATTTTACCCACTGGCCTTTGTACCATGGTGAGTCAGCACGAAGTTTTTTCCATTTTAAACTAACCACACCAACGCTCTTTTTTCACTACTACACTATCGCCATCTAGTGATGAAGCGCTTTAACCATCAACACGATTGATATTGACAGGATACCATATTTTTATGTACAGTTTTAAATTGTTATCGCCGTACCGTGTGGGCTTATGTAAGTAAATACACTTTTTAAAGCTGAATAATATTTTGGTTTTAGTTTTTGCTACAATCTCTGAACCTACGAATGTAGCCCCTTACCATTAAAATTAACAAACATCTATCGGATATCTAAATGACCAAAACATTGACCAAAATGAGCGAGTTCTGTACAAATTTTAAAAGATTTTTGGCCACAAAGCATATAAGATGATTAATGCAAAATATAACAGGTATTTGGATAAAAATCTGATAAAATTCTGAAAAATTATAGAGAAGAATCTGTGCAACTGTTAGCACTTGGAACTTCACCTTAATTCCATTATAAGGTCAAAGCCACTGAAGACTGGGTAAGTGGTGCCTTATGTAGAGCCTCTAAGACTATGTGGCAATGTTATATTGTTGGGCAACAGCTAATGTCAAAAGAGCAAAACGACTGGCCTGCGATTATTGCAAATTTTATATCCATGTCCAGCGCTTATGTACACTAAAACAAATTGTCTAGGGTCTCATTTTTTCAGAATCTGGGTAAAATATCTGAGATTGGTAAGACGAGAATAGTGTAATTTGCGAGGGGAGTGTGAAGCTTTCTTTAGTAAGCTTAAGCTTTTCTTCATATTATCTGGTAACACTTAGGAACTAAAGGGCCCATTTGAGGTTTTTAAGACAAGTAAGTTCAAATCAACCTAACTTATCCTTTCCCAAATATAATCCACGCAAACGTTGACCCAATTTATTGATCGACTCGTCCATAAGTAATGACTATTTTTTTTATCGGCAGTAATTATCTCTTTTTCGCTTTGAAAAAAATAGCCCCTTTTTATGTCATAGAATGAATTGAACTTTAGTTACAGATCCAGGTAACCGTCGTGTTTTGAGCCTAAACCGCAAAAACCCTGAAGCTACTGGAGGAATATATTATATTCCTCAAGGGACTTTTAACACTCTTGGTAACAGAGTCAACTTTTTGCCCAATTTATTGCCAAATCTTTTGCCAAACATCATCTTTTATTCAAACAGCTAAAATACTGATCATCTCAGGAAGCCATAACTACAACTAGAACTTCTACCAGCAAACTTGAAGATCTCGCGTCAAAAGCTTCTACTTGCCACAGATATTTATAACTGATAACTAATAACCTGAGATACAAATTTCAGTGACAACTAACAATCCCAGCCACTTCTAATTTGGGCGCATGTTTGAAAATCGAACTACCTCCTAAAATACACAAATTTACAGTTTTATTAAGTCAAGCTAACAAATAATTTATTTCCTTATGCCTGCTAGTAACCACCATACATTCAAGGACAATAAAATTTTTCAATTCAAGTCGAATGTACAACTTCTGTATTTATTTGTAAATATAGAATATCAATTTCGATAAAGTCCAAAAATCTTAGAAGAAAGAGTATGTCACAATCATTATTTCCCGTTAGATGGCGTAGTAGTCCTATTTGTGCCTATCTTTTTTTTTACAAAATCTATTTTCTGGGAAGTAGGCAGCTCTACAATCGAAAGCTTTGACTCAAAGGCAACAATAATATAACAGAAAAAGCACAAAAAAATAGGCTTAAAAGCCTAAATTTTTCAGCTATTAGAAAAACAGTATGCGTTAACTAAAACTTTCAAAATGGGCAGAAAATTAAAAATTTTTACTCTTATCGCCATAATATTTGGTTTCAGCATTCTTGTATAAAGCACGATACCGCCAAGTTTAGGTTTTTGCAAAACCGTATATTAAATTAAAGATATTTCTTGTAATTTTTTCCTTCATACAAACTTGCCATAATTTTGTGAACACAAGTGTAGAGTAAACAATTGTAACTACTGAATGTAAATAAGTGTCTATTATATGTGTAAGCTCTTTAACACCAACTTAAAAAAATAATAAAAAAGTATTTCCCGTATTTCAGGCTTTTTTAAATAAAAAATTGTGAAAGATACATACATGATTATGATTGAAGTATTTAATGCTCCAAATATATAAAGTCTGGGATGCGAGCAATATATGTACATATGTGTATTAACAAAAATAAACCTAAAATAAATAACACGACAATAATTGTAATAAAAAATACTATAACTTAAATGGTAATAAAGCTTGTAAATGCTGTCAAATTATTAAATAATTAACGTGTAAAAATGTTGTAGTATGTTTGTCTATTTGTTTTAAATTGCTTTCTATGTTTGTAAAGCAAAACTTGTTTTTGTAGTCCTTTCTCCCGCTCGGTTTCTGTATCTCTAGACTTGTTGTAAATACTTAAATGTTTTTAGCAATTGAGTGTTCCGTTTTGGTAGTTTATTATTAATTATAAGTTGCTGCGTTCAAAAAAATACTTAATACTCTCCGATACTTTTCTACAAAACTAAACAATCAACTCTTAACCTAAAATTAAACTTTTTTCAACATCTCATTCTCATATTTAATTAAAAATGTTTTTGTTATTATGAATAAAACTTATTTTTTCTATTAACTCCTTAAAATAGTTTCTTTCGAATTTATTTGTATTATTTGGAACAACAATAACATAGAAACAAAAAGAAAACTTAACAAAAGCTTGGCTGAAAAGTTTGTTTGGTGTTGCAAAATATCTTTTAAAGCTTTAAGCATGACTTTTTATTTATAATTGTAACGGTTTTGCATTGAAGAAAAAAGTTTTAACTTGGTTTTTATGAATTTTTTTTTAATTTTCAGCAGCTTTGTTAAAGAACATAATTTTTTCACAGGATATTTAATTTCATTTTAATTCAAATACTTTAAAGAATAGTTTCTTAATACTAACCAATTTTACTATTAAAAAAAACTTCCAATTATGCTTTGAATAAAAAACTTACTAAATATAATAAATGACTTAAGAGAAACAAAACAAAATGATTTGTATATTTTTTTTTATTAATTTAGATGATACTGAAGATGGTCGTGATACTACTATATCTGTATCCAGTTGCAGTCCTCAACCAGTGGCTGATATTCCCGAAGAACCGCTTGTTAAATCGCCACCTGAACCTACTCGTGTCAAGAGTCCCGAACAGATTATAATGCGTTCACCAGATCCCGTTAATTGGACTGTGCCATTGGATACAGGAAAAACTTTTACTGTAACACAAAATGTTAAAGAAGGCAAGTTTTGCATATAAAATTTGTTACTCTTTGTATTGAAGCGGTTTGAGAAAAATTTTTAAATTTTATTTTAGGTGAAAACTATAGTAGACCACAAAGTGAAATTAAAGCTTCTACCCCTATAGAAAAGCCACCACCACCACCCCAGTCGGCCCCACCCGAATTGACAGAACATGTAAAATTGGACGGTAAGCTTTAAAGCACGCTTGTACTTCGTAACATCCATATCCAATAAAAAAAAATAACGCTTTTCAATACTAATTCGCTTTCATCATAATAACTCATCATTTAACAAAAAAAAACGTTTCTAAAAAATTAAACTCAAAAAAGCTTAAAAAAGTCAATCAATCAAGCAAGAAAGCACTTTTTCGTAACACTTCATTCTTCTTCGTAATTTAATCCCTTAATTCACTCACGTTTGTGTGATAAAGCAGCCTGGAAAACAAAACAGCCACGCAGCAGTTACTCTCAAATCAAAAACAGCAGCAATAGCAGCAACAAAGCTCAATCACCAACACAAATTAGCAATCCCACTTTGGATGCAGGCAAAAATACTTTATTGCAGAGCCATGTCAATGGAAAACCAGTGCCTGGCACCACCATTAGAGTCCTCGATGATCCGATGTTTGATATAGATGTTGTATTGGCTTCATCGGCCGCTGCAGTAGGACAACCACAAGAACAAGGCGCCAATTTGTCTTCATCCTCTAACTCAACCACAACCACAGCTTCTACAGCACGCAGCACAGCCACAGATGTTTTAGAAAAGGCTCGTGATCGTTTTGATCGGTTTTGGGGTGGTAGCACCAGCAAAGAAGAAAGTGTTTAAGTCAATGGTTTTTTTTTTGGGAAAAAGAAAACTGATAAGAAACAATAATAATTCAAAATTAATAACACTTTTAAAACATTTGCTTTAAAGTTTTACTTAAAAAACATTTTTTTAACCTCCATAAGTAAATATTAAAAAAAATTATAAAAGTAGAATTTGATAAGACTTCTTGCAGTTAGGAGTAAAACCCAAAGAGGCTCCCCACACAATAAAAGAACAAAATTTAGGTTGGTATAAAATTGCCTTAATTAAACTCTTACACTTAACATAGTTACATATTTAAATATGCAAAATACAACATTTTTTCTTTTTGTTTCTTTCTACAATCCACTTATCTTTATAGCCGGAGAGTTCAGCAGCAACTAAATTAAAAGCTGTATTGCTTTCTAGAAAACTACTACCACATAATAAAAACACTTACTTATACACTTTCCAAAATAACGTGCTACACTTCTGTTACAAAACAAAAAAATGCTCAGCTTAAAAAAGATTAAAATAAGAACAAGAAATGAAATTAAACAACAAATAAAACTGCTTTATTAACTTGAGTATTATATGATAACAACAACACTACAAGAAACACACATTCAAGTTCATAAAATCAATAACAAAAGTCACCAAAACAACCATAAAATACCAAAGACACGAAGACCCGTCCAAATATTGAATAATATATAGAAAAAAATTAAAACAATAACAAAAAAGGGATAGAAATCAGACGCAAACATAGATGTTTTTAAAAGACATTTAGGCCATTTTGTTAATTAGGCACATAGAAACCTCCGTCATCATACAAACAAAATTTTTACTTAAGAACTAATGGGAAAAGAGTTTACTCGGATGTAAACGATAATTTTCATAATTTTCAGAGGGAATTAAAAAGAACAAAAAAATATTTAAATTAAAAATATTTTTTAATTTTTTTAGGATTTTTAATTTATAAATATTTTTATATTTTTTTTTAATTTTAAACCTTAGAAATTCGTTTTTATTTGATTCAATATTTTATACAAGTCATTAATTTATATTTCAGCTTAAAAAATACGAATTCATTTTAGTTAGTTTTCTAAAAAAATTTAAAAGTATAAAAAATATTTTTTTTGTCATAAGCAAATAATATAAAAAAGAAAAGTAATAGTGGATTTAATTTAGAAACTTCAATAAACAAAAGCTAATCGACAATGCAAAACAATTCATTGTAATTTGTTTATTTAAGAAAATATATGTGTTAAATTGATATTATTATAAATCATAAAAAGATTAAAAAAAAGAAAAATGCAAACGGAACTTATATTTATATATATAAATATTTAAAAATAATTAAAACAAAAGCTTGCACTAAATGTTTTTTGTTTAATATAATGTTAAGCTTTTTTTAATTTCTTATAAGCGTAGCGTAAATAGGAAATAAATATAATTTTTTATATATAATAAAATTATTTTTCAAGGAGATTAGAAGAAGTAATCCGAAAACTAAAAGTAAAGTGCTAAAACTTTAAAAACTACAACTTTAAAAGCTTGCCTAATTTCGTTTGTGTAAGCTTTTTCAGAGCTTCTTACTACTGATTTTTGGTATATAAAAGAATAATTTAAAAACTTTAATTAAACATTCTTGTATTTAAAATTATCATTAATTAGAATTTAAATGGACTTATAATTATATAAAAGTAATATATTAAGAAAGTAATTTTTTTCTATTAATAAAATCTAGCTTTTAAAAAAATTTTAAATTCAAGTATAAATGATTTGAAAGTGTTAAAAAATTGAAAATTTTATAGCAATTCAAAAGGAAAATTTGGCCAGCCCGCTTTCTTTAACTAAAACTGTCTTTGATTTAGTGGGCCTCGCCAGTTTCTGGTAATTAAGTAAGAGCTATGTTCTAAGGAAACAAAATCTCTAACTCCATTTACACATAACTTTAAAAATTTTTACTGAAAAATTACCCATTTTTACGCTGCGCTTTTGTTGGCCACTGTTTAGTTGTTAAGCATAAAACAAAATATTATGTGTCTTTAAAGCAAAAATCAAATAATTATAAAATTAATAACTTTATTTTATACAATTAAAAATTTATATCACAAATAAGTTGCCCAGCATCATGTTAATAAAATTATTTAAATTTTATAACCAAATAAAGTTGATTTAGTTATAACGAAAAGTTATTATAAATTTTATTATTAATTATTTAAAAACTAAAAAAATAATATAAATGTTTAGCCTTCTTAATTAAATTTATAAAAAACTAAGGAAAAAAAAAAGAAAGAAACATAAGTATGTACTCCCTGAATTATATAAACTTAAATATAAGACGAAAAAAAAATTTAATAATCACAAAACCTAATAAATTGAACTTATTAACACTTATTTATATAAAACACCAATAAATATAAAAGACGTTAACTGATTTGTGAAATAAAATCAATAGAATTCCATAAAGTTTCCTTTTCAGAACAGAAAAAAAAAGAGTTTTACCTTAACCTCATTTTTTGAAAAGTAATAAAAAATATTAATTAACACATAACTTATAGAAAAAACTCCACTTTTCAACCAAAAATGTTGTGTAGTTTTATGGTTTTACAATTTAAAAGCAGTTGTTTTCCAAATAAAAGCTTTTCTCTGCTTTTTGGCTCTTAAATAACTCGACTTTTATGTTTCTTTTTTTTTTATAAAAAAATATGCCAAAAGCTCTTTATTGCCAGATGAAAAATGCAACCATTGATTTTTATGTCCATCAAAATAAAAACAAAATCAAACCATTTCTAAAGCGTAAATTTTTTAAATATTTTATAGCTTTTAATATTTTAACAACAAAATTTTAACATTAAAATCAATATTTTTTTTTTTGGATTTTTGTAAAAACTTAATTGGAAAAAAACTCAAAAATAATGATTGTGTGAAACAAAACCTGTTTACATTTACACCTCACACCAAAATGGGTTTATAAAAATTGCAATTTTTAAAAATTAAAAGTGAGATTTTTTCCAATTAAAAAAATGCTTACTTTAAACAATTCAAATGCTTGAATGAAATAAAAAGTTATTTAGAAGAGCAAAAATAATTTTTTATCAAATGAGTCAAGTGGGTTAATCAGACCTTATTTGTGCGAAAGAAGACGAAAGTCGAAATCTTAATTTTTTATCTTTCGTTTTTGACAGTTTTTATAGTCTAAGAACCACCTTCAACCGAATTCGCGGTCGAATAAAAAATAGTTTCTGAGTCAATTGAAGCCTTTCTGTCCATCTATATGTATTCTTGTAAGGAAAATATTTGATCGAGAAAATAAATTCTCAAAAAATTTTTATGTACTGTTGGGGAGATGTCGATCGACTTAAAACAAGATTTGAAAGATTTGTATAATTTTAATACACTTTTGCTGCTATAAAAACACATAAATATCTAGTTTTGCTATAATTTAAAAACTTTTTTCAGGAAAAAAAATTATATTTAAATTTATCTTGAAAAAGCAGTACAATCAGTGCATTTAACAAAAAATCAGTACATTTCAGTACACAAAATTGTAATCAGTATATCAAGTGAAAAATTAGTACATGTACTGAAGAAATCAGTACGAATGGTCACCTATGTATAACTTATGTTTCCGTTAAAAAAGAGTGGCTTTGACAACAAACAATATTAAATAAAAAATTGATTTTTTTAAATGTATTGGTGTTTGCTATTCCATAAGGAGTTTTTGGGTGCCCCTTATTTGATTTACATTCAAGAGCATAGGAGAAAAAAAGTGTGAATAATGTCACTAAAAATTTAGTTCACCCTGATCTAATATATGACAGCTTATTTTAAGGTAAAAATCTCTTTCCTCTAAGTAATTATTTTCGCGGAGAAGCCAATTAATTAAGTTTTACTTAAAATTTAAATAAGATTTAAATACTGTTTTAAACCATTATTTTTTAAAATGGTTCTTATTTACAAAAATATGGCAACGTTGCAAAATTGCAAATAATTTTTTAAATTTTCCCCTTAATTTGAAAAGGGGAAAACAAAACTAACAACGGAAAAGGGGAAAAAATTTCCTTTAAAGCTATTGCTATTGTTTAGTTTCTACAAGTGGCTAACATTTAAAAATAAACATATTTAGTTAATTTTTTTAATGTTTGTTTTATAAACCTTTCTTTTAATTAAATGTTTAAAAAAATTTTTGAATTTTTTGCTCAACAAAATCTTTAGTTTTTGAAAAATTTATCTTATATTTTTTTAATATAATTTTTAAAAATTTATATAAAGTCTCAATAAATTCTTGGTTTACAGAAAATTTTAAATACTAGTAAAATTTTAGTGTTTCAGAATTTTTTTAATTTAATTATTTTTGTTTTTTAAGAGCCGGTATAATTGTAATGCCATAAATATTACATCCGTAATCCGAAAACCCGTATCAAAAACTGAAATAAATGAAAAACTCATATTGGTATAAGAAAACATTTATATTTATATTATATTATTTTTTTTTAGATTTTAATATAAAAGATAGGAAATTAATAAATTTTCATAACAAAAAAACAAAACTTTTTTAGCTTGGAAAACTGATAAATCTAAGTTAATAAAAACACAAAAAGTTATTAAAAAAAAGTAAGTAACACTACCAGAAGCTTAAAAAAATGAAAAACTTAACTTGAATAAAATTTTAATTAAAAATGAAAAGTAAATTAAATTTTTTTTAAACTTTATAGTGAGTAAGCATCACTACCCCTTTTGACTATATATAAAAAAACCACAAAAAGGAAAAAAAATTAAAATTTTATGTGAATTTAATTTAATAAATAGTGAGCTTTTTTTAAAACAAAATCTATATACTCTCTTTAGGTAAGAAAAAAAAAACAAAACGAATGAGAACAATAGCTAAACAAAAACCAAAAATGGGTATAACTTTTAACAACATAAAAGGTATTTATCTTTGAAAAAGAAAAAATCATGATGATATATAAGAAAATCACTCAATAAAATCCTTAAGTGGGTAATAAATTAATTTAAATAAAAAAACAGTAATAACATATATTACGAATAAAAAACAAAAAACGTATAAAAAACGAATTATAAAAAAATATATATTTAAATAAAGAAATGCATATAAACGTTTCAATAAAAATTTCTATATGAGTTTTATTTTTAAGGCATTTTCTTAAGGGGAGATATTTATTTGACGACCCAGTGATTAAAACAGTTGGCTGTTTTTTTTTTGGAAAATTTGTCGAAGAAAAATTAATTTACATAAATAAGTTCCAAACAAGCTTGCAAGGCAATGTACGTCTATCCATATTTCTTAAAATTCTGCGATGATCGGGAAAAACAGCTTATGTCCATTTTTATCGCTTTTAGGGTTTTGATGGAAAACTCATTTATTTTTATTGCTTTTTGTATGGGCTTAATACAAAAGTCGATTATTTGGCTTTTTTTAAATATGAATTTTTAACTTTAAAATTTTTTCGTTGCCAAATTATATTAAGAAATGTCACTTTTACGATGACCATAAGTTTGACAATAGTTTCCAGACGGACTCATTGATAGATGGGCTTATAGACGGATATGTTCATTTAAAGATGTGTAGGCTTTTACTTTTAAAACACAGACATTGGCACAATTCATAATACCCATAACGGTATACAAACAGACAGATGTGACAGGTTTTTTCAAATACTTCATAAACAAGCATTACACCCAATCTGAACCGTTTGTGAACGCAGTTTTAAATATAAATTAAAACAAATTAATTTATTTTCTGTCTCAATCAGGGACATTTGCCCTTCTTTGTATTTTTAGCTTACCTTTACCTCAAAACATTGCAAAAAACCAAAAAATATATAAAGAGGGCTTTTTTTTACAAGCTAAAATCTGAATTTTATCTGAGTCAATTGTACTTGTTTTCATGTTTGTAGACCAATTCTATCAAAGATGCAAAGAAGTAAAAAATTTGTAAAATATCTTGGCAAAAGTCTTTACTTTCATATTTTTGATTGATTACCTCGAAAAATAAAAAAAGGGAATTCTTAAATATAAAAAGAACTACTTTTTCACCTTAAGTTGACTGTCGTCTCTAATTCTGTATTTTAAAAGTACCAAAAATATAAAAAGTACTTTTAAAGCACTTAAATGACTTTGGACCACAATCTGAGCCAAAAGTCTTTACTTTTAATTTTAAAGACACATAATATCCAAAAATACAAAAGAGAATAAACAATGGGGAAAATACTGTTGCAGACCTCCATATGGGAGAATAGTCCTAAATTTCATATTTCCGGAGTTATAATCTCTTAAAATTTAAAAAAAAAAATACCACAGATAATAAAAAACGTTTTGTCCATTTATTCTACTCTCAACATTTCTCTGGTTGATTTTTAATTTAAAAAAATGCAGAAAAGTAACATATAGGGGACATAAGTACCTTTTTCCACCTTGGGTCAATAGACCTTTAGGCCAAAACTTCTATACTAAATATGTCAATGAATAAAAAAAGAACCAAAATTAAAAAAAATTATATTCTCCCTGATTAAATTTTAATCTAAATCAAGGTAAAAAATCCTAAAATACGAAAATGTTGTTCTTGTCCTAATTGACTTTCAGCATTAATTTAAGCCACTAGTTTTTAATTTCATATTTTTAGACTCATACTTTCAAAGAAGTGCCAAAAAAGGTTTATTGGTCTCAAAATTACAAAATTTCTACTCCTTTTCAACCGCCTAGGATTTAGAGTTTCAAAAAAGTACCAAAAGCGTTTTCATGTTTTTTTAATAACCTGTTACAATACATTCTTCATACTTACCTTTTTCTAATTTGCTTTAAATAAAAACTCAAAATAAAAGTTGTTTTTGAGAATTAAGGGAAACAATTATTATTTTTTCTAATCAAAGGTTATTGGATCTACATACAGTTTTTGCACATTTTATATATTGTTGTTGTTTGTTTTTTTATCAGATCTACTAAAAAGTTATTAAAAACTATTGATAAAAGAAACAACCAAGTTTTTGTATTAAATATATTTTGCTAGAGATTTTATAACTTTAAAAGTTTTGTTTCTTTTTATTGTATTTTTGTTACTTGTATAGTGATTGTTTTGATATTGATTTTAAGTTCTAATTTTATTTTTTCAAAAGATTTAATCTTAGATAATTAAAAAAAAAGTTTAAAAGAAAAATAATATTTAGTTGATGCTTAATGTATGTTATTGTATAATAATGTCATATTGTCTTAACTTTTTTTATATATAAAAAAGTCGTTGTTTGCTAGTTTTATGTTAATAATAAAAATATTTTTGAAAATAAAATAATAAAGTAGAAAATTATGACAATATAACATTAAGAAAAATAACATATACTTTGAATGAACTAAATGTAAAGGACTGCTTTAATCACAGTGTTTATGCTAATACTTAGAGCAAACCCTTTTAAATAATGAGAATAATGAGACTTTTTTATATTTTTTTTTCTGCTTTAGAGTATAAATTGTTTTTTACAAAAAATTGGAAAAATTGCTTTAAAATTGTGTTTTTTTACATCTAAAGTCATAAGTATAGGAATGTTAAAAAGGTGCCCTTAAACTTATGCAAGATTTGAGTTAGGGAAAAGCAAAGTTCTTATTTTTCATCTTAAAAAAATTGTTAATAGAAAATAGCTTTTTACAAGATAGCGGAAGGCAATTAATCTGCAATCGGGGGGTTGTTTATATTTAGATCCTTTTAGTTAGTTGGCAAAGGTGTGCGCATATGAAATTGGTTTTTCACAACATTAATTTGCAAACCCATTTGTTTATATTTCTTCAATCTAATAATCCTTGGAACCTTGTAATAGTACACAGAAAGAAAACTCGCTTTCTAAAATCAAGAATTTTTTTCTTGAATTTATCCAAAATCTTTTTAAGTACGATCCTTACTTACATTTTTTTAAATCAAGCCTATTCGGATTGCTTCAACAAATCAAGCAAGAAAAAGCTTGTTGTTTTAATATATTATTTTACCTTTGAAAACAAAGTGTCTCGGTGGCCTAGAGGTAACGCGCTTGTACTGCAGTGCAGAAATCCCTGGTTCGAATCTCAGCTTCGGTAAATACAAAAAATTAAATTTTTATATTATAAATTTTAAGTATCTACAAAATAAAAATAAACTATAAAAGTCTTTTTCTTTAATAAAGCTCCATAAGTCAAAAATAAATCAATCTTTTTTTGGCTTACATCAAGTATGGTTCCGAACTTAAATCAATCCTCTTTTGGCTTAATTGTGGCTAAAAGTAAGAAATTCGTGCTTGAAAAATTTGACTTGGAGTAAGAAATTTCGTACTTGATTTAAGAAAAACCGTACTCACCGGATTGCTTCAATAAATCAAGCAGAAAAAGCTTGTTGTTTTAATATATTATTTTACATTTGAAAACAAAGTGTCTCGGTGGCCTAGAGGTAACGCGCTTGTACTGCGGTGCAGAAATCCCTGGTTCGAATCTCAGCTTCGGTAAGTATAAAAAATGAAATTTTTAAATTATAAATTAATTATAATAATTATAAAATAAAAATAAAATATAAAATTCTTCTTCTTTAATAAAGCTCCATAAGTCAAAAAAATGACATTTCACTTTCGAATTAATCCAGTTTACGGCTTAAATCAATCTTTTTCACGCTTACATCAAGTACGGTTCCGAACTTAAATCAATCCTTTTTTGGCTTAATTGTGGCTAAAAGTAAGAAATTCGTACTTGAAAAATTTTACTTGGAGTAAGAAATTTCGTACTTGATTTAAGAAAAACCGTACTCACCGTACTTTTGACACCGCTATGGCTTGATTTAAGTAAAGTTTTCTTAGATAATTTTTTGTGTGTATAATAAGGCCCATATTCATAATAGTTACAACAGGTATATTAAGGACTGGTTTGAAAAATGCCAATGAAATAATTATAATGTTTAAAAAATTTACTTTTGATAAAATTTTTACACAAATTACCTTCCTTTACCTTCTTTAAAAAACCTCTATAAAAGACCCGTAATTTTTAAAAATAAAAAAACATCGTTTGAGAAAATCCTTTAGACAAAACATCATTTAAATTATGATAAAATTGTGATTCTGGCAACGCTGGGAGGTAATGAGATGGAGATTTTAGATATTGGTCCTTTTTCTCTGTAACTGACCATGCGTTAGTGTAAGTGCTCTCACTTTTCTACTTTTTGTTCTTACAGCTGAAATTAATCGTTTGACTTTTTTTATCAGGGGCAGGAAATTAAATGTTTTTATTAATTTCTTATTGCTTTTAACTTTTTTTTAATAAATAATTTTAAAACTTATGTACGCCAAAGCTTTAGCCAAAGATGTAATAATATTTTAATTTTGCATAAGTTTTGGGACACCCTTTAATTTACATTAAGTGTATAGGTATTAATAAAACATATATTTATATATTTCTTAATGAGTTATTGTTGGCTTATAAACACCCGCTTACATAAAAAACCGTTCAGATTCTAAAAGGTTTTTTGAACAAATTTGTTTATAAAACATTTGCTTTATAAACCTTTTAAAATTTTTAAATATTCTTATGAATATCGGTTTAATATTAGGTAAGGATATTTGCAAGAAAAAACTAAAATTATTTCGTTATTTTTATTAGAAAAATTTCTTATCTTTAAATAGTTTTTTACACGAAAAAAGTTTCGTTTTATAAGCGTAATACGATTATTAGATTAAAGATTATAAAAGGGGA
This sequence comes from Melanophora roralis, assembly GCA_963583895.1. Lineage (NCBI taxonomy): Eukaryota > Metazoa > Arthropoda > Insecta > Diptera > Rhinophoridae > Melanophora > Melanophora roralis. The sequence goes on along the minus strand of OY757187.1, from coordinate 115,926,611 downwards.
TTTTGTAAAGGGGTTTTGGAAAAAATAGCTTTTAAAAATATTTTTTCCTAAATATTTGATGGTTAAGGGAACATCATATATTTAACTGGGCTCTTTTAGTTTAACATGTTAAATACATAAGATTCTCTTTAAACTTTTGTTTTTGGTTTTTTTTTGTAAAGTTTATAATTTGGGATTAGTTTTTTTATTGGGCTAGTGTGGGCACATATACATATAAATAGTTTGTGTGTCTGTGTCTTTAACAACAGATTTTAATGCTAAAAAAGAATTAAAAATTAATATAAGTTATTTGATTATTTAATTATTCCTTTTAAGAAATAATTTATTTTAATGCTAACGAATTTTTTTTTATAGTTTAGCATAATGTTTTTAATGAAATAAATCTTTTAAACAAAAAAAAAATGAACTAAAAAAGTGTAGTGTTTTTGGAAAAAATGAAAATTTAAGAATATTTGAGGCTCTTCTCATTTTCTTCAAACTTTAAATATAGATTAAAAAAGTCATATAAAGACTTAAAAGAACTGTAGTGCGGTTGGCAGTAGTGTAAACAAAGTAAGAGACTATTTTTAAATTAAATATAAGGGTTAAGCACAGACATCCCAACAGTGGGTCAAAGTGTACAAATGTTTATAGAAATATGTAAATAGTGAAATAATAGACTTTAAAAATATTTTAAAATTATTATATATATTTTTTTCAAATTTCCTTAACAACACTATGTTGTTGAAATCAGTTTTGTAATTAACAAGCAAAGTTGAAAAAGAAATTTTTTTCCATAAATCAAAAATTTTTTTTGTATATTATATACATATAGTAACAAGTTTTACACACATTAAAATATTTAAAAAAAATATTTTTTCATGCACTTGTATGTGTCTCTTGCTTATTAGCATATTACCAATTAATTAATTAAAAATTAATAACACGCAAAGAAATTTAATAATTAAAAATATTTCTGTTATCATTAGGTTTAAATTTTAGCACTTTTTCTATTCCTGTTTATAAATTAAAATTATTTTTTTAATTAACAAAGTATATACATACATATATTAATTTAAAGATTAAAATATGTGTTTTTGCATATTATTTTAATTGGGAAAAATACTTAAAACATGTTAATTTAAATTTCCATTATACTGCTGCTTTCTATATTTTTAATTTTAATTATAGAACCAGTCATTTGATATTTTTACCATGTTTTTAGTTATCATAATTTAATTAAGACTTAATCTTATTAATATTAAAATAATGATTTGCATTGCTTTTTAAATTTAGAATAATAATAAATGATTTGGTTTTCAAAAAGATATTTTGTTTTTCATATTTTTTACTGTTTATAAATTAAACTAAATTCGTGTTTGAAATTTAAATTTGTATATTTTTTAAAATTAGTTCTTAGACTTAATAAAATTAGTTTTTTGTATACTTTTTGCTTTAAATTTAAATTTTTTATCTTAAATACCTTAAGGGTTTTAAAAAGTGTTTTATTTTTAAATTATTTTATTTTAGATTTTAATATCATTTTATTAAAAAAATAATTTTTTTTTTATAATTCGTTTTTTTTTAATATTCGTTAAATTTTTTCTTACTAAATGTTTTAAGCTATTGTAAATTTTTTGCAAGTTTTTATTTGTAAATTTTAGTTTAAGGGTTGCATTTTAAAGAATATGAAACTTACTTATAATATCAGAAATTTTTTTTACCTTTTATGCCTTTTTTAAGACACTTGAATACTTACTAAAAAAACAATTTGTTCATTAAAAAAAAATGAAAATGAGAAGAACGCTGGTTATCAAAATAATTCTGTCAAAAACAAGACAAAATAAAAAATACAGCATTCGCAAGGAGTGCTTTTAAATAAGTTTTAAACAAAAACCCATGTCAGAGCGTTTTTTCTGAAAAAACTTTACATAAAAAGTATAAAATTTTTTTCATGCCTTCGCTTTGCCTTCCTGCATCACTATTAGTGCCCATAGTAAGTCCAGATTATTGTCAGCAAAGAGTATCTCTGGGGGACGAACATTTATCGGATTTTACATGTACGAGTGCAAAAAAAAAAACTATACCAAGGAGATCATAATATAAAAGAAACGAGGACCACAACAACAAGGTTGATGTTGCGTTGTTTTTTTTTTTGTAATAAAACACACACTTAAAAATCAACCATATGTTCTCACAAATCAAGAATGATAGAAGGAAGATTATGTCACACGCATTAATTGCCGTTAGGTGGCATAGTAATCATATCTTTAGGTTCTCGAATCTCTTTTATATAAAAAAACAATAGTTATTAACGAAAAATTGATATTTTTCGTGATAATAAGCAACCGTAGAATCTTAATTTTTAATGGAAAATCCCCGCATATGATATAATCTTTTTTCCATTATTCTTGCATAAGATGCTTACTTTATAGGTTGCCAGACTTAACTTAAAAGGTAGACTTTAAGCAATTGATACCAATTGGAAAAATTGCTTTATGAGAATATATGGATGTTTTTTATGGTGTTTAAAAAAAAATATGCGACATGAAATTGCCTTGATCATGTCAAGCATATTAAAGAATAACGCTATGCTTATGACAAACGATTTTTATGTGAAGCCCCGCTTTAAAAAAGGAGCACCTCTGCTTCTTTTTCATCTCGTAAAAACTCAAATCTATTTTCATAAAAATTTATAATGAAAGCTTTGCGTTAAATTTAAAAAACCTTAAATTATGAAAAATATAAAAATTTTAAAAATTTTTAACAATTTTGATTTTCCTAATATGCAACCCTTAAGCAAAATACAATACAGTGGTAATACATCGAACAATTCCAACCTACATAGCAGCATTCTTATTATCGACTGTTATTAAGTCTTTATTTTCAGTGGTATCCGGTCATAATCCTAAAGTTATTCATACATATATATTTTAACCTTAATCTATTTTATCAGTTATAGCTAAGCTATAGAAGAAGTTAAACTATTTAATGTGAAAAATATTATTCGAAAAGATGATTGTATTAATTGTTTAGTTTTCCCTCATGTGTCCTCTTAGCAAAGAGATTTATCTTAATTTTCATTCATATCCTTAACAGCCTGTAGAATGCGCTTAACATGTCCTACCTTGGTGACACCTAAATCTTTAAGATCTCGACGACCAAGTGTCAGAAGCTCCTTGCCTCGTATATCATTGCGTAGGAAACTGTCTACATATTCAGACAACTGCATGGTCTCCAACCAGGTTATAACTTCGTTAACACTCCAGTTGCTGACAGCCTCACGGGTATTTGTCAAGGGAGGCTTAAATTGCTGTTGACCAGCATTAGAGCCAGAACGCAAGCGAGTCCAAAATGCCCGAGATTTACGGCGACCATCACCCTAAGAATGGTAAAGAAATTTTATTAAAACAATCTTTAATTAATAAACTAATTTCACTTACTTCTTCATTGGGGGCCAACACATTAAAGTAAGCCCTCAACTTGCCATCTACACACTTTTGAACTGAACACTTCTTCAGTTCCATCTCCATGTTAGCCAGTGCAGCACTTAGTTTACTTTCCAGGTCTTCTCTTAATATAAGACTATGCCCGCGATCCCTTAATAAACTACAAGCATCATCGTAAAGTTGACGCGACGAGTCTATTACTTCGACCAGTTTCGTTCTTAAAGAAGGTCCCTCCAAAAGTTTGCCTTGCGGATGTATGTTTTCCAAAGCATCCTGGGCACGACATGCTACGGCATACAGATCATGCCTCAAGGTAGGATGGGAAATAATAAGGAATTTGACCCATTTTACTAAGGAACTAACTGCCTCAATAAAATTCAAAAGAATATAACATTCACGTTCTGATATCACGTCTTCGGTAGAGTTGGCATGTTCAGAGGCGGTTGATGAGGTGTCTCTCTGTATGGAGATACTATGTTGACGTTGTTTCTCCTGCCAGGTCTTTAAGGAAGCCTCAAGCGAGCGATTGCGACAAAGCATTTGTACACGATTCTTGTGCAGAATGCGTATCATGCCTGGAGGTTGTAACCAAGCTTCACCATCTACTTGTATTGGTATCTCCTCATCACCCAATATATTAATCTGCACACTTTGACACTGGGCAATACGATGATGCTGCAAATTAATCAATCTGGAAGCAGCCATTTGTACTGAACCAAAGACAGCAACCACCTCCAAAATACGATCATCGAAACTGGGACCCAGAAATATGTCATCTTTCCTAGAGGAACCCCAGAAATTTGTGCCGCCCATAAAGCTGAAAAATATTAAAAAACTATTGAAAGACAAATTCAATACAAATACTGCTGTAGTAATTTAAACCTTGGTATGTTGAGTATAACTATACCCTGTAGCGAGGGTAAGGGTATCCTTTGTCCGTCACATTCCAATTGCACCCTTTGCTCCAAATTCTTGCAGGTCTTTTGCAGAAGTTGTTTAGATCCCAGAACTCCATACCACATATAATTTCTGGCCCGAGATCTACACTTTTCAGGATGTTCTTCTCTCTTATTGTGGAAATCTAGGGAAATTTTTGCATCTATGCCAATACCAAAATAATTGTTCATGACACATTTTTCATGATAGCCTGCCAACAAGGTTTCATCTGGATCCATTAAAGGACTAACAGCTGCACACAATGTATCGGCATTTGCCATCAAACATTTTGATATAAAACCAGAACCTCCTGTTAGATCTGTAAGTAAAAAGTTTTGTTTTAAAAATTTTGTTCTTTCTTTTTATTTCCTTTTTATTTTAATACTTGGCCAATTGGGTAGTTTTACGATAGGATTTATTATTGGTAGTTTTCGATTTTCTTCCATCAATGACTTATCCTTTTCCTTCTTATCCTTATCTTCCTTTTCAGGTGTAGTTGCTGCATTGAAATGATCAAAGTTAAACAAAGTGGATCCCATAAACAAACTGGCCTTTGATCCTTTGAAGTTCTGCATATTTGACAACACTTCATTTGGCTAAAGATAATGAAAGAGGTTTTTAAGGAACTCTAAATAATTAACTTCAATTTTCAAAAATCTTTCAAATGATATAAACATATTTCAAAAATTTTACCTCCATACAGGTTAAACTTAAGATCAGTCATCCCTGACATAAATTAACTTGGTTAAGAGCAAGTTTGGTATTGATTAAGATTTTTATTTCTTTGACTCTAACCTTTTAAGCTTTTTGTCGCACTCGTTTTGAGTTTGTTTAAAATACACTTAGCGTTTGTGCACTTGCAGAGTCTTTACGCCAAACTGCTTTAGATACACTACTATCAACTTACCTTAAATAAGCTGCCACAGCTAATGCGACGACTGGCGGCTGGCGAAGAACTTAGAAAACGTGTTCGCTCTGGATCTAAACTTAAATAGTTGGGACTATAGCCAGAGTGGCGACGCAAATCCTTTTCCTTATCAAACTCACGAGCTGTTGAGCTGGCAGCATGACTGGAATGTCGCCGTATCTCCGTGGGTACACGCACTGATAAAAGACTGTTACAGGCATCGGGATCTAGGGGTCGTATGGCATCTCCTCTTAGGGGGGTGGGTGGTCTAACAACAACACTTATCTGTGGATGATGGGGATTTACGTCATCAAATGATACTTTTTTACACGAGTCATCAAAAGTAATGCGCTTTACATCTTGTCCTGGTCCTAATTTCTTCGGTGACACATTGTTGGGGTTGCTTAAGCTGGTAGTCTTCAAGCAGGAATTGTTTGTAGGTTCACATACTTCAATTCTTATGGCTGTGGCTGTGGAAAGATCATCTTCCGACTGATGACCGCTACCAGTCATTGCAGTTGCTTTCTGCGTTGATGCCTTCAATGCCCC